>OY744520.1:174504700-174614700 GCA_963556195.1 Sepiola atlantica | reverse complement strand
TCTTCTTTCATTTATATATATATATATATATATATATATATATATATGTCTGGCTTTTTTCAGAATGATAGTTGTATAGAGAGGAGAGAGGGCGTTCGTTAAGAGGGAATGGAGGAAAGAGGTTCATTAATGCAATTTTGAAAGGTTAACGGCCAGTGATCGATTTTTGCTGACGTGATATTAATGCGAGTTTCTCTTTTTTCACGTTTATTTGTATTCAGTCAGTAAAAAAAGATGCGATATAATCGAAACGCTGGCTATTTGGCGTAGACTGCAATAATATTTATTTAATTTTATAAATGCTCTATTGAGCACTCTTAAGAATATTGGTTTATGTTGATTTTATTAAAATATTTTTCCACTTGATTAATTAAAAAAATATATACATATTTACATGCGTAAGTGCATTTTATTACTCATTATATATAACTTAATCAGCACATGTCATATATATATATATATATATATAGTTAAGTGAAAGTGGAAATATACAAATGTAAAGTTACATACTTTATAAGTTTAATAATTTCAAGAAGTACAACAAGGAATAGTATAAAATATAAAAAGTGCTTTAAACCTAGGTTTTTCAAATAAATAATTCCTATTTTATATATAGAGATTAATGCAGTTCTTGTTAAAGACCACAGAACTTTGTCTTTTGATGATCTTTTTATGATTTTTTACTCAACAGTCGAAGTCATTATAGACCCCCCCACACACACACATATATATATATATATATGTATATATATATATATATATATTTATATATATATATATATTATGTCTACACATAATATTATAAGGTGATATAAAATATTGTGTAGAGATTTTCAGTATTTGCTTCAACAGTGCACAATACTTAGTAGTAAAATATGAAAATATATTTATGGCAACTAATTATAGCTGAATTGCCATCAATATATTTTCATACTTTCCTAATATATATATATATATATATATATATAGTATATTTCTAGTACAAAAAATTGGGAAAATAAATTTCAGAGGAAACATTATTTATTGATCGATTAAACAGGGTGGGTGCAAAAAAAGAAAATTACTAAAGTTTTCCTTAAGGCCTTATCGTCAGACCCTCTAAGAGGAAACGTCAGAATGATAAATTAAAAACTAAGAAAATCGAATGAGAATTAAAAATTGTTAATAACTCACGCCTCAATAATATTATTGAGGCGTTAGTTATTAACAATTCTCGACCTAGCCTGTGTAGACAAAAGATTTTGAAACATCAGAGATTTTCCAGGATTCAAATCCTCCATAATGTTGAGGGATTTAGTCTCTTTTTTGTCTCTCTGAATAGATTTCTCTAACTTAAACAATGTTCTGCTCATTTCTCATCCGATTTTCTTAGTTTCTTAATTCATTATTCTGAAGTTTCCTCAGAGGGTCAGACGATTAGGCCTTAAGGAAAATTTTAGCAATTTTATTTTCCACCAGCCCTGTTTCATTGATCAATAAATAATGTTTCCTTTGAAATATATATATATATATACATAAATAAATAACCGAAAAAATGTGACCCGTTGGTTCATCCATACAGCTAAGAGTAGATTGTTAAAATCAGGAAAAAGGTGAGTGTGCCAAGCCAGTTAAATTTTAAAATAAAAAGAAAAAATAGAAAATTAATCTCTTTCTGCTCATTATCTCCTTTTCTGTTTTCCTTTCTCCAGGCACGGGTTAACTAGTATTATTACTATGGTGATATTTCCTTTTGTTTTGTAATAAACTATTTAAAACTTCAGTTTTATGGTTAGTTATATTACCTTTGACTGTTAATAAACACAGAGAGAATGACGATAGCGTAAGTGATAGACACCGTATAAAATAAGAACGCAGTTTCAAAAAACATAGAGCGGGAGAGAGAGTGAGAGTGATAGACGGACATTTTGTAACATATTGGTTACTTGGTGTGTAAATTGAAAATTACGCCCGATTATCCCAATTACACTAGATTTTTTAAAAGATAACTTAATTCCAAAATCAAAGAATATTTTACCATGTATTTTGAGTAATTAAGATATATATATATATATATATATATATATATATATATATATTAAAACTGTGTTCTGCGGCTACGGTAGTCAAATGACATCCCGTAGCTGCAATCAGTCCTCCATGCTAGTCCCAGGCCATCTGGCCTTGTCATGCGCAAGTTGTCGTAGGCAATCAAGTTGTTTCGCTGTACGTAGTGGTCCTAGCCCCGCCTGCTTGAGGTCAGCACGTAGTGTGCCCAGCAGATTTGTGCAGTGCCGTCCTAGTCGCGGTTGGTAGGCTTGCGAACCAGTAACGGCAAAGTCTAGTGCCCTCTGTGCGGGAGTGTCAGGATCTATTCGTAGGACATGGCCTAACATAGACCATCTTTGTTCAGCGACCTTTGTGGAGAGGGTTTTTTCGTTGCACAGCTCGTATAGTGCCTTGTTGCTGATAAGTTTTTTCGGCCAGCAGTTACCTGTGATGGAACGGAGGTGTCTGCAGTGACACGCATCCAGCTTGTCAAGCATGGCTTTTGTTATTGCCCAGCTGTTGCCATTGTAGGGAATGATGGACACGCAGTACGTGTTATAGAGACGGAGTCTAGTCTTCAATGGGATCTTGGTTCGTCGGCTCCAGAATTTATATATATATTTATATATATATATATGAGAAAGAGAGAAATAAATACGATTTAAGGAAAACAAGTTGCCACACCCACATTGAGCATAATAATAATTAAACATATTTAGTGGTTGAGAGATGCAGTCAAGAGGTGTGAGAAAATGAGAGAATATATGAAGTAAGAGTGAATAGTGAAAGACATAAAATGAGGGAGGGTGAAAGTAATAGACAGGACTTTCGAGGGAGATGGGTCTCTTTTTGAGTTAATTGCAAATTACGGCTAATACGAACAATTAAAATAAAAGTTTATTTTTAAATAGCCTGATACAAAAAGTTAGGTACATTTTAGCATGTATTTTGAGTAATTAAAATATAGCAGAAAAAAACTTGGGAAAAAAATGGCAGACTCACATTTAGTATAATAGGTTAATATATGTATATATGTAATTTACTTAAGAGATTAGTCAAATTTTTATTCATTGATACATTATTTTATCTTCTTTTAATATATATTTATATGTGTGTATATATATATATATATATATATATATATATATATATATAAAGAGAGAGAGAGAGATACAGGAGACTATTATGCCTCTAAAAAAAGAATTAAAGGAAGAAAAAAAAACAATGTTTGTATTTAAGAAGGATGTATTACGTCGAAAGTTCCCATGTCTTTAAAAAAAAAAAATTTTTAGTAATAATAATAGAAAACTTAGGAACTATAGATGATGGAATTAATCTGTAAATAGATAAGAAACATAATTTAACAATTTTTTTTATTAAGATGTCGAATTTTAACTTTATAATTCCGTAAAGTATGAAGAGGGAAAGTGAAGCCTTAAACTGGAAAGCATTGAAAAATGTATTTTTTTTAAAAATCCACATTATTGTATGGCTTTCATAAATTTCTAAATTGTTACATATATATATATATATATATATATATATATTATGTGTATGCATGCGTACATGCGTGTGTGTGATAACTGTAAGATATACACGTATACATGCACAGGATTATGGCATATGGATTTTGGTTTAGAGAAAAATTGGATCTGCTTGTTGAACCACAAAATAAATCTCAGAACAACTGTTTCTGACATGACTAAATATGACACAATTTATCCTTCTCACCACCGCTTACTTTGTTATGCTTACTATATTAGATCGCAAATGCTAAAGCACAGGTTACCAAATCAGCGAATTGGGCTACTTTTGAAATTGTACCTTGTTCTGAACAATTCAGCTCTACTCAGTACTGTAATGTAGAGTAGTCACAGAGTGAATGCTGTTATAATCCTCGAGTCTATAATAAAGAGCAATGTATATATATATATATATATATATATATATATATATCCGTCCTGTCACAAGAAATTTAGTGAGTAAAACGTTGCCCGACGAGTCTATTTAAAGTATTTAGGAGATTTGAGAAGACAAATCTATTTCCATTTTTTCTTCTTTTTTCTTTTTACATTCTGCAAATAGCAAGTCAGATACGACCCACCGCCGTGTAAAGTGAATTCAGAAAGAAACCCTCACTCTATTTCCATAATGAGCCGTTTTCTCATTTTTTCTTTTCTACTTTCTATACCGATTCATACGTTTTCTTCTCGTTACTTTTTTTCTTAAACTTTCCATTTTTAAACGTGTTTCTTTCTTTCTTTCTTATTTATTTTTTGTTTAACGTAACCGATTGAGAGGTTATTTTATATGAATATGAATATGAATATTAGTGCGAAGCATAATTTTTTCCCAGTCATTTTTTTATGGGGGAGGGTGCATACTCGTGTGCATATAACAACACATACTTTCAAAAATAGCATAATTCGAAATATCTGCGAAAACAAATGTTTCGTCAAAAACTTGCATTTTTATATACTTGTTACATTTGGGACGGGTAATGAAAGTGAAAGTCATTCGTTTTTTAATCAAAAACTGAATTCACCTGAGTGAAAAGAAAATTCACCAGAAATTTACCTGAGTCAAAAGAAAATTCACCAGAAATTCACCTGATTGAAAAGAAAATCCATCAAAAATAAGAGAAGTTTATGATCTTAATAACATTTTCAGTATTTATTAATTAATAAATGAATCTTCATGTAAACTATTTAAAAAAAACAAAAAACTTATACGTTAGTTACCCTTGCTGAAAGTTGAACAGACATTACATCGACGTCTTAACATTAAGGACGTGTTTGCAACTTTCAACAAGGATAACTAATTAAAGTTTCAAATAAAAATAAAATAATAATAATATATCTAGCATTGATTTTGTCTTTCAATAACGGTCACTTATTTAAAAATATTTGTATATTTTTGTAGAAAATCGCCCCATAAGTTATCAAAAGCAATTCGTACCTGTGATTAATTTAATTTAACCTGTAATCAATTAAAACTTCCTACGAGTTAAATTTATTTTAAATAAATTAATATTACACCAAAATTTATGAATTTTAGTAAGAAATTCAAACTTCCCCAAAGTTATAAATTTTAAAAAGAAATCTATATTTATTTAATAAGTAAATTCAAACTCCCCAAGAATTATAAATTTTAATAATTCATATTACCCAAGAGTTATCAATTTTAATAAGAAATTCAAACTCCTCAAAGATTATAAATTTTAATAATTCATATTACCCCAAGAGTTATAAATTTTTATAAGAAATTCAAACTCCTCAAAGATTATAAATTTTAATAATTCATATTAACCCAAGAGTTATAAATTTTAATAAGAAATTCAAACTCCTCAAGAATTATAAATTTTAATAATTCATATTACCCCAAGAGTTATAAATTTTAATAAGAAATTCAAACTCCTCAAGAATTATAAATTTTAATAATTCATATTAACCCAAGAGTTATAAATTTTAATAAGAAATTCAAATTCCTCAAAGATTATAAATTTTAATAATTCATATTACCCCAAGAGTTATCAATTTTAATAAGAAATTCAAACTCCTCAAGAATTATAAATTTTAATAATTCATATTACCCCAAGAGTTATCAATTTTAATAAGAAATTCAAACTCCTCAAGACTTATAAATTTTAATAATTCATATTAACCCAAAAGTTATAAATTTTAATAAGAAAATCAAATTCCTCAAAGATTATAAATTTTAATAATTCATATTACCCCAAGAGTTATAAATTTTTATAAGAAATTCAAACTCCTCAAGAATTATAAATTTTAATAATTCATATTACCCTAAGAGTTATAAATAAAAAAAATAATAATTCAAATTCAATAATTCAAAAGTTACACCCAGAAACGCCGGATAAATAGAGATAGTAGATAATAAAAATATTTAAAATAAAGAATAAAAAACTGTTTTTTTTTAAAGGTTTTTTATAATGCCATTAGCTTTTTCTTGGTCAGCCTTATATTCTTCTTATCAGACAGACTGCAATATAACTTCCTCAGGGGATGAGACTGATTCATGGAAATAAAGTATCTTTTAGTTTTCTTAAGATAAGGAAAAATATACGTAAGTGAAAATACATATACTTGCTTGAAGTAACTGGCAGGTGTCCAAGATGTTTTTTTAAGTATAAATGAAGACATATTTTATTGATATTCTAAAAAAACATATATTGATTTCTTCATCGATTTCTTCTGGAACTGTAGCACTCTCTCATGAAGGTTAGACATACATTCATCTGCTGTGGATTGAATGCTTTCCAGTTTAAGGCTTCACTTTCCTTCTTCATACTTTACAGAATTACAAAGTTAAAATTCGACATCTTAATAAAAAAAATTGTTAAATTATATTTCTTATCCATTTACAGATTAATTCCATCATCTATAGTTCCTAAGTTTTCTATTATTATTATTATTATTATTATTATTATTATTATTATTATTATTATTATTATTATTATTATTATACTAAATGTGAGTTAATCAATGTTTGTTCCCTAAGGCCTATTCCCTATCTATTTAAATAACATAAAATACATGCTAAAATATAACTTATTTCTGGGATTCAGTTATGTTGTAAAACATTCTATTTTAAATGTTCTAATTAACTGTCATTTATAATTAACTAAAGAAGTCATCACTTTCTCTCTCTCTGGGCTATGTATTTCTCTTGCCCTCTCCCACTCTATGTTGATTCAAACTACTCTCTACCCAGTAATGGCTGACAAAACGAGAGCAAGCTACTCCGTGGATTAAATAAAGGATTCCATTAAAAATTCCGTACAGATTCCTGAGTTCGACAAGACACGCCTGAAGGTCGAATGTTACATCGGCCGAAACGTTGTGTGAATAACATCCAAGATGAGAACTGGAGTCAGAATAATCCAAATAATACAAAGAACGAATACTTGAAGAAGTTACTAAAATATAGGATCGATAAAATTCTTAACAATAGGTGATTTCAATAAGAAAATTTAGTCTGAATACTGTAGAATCAAATTGACACTTACATGTATTAAGGGCCGATAATATTTGATAGGAAACTTCTTGCTTATATGAAGCAATATTTATAGAATAGTTTATCAACCCATAGACTAGCAGCCAATCAGAACCCACAGAATGGACTTGCCCATCTAAGAATAATGAAACGTCCCAGCCTTCTTACAAACCAACTTTCTTGGCTTCTATCTCAGTTTATTTAGTTTGAACTCAACTGGTCCTACAGCTGAGCACTGACTACTAAATTCAGTAGATACCGCAAAGAATAGAGGATAACTTATTCCCATTTGTCTATCAAAAACAAGTTGATAATAACGAATACAAAATGTAAGTAAAGGAATTTTCCCACATAGACAATATCAGATAATAAAACAAAACATATAATATTGCCGAAGCCGAATCTAAGAAACTAGCCAAGAAAGCTAGATTAAAAGAAATGATGTCAAATATGAAAGTTAAATAAAATTTACAACTGCAAAAAATGTATCATACTGCATTAACGTTAAGCCACCCACCCAAACATAAGTTGAAGCATTAACAATATTAATGAGAGAATAATCTATATAATGAAGTAAAGCCGGTCTATTTCTGAAAGCTTTTCCTTGATAGCTTTTAATCTGACAAATCAATATCTGATTCTGACTAGCCAATTTTTCTTTTTTAACTTTGCACTATGTTCTTTACAATAAAAATTGTTTTTTCTCATTTAGTATAAAACTAACTAACTTCCTCAACAATCGGTTCGACAGTCTGGGCCATTTTGAGACTGGTTCTTTTGCTTCTGTAAGGCTGAGGTATGGTTCTGTGCAGTTCTATGAGATCTACCCTCCCAGGCTTTACGTTCTCACGCTTTGAGCAGGGGTTAATTTATTGCTAATTACCTGAGAGCTCCTACTGGGAAATGCCAACGAAGCTGCTCAGGCATTTTTTGTAGGCCAGAGGGCATCTCCTTTTCTGTGCTGGTATTTCAATCCCCACCTTCGGACCTTTTGTCACATTTTCCTGTGATGGGAGAGAGATAAATACTAATCGTATTGTGTCATTCTTTAAAACATAAACAAAAAATTCTCTTAAAAACAATCAAATCCTATAGTACTTTAAATACAATGTTCTTGCTTTGATAAAACCGGTGTTTACCGACTGGTTGTACCCTTTTAAACTATGTCCGGGCTTAGATAGGCCGAAACTAGATTCATTGAAAGAATCAAACAACTCCTACTCTTTCTCACTCAAATAAGGCGAAAATCTTTCTTTTCTTTCTGTTTTCTTTCTTTCTTTCTCCCTTAAAACAAATAATTTTTAAAAAAATGGTAAATAAAATCTTCTCGCTGTCCGACCTTACCTCGGCCGAAACTAGATGCACTAACAACTTTTACTTTATCCTCCACTTCATAGTTGAGTTTTCTTTTTTAGAGTTTTTACTCTTGGCTTCTTTTCTTCTTAGAACTCAAATCTATGCGCTTTTTTACATGACAGGACCGCATGCGAAATCCATGTTTTAATTTGGTTTCAGAACACAAATGAACCCTATTACTTGACGTTTTTTTCTTTTTAAACTTTAAGTTAAGTCATAAACAATCTCTTATTTTTTTATTTTGTAAACTTCAAAGTCTTCATTATGAGGATATCGTTCCGTGTGTGTGGGATTTCGCGAAACCTCATCCAAATATGGAACCCAAGCAATAAACACTTTTACTAGTGATATATTGGTGACTCCAATGTCCTCAACAAATGTTAATTGGTTTGGGGTGTCTGTGCCTATCATGACATTAGAAGACAGAATGCTGACACGATATGGAAGTTCGTGATTTGTCCAAGATGAGTCTCATTTACGAAGATGGAGTTCAGCACTGAGTTGTAAACTGTTACGAGAGGGATTTGTGTCTTCTCCTTGTTCAGTCCAAAGTCAAAGACTTCATACACAGAAATCCAGCTGCTTGTCATTTTCCGAAGATGGGCAGTCCACTGACGGGAACAGCAGTAGCAGGGGCGGTTGCAATGTGGTAGTGTCAGAGCTATGCCGTCTGGAACTCCGATTCCTGGCAGGACCATTCATGGAGGACAGATCAGTCGCCAAGTAGTATAAGAGCCACAATCTGGCTAACATGGCTCTGGTAAAAATCCAAAAGAAGTCAGCATACAGATCCGTTGTCCTCTGGTCGTCTCTGCCTCTGTATATGGCAAGCAAATACATGTCAGGTGTGAAACCGTAAATCAATGGAGTGAAAGTGGCAATATTGCTTATTTCTTTGTGTCTTCTGGGTCAAACCTTCCCCGATTTCGCATGCAACTGCTAAGCCTTACAAGTTAATTAATTTAGTTTTTATTTTATTTTATTCTAATTTTTTTTTTTTTAAACATAGTTCACCCCAAACAAGGCAGGCCACCACTGTAGACGTAAGGGGCTACTGAGAAAAAAGAAAAGGGGAGAAGGTGGGGGGGGGTCAACCTAAATTGGGATCTGCGCAGCGAGATGTCTGTTTACATTAGTTTTAAATTTCTGTATGTCAGTACTGTCGGGGAAAAAGGGGCAGGGAGGGAGTTTCAGAGGCCAGCAGCACGAGGAAAGAAGCTATTTGAGTAGAAGGCTCTCCGGCATCTGGGGATCTCCACCATGAATGGATGGGATTTAGTTGATTGTCGAGTTGGTCTAGTGAATTTGCGTCGAGGGGGCACCAGAGTAGGCAATTCATCGGAGCATAATCCATTAAAGTATTTGTAAAACAAACATAAGGATACTACATTGCAGCGATGGGACAGGGACTGGAGCTTGGTTGACAGTGAGGGACCTATTAGGTTGGCGACTCTGTTTTGGACCTTGTCAAGGAGGGAGAGACTAGTAGATGATGCACCAGCCCAGATGTGGCAACAATACTCCATGCATGGGCGGATGGTGGCTTTGTAGAGGTACAGGATAATAAATTAAGAACATTGGTTTGTCAATATTTACTCGTTGCTTAAAAACAACTAAGATCATTTAGATATAGATGTCAATATATGTATGTATATATATATATATATGTATGTATGTATATATATATATATATATACACATTTGTATAGCCATTACTTCCTATATTTGTTCATACCTAACTTTGTCTATTAATATCTATGTCTGTTCATATCGACTGATATATGTATTTATCGATTCATATCTATGTTTATTCACATCAGTCTATCTATTTAAGAATTGCGAGTGGTGGACTGATTACTGCCACAGACTATGGAAGCACCAAGTTGAATTCAATTCCTATCAGATCTATTAGCTTCAATTCTCTACATATACATTTTGTCCAGCTTAAAGTAAAATAGCAGATAATCTCCAATTATTTTCAATGGACGATTTACAATAAGTATAGTGCTGCTGATCGAGGCATATATAAATAGTTGATATACAGAAACACGAACACATAAACGGAAAATAACAGTACATCAGTTTAAACGAAGTCTCTTTTATTGATAAACACATTGTACCTACCCTGTATTGCTGGGAGGAAAGCACAGATAAAAAAATCCCAAATATAGTCATGTTTACAACTTTTTTATATATGAATTAAAAAAAATTGTTTTAGTTTTTCCTTTATTTGATTGTCAATTAAGAAAATTAATTGTCAATATTTATTAAAGTTACTTGTACGTGAGAAGCATGCTCACAAGGATAAACAAGGTAATAGTTTTAAAAAGAAAAACAAAACAAATTGAAATTAAATACATTTCCGGTCAACGCCGGGTGGGTACAGCTAGTTTTATATGAAACCCACAACAACGATGTGAACATAATACGAATAAAACATAAATCTCTCAATTTAGGGTTAGGACTAGTGATTAAAGAGAGAGACTCGTTTTAGAGTAGGGATCAAGTTAATCCCCTGTGGGGTCGGACACATGATCTGCAGGCACTCTATTGGAAAGGCAAATTATCTCCAAGGGAGATAATACAACCATGACAAGAGATTTAGTTAAATAGTTAAAACGAACAACGAACTAGATATATTGAAGCACAGGTATCAATCAGAAACAAAATATTGTAAAACAGATTGTTTTTTTTTAATTCTATTTCACGTCAATTGAATTAATGATGTAATGTATGCACTCCTAATTCACTGCTTTCTGCCATAAACCTAACAATAACACTACTGAATCATATTAGTTTTCATCATCTATCAATAAGCTCATTGATTCCCGAGTTCGACAAAACTAACCTAAAGAAGGTCGGAGGTTACATCCGTCGAAACATTGTGAGAATAGTAGTCCGAATAATAAAAATAATAAAAAAAATGTCTCTCCTTTATTCATTTAAAATTTTAGCAATTTAATTCTTTTTAAAAGAATACATATTCCCTGCCTTCTTACCGTAAAAATAATTGTTAGCTAAATATTCTTCAACTCTGTAAAACGAATGTTTTGAAATGTATTTATTTAAAATTATATTGTTTTAGTCGACGGGACAATATCATTTGATTTTGGAACAATTCATTTTAAAATGGGTAAAGTTGGAATTGTTTACTTTAGTGACATGAGATTAATGACTAATCAGTATTTGCTGATCGGGCGATCTCGTTTTTTTGTTTTTTGTATAAAAGTGTGTGAAATGTGATAACGTATGTACGAACATGGAATACCTTAGCGTATTATTATATAGATTTTTTCCACACAATATATCTCCTATTTCTAAAAGATTGTTATAAGAAATGATCTTGTAGTATGTAATTCTTTATGACACACGTCAAGATAAAAATTTCACTAAAATATCAACAATTAATTATAATTGACAGTTTAAACAATTCCTTACAATGAATTCTGTAATTCAATAGTGAACATACCTTTTTTTAAATCCGTGGGGCCTTGTAAGGGTTAGATAAAACTCAGCAAAAGATAGTTGCAGCCATCTTATATAAATAGAAATTTTATCTGTCTTTTTGTCAGTCACATTTTTAAAACGTAATAAATACATTGCAGAATTTGTCTCATTTCGAAATATCAGAGATCTTAACTACGTTTAGAAATGAAGAATATTTCATTCATAGTATATAAAAAATTTCCAGCACACAAAGCGAATGACATGACCGGAGATCGAAATCGAAATCGAAATCTTGAGATCTTTAGTCTGAGGTTCTACCAACTAACCTATTTGCACTTTCTCATAAATAGAGCTTAAAACATCACTTTAACAAAATAATTATAGCTTTTGTGTGACTTCATATATTTATGATTCACGTCATGTTTCAAAACATGAATTGAAACATAAGCGATAATAAAAAAATAAAAAAATAAATGGGTAGACATTATCAATAGCGTTGGAAATTATTTTAATAGTCCATAACAATTTATTTTGTTTTAACTATGTATTGTATTTAGTTCTTTCACGATTATATAATCCTCCCAGCCTATCAAAATATGCGACTGGGGGGGAGCAGATATTTGCTAGATTTTTTTAATCCAATTAATTCCCTCTTTTCCATCAATAATTTATATTCCCAAGGGGAGGTAACTCTGTTATGCCAACTTTTGTTTTATAATGTTTGCTCTCTGAGCAATTAGTGTGATGTGTCATGGGTCAGTGGGAATTATTCTTCGAAAGTTTTTTTTTACCAAAGTAAATATTATTTTGTTTCAAAATATTGAATACAATAAAAGAACACACAAAAAAGGTATTCCTAATTAGATAATGAGTATAGAAGACATAAAAATTGACCCCTCACATTTTAGAATAAAAGATATAAGACTTCCATTGAACTTGTTCTGTTAAACTAATGTCATAGAATCTAAGGTTCACCTTGGCATCATTCTGGCAACCTAGGGTCTGTCCTGAACCATCACTTTTATTTCGCCTAGATGAGGTATGGTCCGGCTGTTATCTATGATGTGAACCCACCTAGGCATTTCCTCCTCCTTTAGAAGAAGGGTTGGTTCATTGCCGGTCATCTGAGTCACCCCTACCGGGAATGCCAACTGGTCTGTTCTTGGCTGTCTTTTACCAGCCAGACTGCCCCTTTCGGGAGAGCTGGTTTTTCTCCTCACATTAAACTGACTCGATGTCTAATCTTACTGCCATGGGAAGCAGGTGAATAGTGATATGAACGCTGTAAAGGTGATGTGTTGCCCAATTGTATATATTCGAGGGGTGATCGTCCAAATTGCATAGCTGTGAGAGTCAGCTAAGTAGGTACAGCTTTCCAGTCACATTGGGAAAGAGGGTCTTGATAATGGTAGATATAAGTTATCTCCTTTAATTGCAACTCTTCACTGACGTCGCTCCAGAAATAGAAACGAGACTTCATCATCGTTCTCAATTCAGATGTGTAAAACACAGCAAGTAAAATGATGAAGTGGAAACAACGTCTTTTATCTATTCCTGATTTTAGCTTTGTCTCAATATATATTACAATATTAACGAATAAGATGTAATAGTTACAAGAAGGTATCTCCCTTTATTAAAACTCTTCACTGACGTCACTTCAGAAATAGAAATGAGACTTTATTGTTGTCTTTCTCATCACAGACGGTGTTTGTTAACTGCGTAACTCATGGTTATCATATGGAGATGCCAAGTTGTATTTGCTAAGGTGGTCATTATGATGGTTGAGGGGTCTGCTCAGTTGCACTTTTGGGGGCTTGTGATGGTGGTGAAGAGCTTCCCAGTCACGTTAGATGAGGGGATCATGATGGTGTTGAGGACTGCCCATGCATGTTACCTCTAGAGGTGCAGGTTAATAAATCAGTAATATTAGCCGAGGGGAACCATAGTGTTTGTCAGTGGCAGCACTTGGATGAGGCAACATATTATTTAGTCTGAGATAAAAAGAAAAAGAAGAAACTGATATTATAAAACTCAGTATATATTTTAAAAATCTGTATTTATGGTTTTATTATAATTATATTCTTCCCAATATTTACATAATTAGAGACAAAGTAGCATGGCCCCACCGACAAATTCGTAACTTTAGATTTTTAATGGTGAGTAAAGCATTGCAGGCAGCATAGTCTTTTAGCATTTTAGCTATTAGTGGTTAGAATATTCGTCATGCCTCCAATATCTAAGGTTACTTAAACAGTTTGTAATGATTTTCTAAGACAGTGTAAATGCAGGAGGTTTGTAATCTTACTAACTGAAAGCGTTATTTGCCTTATAATTAACTCGCAAGGACCCCCCCCCCCCCAAAAAAAAATTTTTTACCCTTCAGCCCAAACCCCCCAAAAAGACTTTACTCTCCCCCAACCCTGAGAAATATTTTAGGTTCAAAAATAAAATTTTTTTGCCCCACTCCCAAACAAAGATTTTCCCCGAACCCCCCAATTTTTTTTTACCCTCCACCCCAACCGCCCCCCAACAATTTTTTACTCTCCCAAACACTCAGAAATATTTTAAGTTAAAAAAAAAAAAAATTTCCCAACTCTGCAAAAAATTTAGCCCCACCCTACCAAAAAAAGTTTACCCTCCATCCCCACCGACCCCTCAAAATTTTTACTCTCCCCTAACCCTGAGATATATTTTAAGTTATAAAAAAAAAATTGGCCCAATCCCCTAAAAAGTTTGGCCCCACCCCTCAAAAAATGTTTCCCTGACTCTCCCAATCTCTCCAGCCCCACCCCCCAATTTTGTTTTACTCTCCCCCAACCGTGAGAAATATTTTAAGTTAAAAAAAAATAATATTTGGCCCGACCCCCTAAAAAATTTGGCACCCCCAAAATGTTTACCCTCCACCCCCACCCACCCCTGAAAATGTTTACTCTCCCCAACCCTGAGAAATATGTAATGTTAAAAAAAAAAATTTGGCCCGACCCCCTAAAAAGTTAAGCCCCACCTCCAAAAAAATTTCCCCGACCCCCCCCCCCAATTTCTCCTGTCCCCACCAATTTATTTTTACTTTCCCCCAACCCTGAGAATATATTTTAAGTTAAGAAACAAAAAATTGGGCCCCACCCCCCCAAAAAATGTTTACCCTACACCCCCACCCACCCCTCAATGTTTACTCTCCCTGAGAAATATTTAAAATTAAATAAAAAAAAATTAAATAAAAAATTGGCCCGACCCCCTAAAATGTTTGGCCCCACGCCTAAGATTTTCTCCGACCCCCCCAAACTCTCAAGCCCCACCCCCTAAATTGTTTTTACTCTCCCCATCCCTGAGAAATATTTTAAGTTAAAAAAAATAAAAATTTGTCCATACCCCCTAAAAAATTTTGTCCCTACCGCCCAAAAAATGTTTACCCTCCACCCCCACCAACCCCGCAAAATTTTTACTCTCCCCCTACCCTGAGAAATATTTTAAGTTAAAAGAAAGAAAAAAATTCGTCCGACCCCCTAAAAAGTTTGGCCCCACCCCTAAGATTTTCCCCGACCCTCATATCTCTCCAGCCCCACCCCTCCAATTTTTTTACTCTCCCTAAACCCTGAGAAATATTTTAAGTTAAAAAAAAAAAAAATTTGGCCCCACCCCCAAAAAATTTCCACGACATCTCTCAATCTCTCCAACCCCACCCCCTAATTTTTTTACCCTCCCCCAACCCTGAGAAATATTTTTAGTTCCAAAAACAAAAAACAAAAAAACAAAAAAATTGGCTCGACCCCCTAAACAATTTAGCCCCACCTCCCAAGAAATTTTCCCCGACCTCCTCCCCCCAAAAAATGTTTACTCTCCTCCTACTCTGAGAAATATTTTAAATTAAAAAAATTTTTTTTCCCCAACCTCCCCAAAAATGTTTTACCCTCCACCCCCACCCACCAAAATTTTTTTACCCTCCACCTCCACTCCCTCACAAAAATTTTTACTTTTCTCTACACTGAGTAATATTTTAAGTTAAAAGAAAAAAAAATTTTTTCCCGACCGCCCAATTTTTTTTAGCCCTTACCCCCACACACCCCCCAATTTTTTTTTTACTCTCCCCTACTCTGAAAAATATTTAAAGTTCAAAAGAAAAAAAAAAATTTCCATGCACCACCCCCAAAAATGTTTTTTTACTCTCAACTCCCACCCCCCCAAAATATTTTTACTCTCCTGCTAACATGAGAAATATATTAAGTTAAAACAAAAAAATTTTTCGCACCCCCCACCTACAAAAGAATTTACTCTCCCTCTACCCTAAAAAATATTTTAAGTTCAAGAAAAGAAAGAAGTTTTCCCCGACCCCCCAAAAATTGTTTACCCTCCACCCCCACCCCCTAAGAAATTTACCTACCCTCCACCCCCACCCACTCCAAAAAAATGTTTACTATCCCCCTACCCTGTACTATATACGTACCTATCCCCGCCTAGGTGCGCATACTATATACATACCTATTTCCATCCTGGTGCGCATACATAAGAACTCATATTAATGCGCCCCTGTCATATCAAAGAACCAAAATTAAAGTCGGTTATTGTGATCAGAGTCGGTTATTGTGATCAGGGTCGGTTATTGTGATCAGAGTCGGTTATTGTGGTCAAAGTCGGTTCATAATTATTTCTTCCTTTAACTTTACTGATTGAGACACTATTTTATATGGATATTAATATTAGTGAAAACAATGGCGGAACATACGTATTTCCACTTTTAACTTTACTGATTAAGACGTTATCTTATATGAAGATAAATATTAGTGAAAACCCTTATTCTAACTTTACTGATTGAGACGTTATTTAATATGCATACAAATATTAGTGAAAACAATGGTAGACCATAATTATTCCTGCATTTAACTTTACTGATTGAGACGTTATTTTATATGAATACAAATATTAGTGCAAACAGTTACGGAGCATAATTATTTTTTCCTGTAACTTAACTGATTGAGAAGTTATTTTATATGGATATAAATATTAGTGAAAACAATGGCGGAGCATAATTATTTATTTCTTTAATTTCACTGATTGAGTCGTCCATTTAGTACTTGCCAATATACGCGTTGCTTAACCTCGATTTTACAGCACCCATTTAGTACTGGCCATGCTATGCATTGCTTAACTTCTCCCTTTGACCGATAATAATAACAGAACATTCTTAACATTGTATTGTCTTATTCCCGGACAACGCCAAATACAAGGAGGCCTCCAGAGCTATACTAAAATCACTCTCTCTTATTTCCCTCCCTTTGATTAGGGCAATAGTATGAAGAGAAATGCAAAAAAACAATAATAAAGTGACAATGGCATAAAAATAATATCCAAACCTATCACTATGACGTCATGTACCTATCAATGTGACGGCATGTGCACAAGATAACATTAAAAATCGTGATCACATTAAACGAAAAAATGGCTATTTGACCCCTTAAAAATGAATCTTTTTTAAAAATTTTTAGATATTATTTTCCCGAGGTTATGCCAGTTAAAATAATACCTAATTTTGGGGTGTTTGTTGAGTATTTTAAAAGCCTTAGCGTTATTACATACATACACACATATTTTTGCCTTATATATATTGAGATTGTATGAATAATTTTTATTAATATCACTTTATCGGAAAATATTGTAAATACATATGTAAACTTGATAATAGCAGTTATAAGTGTATATTTGCAAATATGAATTTAATTGAAGGTTAAAAGGAATGAATTATGTAAATGGCACAACCCGTCTAGTGTCTGAACGACTTTTAATAACGGTATATAAGGAAGTTGAAAAAGTATTAGTTTAAGTAAGATTCTTGACACGTTTTCCGTTCTAATCGCAGTCTCGTCTTGAAATCACTTTGTTCTTCTTTGTTTATATGTAATCTAATGTTATTTAATGTTATCTAATGTAAATTAATTGATTAATAGTTTCCTAATTCTAAAGGTATACAAATATTATGAACGCTGACTTGAAAAGATTAATTAATTAAATGATAATTACTCGAGCCCCCCCTCTCTTTTCTGTTTACAAAAGTTCTCCACGACGGACAGACAGACAGACAGACAGAAAGTGCTCGTTATATTATATTGTGGAGAGATAATTATTCTCTACCCTCCAGAGCTCAATATTTTCATTAATATATCTGTGATATACTAACACTTAATGCAAGGTAGGAAGGACAAAGTTAAAACACTAAGGTAAAATAACAACTTCTAATATATAATGTAATGTCTATCTCTTTATCCTTTCTTTGTCATCGATAGTTTTCTTCCTACAAAATAAATATTTGATTCTGGTTCTTTAATTTCTCTTGTGGATCATTGCAGCATGTTGTAAAGAAAAATAACATGTTTTTAGATTTAATTCCTCCCAGAAAATACTTTATTCTGGTCGGAATTATTTTTGAATGGCCGCCATCTTTAAAAAAGGGGCGAACTCTGTATTCGTCAATACAGAGTTACATCCCTTTGAGTGAAACAAAAATAATAATATTAAAAAAAACACACACACAAAAACGGAATAGTTATAAAAAAAAAGCTAAACAAATTGCAATTAAATACATTCCCGGTCAACGCCGGGTGGGTACAGCTAGTTTTATATGAAACCCACAACAACGATGTGAACATAATACGAATAAAACATAAATCTTTCAATTTAGGGTTAGGCCTAGTGATTAAAGAGAGAGACTCGTTTTAGAGTAGGGATCAAGTTAATCCCCTGTGGGGTCGGACACATGATCTGCAGACACTCTGTTGGAAAAGCAAATTATCTCCAAGGGAGATAACACAACCATGACAAGAGATTTAGTTAAATTGTTAAAACAAACAATGAACTAGATATATTGAAGCGCAGGTATCAATCAGAAACAAAATATTGTAAAACACTGTTTTTTTTTTCAATTCTATTTCACCTCAATTGAATTAATGATGTAATGTATGCACTCCTAATTCACAGCTTTCTGCCATAAACCTAACAATAACACTACTGAATCATATTAGTGTTCATCATCTATCAATAAGCTCATTAAGCCTTTCTTTCAACGAAGAGGAAAAGCCAGTTGTTTGTATTCAATACATTGCACGTTGCTATGGCAACCGGCGTTTCAAAATAAATTAAACATCATTGAGGCGCGAGGTGCAAATGTTTACAGTGTAGGCAAGAAAAATAAGATTCCTATTTAAAAAAAAGAAAAGGATATGAGAAAATAAAGGCGATGATTGGTAAGTAAATAACAGAGAAAAAGAAAAAGCGAGGGAAAGAGAGAGATACTGGCGGGGGGGGGGAGAATTGGAAAGAGAGGATCATATTGCAGAAGAACACAAGAAAAGAAAGAGTCTAAGATTTATTTTGGTTTTATATGTAATTGGGACTTTGTTAAAATGAAAATGAATTGCAGTAAAGTTCAGATAAGATGATCTAATGAGGTTGTTAATTGAATTCGACTGTTTTCGTTTTTGTTGTGCTACATAATTAAACTAGCAAAGATACTCATCGTTGCTCAGCAGTAATACTTACAAACTTAAAACTAGCAAAGATACTCATCGTTGCTCAGCAGTAATACTTACAAACTTAAAACTAGCAAAGATACTTATCGTTGCTCAGCAGTAATACTTACAAACTTAAAACTAGCAAAGATACTCATCGTTGCTCAGCAGTAATACTTACAAACTTAAAACTAGCAAAGATACTCATCGTTGCTCAGCAGTAATACTTACAAACTTAAAACTAGCAAAGATACTCATCGTTGCTCAGCAGTAATACTTACAAACTTAAAACTAGCAAAGATACTTATCGTTGCTCAGCAGTAATACTTACAAACTTAAAACTAGCAAAGATACTCATCGTTGCTCAGCAGTAATACTTACAAACTTAGAACGCTTTTGGAAAATTTTAACACTTATTTCTTACTTGAGCATTTATTTGGTGGAGGTAGAATATCTGATTGCAAACATTTATTTTCCTCTATCAAAAATAAACTTTCTCTCTCTCTCTCTCTCTCTCTCTCTCTCTCTATATATATATATATATATATATATATATATATATATATATATATAATCATGATTTTATTGGGAGTATAACATTTTATTATTGCAAACATTAAGGGAAAACGAATTCTATCGTTCATGATTAAAAGTTAATCAAGAAAAGAAAATGCCAGCCGACCGGTTTCGCCCTCTCTTAACAAATACTGTATCGAGGGATTTAAAAAAAAACGGTGGGAAAAGAGAGAGTACAGAAAATAAAATAGCGTTCTGTTATATGTACAATGGAGGATGAATCTTAGAGACTGATCACATCTAGTCCCAATAGACATTCCCTTTGCTTACAAAGGGAAGGACGTTTAAGACGAACATGAATCATTATACCATCTAAAAATCTTGAAGACGATACAGCCTTTGTTAAGGGAGTCCGAAACCGGTCGGCTGGCATTTTTTTTCTTGATTAACTTTTAATCATGAACGATAGAATCGTCTTCCCTTCATGCTTGCGATATATATATATATATATATATATATATATATATATATATATATATATATATATATATATATATATAATAAAATTGAAATACAAGCCAAGTTAGCAATACAAGATTAATTTATTATTTTTTTTTTTTTTTACATTAATCCTATCGATTACGGAATAAAATTCCTTCTTCAGGGGTGACCAGTATTGAGTCATTTTTTCATCAAAAAACAAGAATAAAGAAACTTATTTCTTTGTTAATTTGATAAACGTCCTTGGTGGTACGACATCATCGCCGTGCTGTTAAAATGGCGGTAGGATTCAAAACCGGTGTCGAACGAGGGATGCGCTGGCACGCTGTCAAGTAAAGTGTGTGTGGTTATCGTTCAAGTTTCAAAGTATTGCATGGAAAGTTAATAAAATTGAAATACAAGCCAAGTTAGCAATACAAGATTAATTTATTATTATTTTTTTTTTTTACATTAATCCTATCGATTACGGAATAAAATTCCTTCTTCAGGGGTGAAACTTGAACGATAACCACACACACTTTATATATATATATATATATATATATATATATATATAATGATAGGCAGTAGCTCAAAAATTAAACTATTTATATTTTTATAAATTTATTTATTTAAAATAATTAAAATATTTTTAAAAATACGTCACAATCTTAAAATAAAATAAAACTTTTGACCTACTACATATCGTCTTTCCAATAAAATTACATGAGACTTAAACTACAGGTTTACTCTATAGTATATATATATATATATATATATATATATATATATATAAGAAATTCAGATGAACATGTTCCACTTGGTTCCAAGCCAGGCGAACAAATACTGGGTGTTCTTGAGTTTTACTTATAATATAAATCGCTCCCTGGCTTCAGCCATATTTGATAGATGAAAGAAAGTTGAAGAAAGCCACTGAGCTGTTAATAATTAAAGAATTACCAATATCATTTCACTTAACGATTGTGTCCTTCATTTTTCGCATATTCCAAGTAAAATACTAAAATATTTAAATAAATAAAATTTAAATAATTTTACAAAAATAGACCATTTTGATAATTCTTCTCTTCGATTTTTAGCTTTCGTCTTCTTCAAAACCTTTTCCTGGCCACCATTTTGAATTTTAGATGCTTCACTAATGTTTTATTTCGCAATTAAATTTGCAATTATTATTATTATTATTATTATTATTATTGTTATTATTATTGTTATTATTATTATTATTATTATTATTATTATTATTATTATTATTATTATTATTATTATTTTTGTTATTATTATTATTATTTTTGTTATTATTATTTATTATTATTATTATTTTTATTATTATTTTTATTATTATTATTATTACTATTTTTATCATTATTATTTTCATTATTATTATTATTATTATTTTTATTATTATTATTATTATTTTCATTATTATTATTATTATTTTTATTATCATTATTATTATTTTTATTATTATTATTATTTTTATTATCATTATTATTATTTTTTTTATTATCATTATTTATTATTTATTATTATTATTTTTATTATTATTATTATTATTATTTTTATTGTTATAATTATTTTATTATTATTATTATTATTATTATTATTATTATTATTATTATTATTATTATTATTATTATTATTATTATTATTATTATTAAGCCATACAAAGTAAACCGGATGAAAGTAACTACGTATATTTACTGTGGCTAGAATTTTTTTTTAACATAGTTAACCCCAAACAAGGCAGGCAACAACTGTAGACGTAAGGGGCTACTGAAAAAAAGGGTGAGAGTTTGTTTTTTGTTTTTTTTTGAGGGGGGGGGGGTCAACCTAAATTGGGAACTGTGCAGCGAGATATCTGTTTCCATTAGTTTTAAATTTCTACATGCCAGTACCGTCAGGAAAACAGGGAGCAGGGAGGGAGTTCCAGAGTCCAGCAGTACAAGGAAAGAAGCTTTTGGAGTAGAAGACCTTCTGTCATCTGGGGACTTCCACAGTGAATGGATGGGATTTGGCAGATTGTCGGGTTGGTCTAGTGAATTTGCATCGTGGGGGCACCAGAGCAGCAAGTTCATCCGAGCACAATCCATTGAAGTACTTGTAAAACAGGCACAAGGAAGCAACATTGCAGCGATGGGACAGGCGCTGGAGCTTGGTTGATAGTGAGGGACCTATTAAGTTGGCGACTTTTTTTTGGACCTTGTCTAAAAGGGAAAGACTAGTGGATGATGCCCCAGCCCAGATGTGACAACAATACTCCACGCATGGGCGGATGGTGGCTTTGTAGAGATGTAGGATAATGTCAGGTGTTAGAAGTTTACTAGCACGGTAGAGGGAGCCCACCTTCTTTGCAGCAGCCCTGGCAATGTCTTCAATGTATTTGTTCCAATTCATGTTATCTGTGAAAGTTAGGGCAAGGAGTTTGAATGATGAACTCTTTATTTTACGCTTGAAGATAGAATATTATCAAAAGAAAGAATGACAAAGTCTATCCATACAAAAACAATTAATTTTTATTTGCAACTTGTTAAGACAATAAAAAATGAATTAATAAAAGTTCAAAGACTCCAAGAACGTTCTCGGTGAGAGAAGAGATGTTTTGACTGTAAGGAGAAATTGAGTACACATGTTCATTTCGGTTGGCGTTGTGTGGGTTTATATGTGTGTAAATAGGTTAGGCATGAAGATATGTGTGCGTATTAGCGTGTCTGTTTTGTTAGTAAAAGAGTGTATGTAGGAACTTGTGTGCAAGAGAGTTCGGTTAACAGTGTATATATGCTGACATATATATTCAACAAATAAAAAAGTTCCCTGAAATTAATAAATAAAATTCCTTTTAAAAAAATCAACAAATTACAGAACAGAGTTCCATCCATTTCGAATGTATACAATTTCAAATGCTGGTTCAAAAACAAGATAAAACATGTTTTTTTTTCATATTATTACAATTGAACTGCTTTCTTCTATAATTTTTGAATAGTTGTTTTAAATCAATTGAAAGGTTAAGATAATTCGGTAAAAATATCTTTTTAAATTCCATCTTTACCTAGTTTCTACCGCTTTATAGTGAGTAGGAAGAAAAATATTTGTGAAATTTCGTGAAAAAAATATGTTACTTTGTATTTGCATGAGAGAGTAAGTAACTACGATGAATGTATTTACGTATTGTTTTTATTGGCAAAAAAACATTAGAAATTATGTGTTTACGGAAAACCTACTCTTTTGCGGATTATGAAAAAGGGTCACTTTGTTATAAAAACTATATGTATGTAATATCTTTTATGTTATGTTAGTTTCTTTAAATGCCAGGAATATATCTATTCAACAGTTTAAATGTTTCCAATATATTTTTTTAATCAAAGTGTTACGAATCAATAAAATAAAAAAGAATTAAATAACTACGAAACGACACGCTGTACTTCAGAAAGAAAAAAAAACGATTTAATGACATAGCGTGTTCTCTCTCTATGAAAATTTCAGTTACGCTTGTTGTAAAGTATTATTTCTTAATTATGGATTCATTTTTGTAATTATTATTCTAAAAGGTAATTTATTTATGAAGGTAACTTTTGGCCATGAAATTATTAAGTGAATTAAAATGATGTTAATCGAATCACTATTAAAATATTGGGTGTAAATAACTGCCGAAACGTTCAATGTTTTAAAACATGAGGATTGGTTGAGAATGTTCAAGTTCGAAATAATTTTCGATTCGACAGTTTAAATGTTTCAAATTCATTTGAAAAATCAAAGGGCTACGAAAAAAAAATAATAATAACTACGAAGCGACATCCTTCCAACCCCTGAAAGAAAAACGGCTTACTGACATCTCTCACTCTCTCTCCCTGTCCTGTCTCCAAAGACTGTTCAGCATGGAATAAATATTAGTATATTTTTTAAGAATGTTAGTTTGATTTTATTTAAGCTATTTGTAATTACAATTACATTTTAGTTTTCACCAAATTATGGATTAATATTCAAGAATGTTTTGTTTCGACGTTTCTCTAAATGATTTTGTTTATTATTCTAAATGAAATAGCAATCGGACGAAATATTGTTGGCATCCGTCTGTCTCAGGAGACAATGGAGTTCTGGACCTCAGATTTGTTTGTTGCCGAATTACAGCGTCTGCTGCCATTGTGCAAGCCTATCCTGGATCGACAGGCCCTGTTGCAGTTGCCGCAGATGTCGGTGGTGTCTGGTTGCGAGAGCTCTGTTGCAGTCCTCTGCCATCTGTGCTCTCTCCTCTCCCTCCACTGCTGCTCTCTCCTCCTGCAGCATGTCTATATAGCTCTTCTCCAGCGGCTGCGATCTTCAGCGACGGACTCCTAGCCTATTGGGTCGATGCCACCTGCTCGCATGTCTCGCTTTCAGACATCCTTATAGCGTAAGACAGGACTTCCTACTGGTTTGGAGCCAGTTGCGAGCTCGCCATAAAGAATATCATTTGGGATCCTTCCATCGTCTTTCGCCTGGCATAGCGAAGACACTGGAGTCGTCGTTGGGTGAGCAGATCGAACATGCTCGGGATGTCCGCCTGATCAAGTACGGTCTTGTTTGAGATGTGGTCCTCCTGTCAGGTGATTCCTAGGATTCTCTTGAGGTTGCGTAGGTTGAAGGTGTTGAGTTGAAATAGTTAACAGTTAAAAGGAAGTGTTTGGTGACTTCTATGTATAGAAATGTTCATCAAATGAAATGCTTCAATACCTGAAACTTTAGGGAAAAAGCTGTGCAAACTAATAAATAACAAATTTAAAGAACTAGCAATACTTATATTGTGTTTTATTAAAACGTTGCGAATGAGTGTATGTGATTCTTTAAAGAAATAATGTAGGCGAATACATTGACTGTGTCCGTCTTTGGTAAGAATAATGAAGATGGTGTATGTGAGCAAGTCGGAAGGTAAAATAATCAAGTGAAAAATATTTGTCGATGTATATATGACTATATGTATAATTAAAGATTATAATCAAGGGAGGCACGAGAGCGCTCTATCCCTTAATAAACTTCAAAAACGGCCTATGCTAGAAATCTCATTTCTTTGATCAATCATAACTCAAAAACCAATAAACCAAATTAGTTAAAACTTTGCACAAAATTTTTATTTGATAGGGTCTATAAGTGTGTAGAATTTCAGCATCATTAGTCAAGGCTACCCAGAGATCCAGAAAGGTCAGGCATGATTTTGTGTTATCCGTGTGTACGTACGTACGTACGTACGTATGTGCCACCCTGTATCTCATCAACTATTTGATAGATTCAGCTGATTTTTGGCAGGGATAGAGGTTCTAGGGTCTAGTTGATGGCATTTTAATTTCAGTTTACCATATACCTTAGTTTTCCAGAAAATTCCCAAAAACCTTAGAAATGACCATTGTATTGAGGCATAGCCTTTACAAAAGTAGTGACATTCCATGATAAATGCCAGTATACTGAAATCATATGCCCTTAAATAGGGTTAAGATGAAAATTCATATACACTAAATGTACAAAAGCATGGAAATTCCCAAATTTTTACACTTTTATTGTCATTAAGGGTATGCGAGCACAACAGGGCTATGTATTTTACTGGTAGGAATTTTTCTTCAGCGCACCTCACACACTTCATCTACTCATGCATAGAGATTTATACTGTAGTGATGTGATAATGAAATGGTTTGGTTGATATGTAGTCATACCCTTAATTAATGACAATAAAAGTGTAAAAATTGGGGAATTTCCTTGCTTTTGTACATTTAGTGTATATGAATTTTCATCTTAACCCTATTAAGGGCACATGATTTCAGTATACTGGCATTTATCATGGAATATTATTAGATTCAATAGTTCTACATTATAAGCATCGTTTCATGCAAATATGAGAAATCACTTAGAAACCAAATACGATGCAAGAAGATTTACTTTTATTTTTTCAAATAAATAAAAAGAATATTATAAATAAAATATTTCAGCTTAAATAGCCTTTTACAATGATATATAAACAATTTAAAAAATATATATTCTTCATTGTCGATATATAACGACGTTCTGCTGCAGACATCTGACTTCTCCCGATTTTTTTTTTTTTTTTAGACTGTTTTTAAATGTCCTGATCTTTGTAGAGAAACGTTAGCAGATATGTGTATATAGTTATTAGATTCAATATCGAGAGAAGTCGCATCCATATGGCAGGACGTCGTTATATCTCGACAATGAAGAAAGAAAATAAAAAAATATCTATATATTATTAAAAAAGTTTTTTTTCTGACTGAAATATTTTATTTATAATATTATTTACATTTATTTTAAATAAAAAATTTTCATCGTATTTGTTTGTTAAGTGATTTCTCATATATAATATTTATTAAAAGTGAATAAAAATGGCGGTGTATGAGTCTTTTTTTAACCCTTTTGAAGTTTACACCGTTTTATGCTAGTGGTTCTGAAACAATTATCGAAATGGATGGAATGTGCGATTAGATATTGTATGTAAACAACATAGACTGATTATTGCTGTAATTCACTGACTAGGCAGAATCAAATACTGATTCATCACCTCAAATTGCACGTTGGAACAGATATGTACAGTCTACTTCAAAATGACATTAGTGAAGAAACTAGAGACATAAAAAGAAGCCTTGGAATCTGACTAACCCACGTAGGTAATCAACGAACTGAATCAGATATGCAGTGTGAAGTATATAAATCTTTCTAGGAACCACTGAACCAAAAAATGTTGGACAGACCGTATTATAGATAATATAGGTCTCAGTGGAACACCCTTTGTGTATTTTTTGGAAGACCATAAAATCTAGGTCGTAATGACCCAGAGGGACTAATCCTGCCATAGATCTCCTCAGAAAGAAACTTCTTTTTAAATAAAGAAAGTAAAGGTTTCTGAATTTTAATCTCATCCTTACAAGTATTATCTGCTGACTCAACGGGGCTAAGTTTGCAGAATTTAGATGTATCGCCGAGAATGGATAACATTTTCTGAATGCAATCTGCACGATTCATTACCACGACTCCTGCATTTTTATCTGGTTTACAAATATAAATATTTAACGCTTTTACTGTTTTAAATTGCATTTTATTCCAGACAAAGTCAATGGAAGCGTTATTGTATCGATATATATATATAATGTGCAATTAGATATTTTATGTCTAACGTCAAGAATTCGGCCAACTTAATTTTATATATTTCTTTTTTACTAGTCTGTTATCATGCTTTTCCACTATTCCATGAATCAATATTCTACAGGGTGGGCAAAAATAAGGGTCCTATTTTTAAAAATTCATAACTTTTTTATTTATTGATTTTTTATTTTTATTTTTTAGAATAAGTAAAGGACCCCTTCCGAAGCAAGCATGAGCCGTATTAGCCCTAAGGAACGTACCCTCATTTAGAAAACATTATTTTTGCTTAAAAAACTCAAAACAGTGTAAAAAACAATACTTTAGTTTTTGTAAGTTTTAAGAAGTGTTTTTCGGCTAAAATTTGTTTTGTTTATTTCAAAAAATCTCGGAAGGGTCAGTCTACACACACATAAAGTTTGGTGAGTTTAACTTTTATTTTGTGGAAGTTATTCAAATTTAAAGATAGGACCCTTATTTTGGCCCACCCTGTATATTAAATTAAATTAGATTAGATAATAACGCTTTTTTCTATTTGTAAAAAAATAATAGTTGTATTTAACCAAGAAACCTTTTTGTTTATTTCGATTAAATTGGATCAACCTAGTCATTATTCCATTATCGACTGTTATCTTTTCATTTAAAACAAATATAAGAAAATCTGATTGTCGATTAGCATATAAATGGAAGCATGTCTATGACTTTTGATTTGATTGAATTGAAAAGAAATAATTATTTTCTGTTCAATGTTAAAAGATCATCTTTCCATTCGCCACATTCGATTAGGCTGCCTATGTTTAAAATTCCTCTAGAAAATGCCTAAAGTCAGCCAAAAGCTTCAGAAAAAAAAAAAGAGAAACAATTAAAATTTGTGGATAAATGTTATTTATTTTATGTACGTTGGTAAGAATTTTGGAAAGAATGAACAACATATAGACATAGATACAAAATGTCTGTCATCTATTATATGAAAGATATTCGTGATTCTGCCTGCGTGTCTATCTGACTAAAAATCAGAAACTACACAAGATTCACTTAAAAAGAACTTGCATCATTGGATTCAGCATGGCCATAGTCTGGTTATGGTAAAAATATTGTAATATTCATTCCCTTTTGGTCACTAGGAATCAAATTAGTACATAGAGGAGTCAAAATTACCTTCTTTTATTATTACTCTCTCTCCCCCTCTCTCTATCTTCCTCTATCTATATCTATTTTGTGTAGCCAGTTGCAATTTTATGACAGAAAAAGGGGGAAAAGAAAACCTAGTTTTTTTGTTTGCAGGGCAGAGTGTTGATAAAATAGATTTCTTTCTCTGTCTCTATTTGCAAGTTGGTGTATTTGTAAAAAAAAACAGAAGTTACTGGTGTACATCTTGATCTGTATGTTACTGAAAGAATTTCTGGGTCGGATATAGAATGTAATCAATTAAATAGATTGTAATGTCAATTTTCAATAGAAAACAACAGACAATAAATGACGTAATTAACTAACCAAATATCGATTGGTAAGATGAAAATCCAACAAGATAACTTTATATCTATACGTTAGATATATATGTGTCTGTGTGCCTATATATATATATATATATATATATATATAGGGTGGCGCAAAAGTCACGCATTGGTTTGTTTAGGTGATTGAAACTAGGCTTTTCTGATAAATAATACATTTACTTGGTAATTTTGTTGCAGTAGTTTTTAAAAATAATATCCTTTAAATGGCCACCATTTTCGGCCTCACAAAGACGGGCTCTAGTTAGAGCATTTTCCATTACACTCCTTAGAATAACTGGCTCTAGTTCTTGGATTTCATGTCTGATATTGTTTTTAAGCTCTTGAATCGTTGTAGGCTTGTTCACATATACCCTTTCCTTAAGATAACCCCAAAGGAAAAAGTCAGGGGCTGTTAAATCCGGTGAACGTGAAGGCCAGTTAAAATCAGTAACTCTGCTAATTAAGCGCTCGCCAAACAATCCCACAAAAATCACGCATTAGTTTGAATCAGTTGTTACTGATTCAAACTAATGCGTGACTTTTGCGCCACCCTGTATATATAGGCATCTTCTTATTCAAACATCTTGTATATATATATATATATATAAGTAACACGGAATCACATAATTTTATTCTTGCTCTGTTTATTACATGGAGCTCTAATACTCGGATTTCCTTCTGAAATTTATTTCACTCTAACACACACACTATATATATATATATATATATATATATGTATATATATATATATAAATATAGTGTGTGTGTTAGAGTGAAATATATATATATATAAAGATGTTAAAGTTGTTTGCACAGGGTTTCATACTTGTCTTGTTCACTGCAAACACTCAAGTCATATGCCAATTATGAATCCCCATAACCCTTTGATAGCCTACGGCATAAACGGATTAACACTCTAATCTATATCTTGTGATACTCAGCCAACTTTATTATATAAGTACTTACCCCTCACGTTCTGTCTAGTGTCCATTTTAAGACAACGCATCCACAAAGGCCAAAGATGGCAGAATCAAGAATATGCTCTATTCAGTCGTGTTACAGGGTGCCCCAAAAAGAAACGGGAAATTTATCACAATTTATGAGCACGTACATACGTAATTGTTGGAAATAGCAAAAAGTTTGTGTTTTTAAAAATTTTTTAGATGAGGATTTATAATTTGTATTATTCGGACTACTATTCTCATCTTGGATGTTATTCTCACAACGTTTCTGCCGATGTAACCTCCGACTTTCTTCAAGTGTGTCTTGTCGAACTCGGGAATCTGTACAGAATTTCGAACGGAACTCTTGATTTAATCCATGGGGGTATCTTGCTCTCATTCTCTTAGAACTGATTATTACTTAGTACTTATCTCCGTTGTACCACGGATATAAGTGCTTAGTAATAATCGGTTCTCAGTGACAGTTTTTTGAAGATTGAATCCCCAGTACGGCCGATACTAAGAATACAATTACAAATTAATTAATGGTGATACCAGATCAGGCTGCCCTGTGGCTCCCTGAGACGAAATTCACCTACATTGACGTTTTTTTTTTTTTTTTTTTTTTTTTTTGTAAAACTTAATTATGTTCTACAAAACCAAAAACAAAAACAACAGCCCCTCTCCCTTTCTCCCTCCCCTTTTTTATTTTATTTTTAGAACTTGAAGCATAAATCTTTTACTATAATGACCAGATTCGGCATTAAATAACCCAAAAAGGGTTGATATGCCGTAAAACAAAACTACCACCACAAATTAATTAAGACTTCTACCCGGTCATGGCTGACGGAATAAAAGCAAGCGACCTCCGTAGATTAAATAAAGGGTTCAGTTCTAAATTGCGTACAGATTTCCGAGTTCGATATACAGATTCCCGAAGAAGGTCAGAGGTTACATCGGCCGAAACGTTGTGAGAATAACACCCGAGATGAGAACATTAGTCCGAATAATCCAAACATTAGAAAAGAAGATAATGGATGTGTTGTTTAAATAGAAGAAGAACAACACAAATATTAGATGAGATGTTCAATGTGCAAAAAATGTTTTTTTCTATCTTTGATTTTTGTATATCCTTTCCTTTCTTTAAATCAACTTTCTTTTTATCATTTCTATATTTTATCTCCTTTCTTTATATAATTTCTATATTTTATTTGCTTTTTTATGTTTTTTTATATCTTTCCTTTAAATCAATTTTTATATTTTATTTCATTTCTTTATATCATTTCTTAATGTTCTTTCCTTCATTTCTGTTTTATATCTTTTCGTTATATCATTCCTATATTTCCTTTTCTTTATATCATTCCTATATTTTCTTTTCGTTATATCATTCCTATATTTCCTTTTCTTTATATCATTCCTATATTTCCTTTTCTTTATATCATTCCTATATTTCCTTTTCTTTATATCATTCCTATATTTCCTTTCCTTTATATCATTCCTATATTTCCTTTTCTTTATATCATTCCTATATTTCCTTTTCTTTATATCATTCCTATATTTCCTTTCCTTTATATCATTCCTATATTTCCTTTTCTTTATATCATTCCTATATTTCCTTTCCTTTATATCATTCCTATATTTCCCTTCCTTTATATCATTCCTATATTTCCTTTTCTTTATATCATTCCTATATTTCCTTTCCTTTATATCATTCCTATATTTCCTTTTCTTTATATCATTCCTATATTTCCCTTCCTTTATATCATTCCTATATTTCCTTTTCTTTATATCATTCCTATATTTCCTTTCCTTTATATCATTCCTATATTTCCTTTCCTTTATATCATTCCTATATTTCCTTTCCTTTATATCATTCCTATATTTCCTTTCCTTTATATCATTCCTATATTTCCTTTTCTTTATATCATTCCTATATTTCCTTTCCTTTATATCATTCCTATATTTCCTTTTCTTTATATCATTCCTATATTTCCTTTTCTTTATATCATTCCTATATTTCCTTTTCTTTATATCATTCCTATATTTCCTTTCCTTTATATCATTCCTATATTTCCTTTTCTTTATATCATTCCTATATTTCCTTTCCTTTATATCATTCCTATATTTCCTTTTCTTTATATCATTCCTATATTTCCTTTTCTTTATATCATTCCTATATTTCCTTTTCTTTATATCATTCCTATATTTCCTTTTCTTTATATCATTCCTATATTTCCTTTTCTTTATATCATTCCTATATTTCCTTTTCTTTATATCATTCCTATATTTCCTTTCCTTTATATCATTCCTATATTTCCTTTCCTTTATATCATTCCTATATTTCCTTTCCTTTATATCATTCCTATATTTCCTTTCCTTTATATCATTCCTATATTTCCTTTCCTTTATATCATTCCTATATTTCCTTTCCTTTATATCATTCCTATATTTCCTTTCCTTTATATCATTCCTATATTTCCTTTCCTTTATATCATTCCTATATTTCCTTTCCTTTATATCATTCCTATATTTCCTTTCCTTTATATCATTCATATATTTTCTTTTCTTTCTTTATATTATTTCAATATTTCCTTTTTTATATAATTTTTATATTTTCTCTATTTATATGTTTTTTTAAATATTTTTTTTTATATTTCCTTTCCTATCTTGATATGATGTTTATATTTCCTATCTTGATATAATTTTTCTTTTTCTTTTCCTATTTTTATATGATTTTTATATTTCCTTTCCTATCTTTATATGATTTTTATATTTCTATTCCTATCTTTATATGATGTTTATATTTTCTTTTTTTTCTTTATATCATTGTTATATTTCCTTCATTTATATAATTTCTATATTTCCTTCCTGTCTTTATATCATTTCTATATTTTCTTTCCGTATTTTACACTTTTTTATAACCTTTCTATATATTTATATTCTTTCTAAATTTTTATGTTTCATATCTTGCCTTCATTGCTTTATTTTTATATCCTTTCATTTTTTGTATCCTTTCGTCGGTTCCTTTATTTCTTTATATACTTGCAAAACATTTGTTTCAATTTTTCACAGCTCTTTTTCCCCTTTCATTTCCCTTTCATTTCCCATTCATTTCTCTCCCTTTCATATTTAATCCTTCCTGCCATTTCTTCCCTTTTATCATCTCATTCGTTCTCGTTTTCAAAACCAAAACAGAATCAAAACCAGCCAACCTACAAACTGCATAAATCCATTCGTTATAATTGCTCTGCTTTTTGTCGCAATAAATGACAGGTCTCCGGTTAGGAACGAGAATTAAACTAACGAGAAAACAAAAATGGTCATCAGGAGAATTAGAAGAGCAAAGAGTTTTGTGTATTTTATTTGCTGATAGGATTCGATTTTTCCAATTTCGTTTCCTTAAGCAATAATGTTGTTGTTCTTTTTCATATGTCGTGTTCGTAATATGCACGAATTGACGAAGACTCTTCTCTTCATTTGTTACGTTCATTATTGTTTTGTCGACTTTACTTTTAGATTTGAATTTACTTGAAACCTAAATCGAAGCATAAATTGCCAATTACTCACAAGCATCGACGAGTATCCTAAAGATACGTCCATTCGATATACGCGTTTTGCAACGAAAATGCTATTTCAAACATAAACGTGACAGACCAAGAGATGCTGATAGCTATGCACCCTGCGTCAAAGACCCATCAAAATCTAAAAGAATTCAGTGAAATCTCATCCATGCATCACAAGTCAATTTCTTTATAAAAACAAACAATATACAGCTGTGCACACAGAAAACCCGTCAGAGTTGTGTGTTTTCTTTTGCATCCCATTTTTTTTCTTTGTAACCAAACAATTTAATTTTGTGATAAGGATCAGTGAAATACATTTCTTCGTTTTGCATACAGCTGATTGTGAACAAGGATTATCAGCTCAGAACCTCATCAGAACAGCAAGAGTAGGACCAACCGTTCTTTGAAATGTACATTCTTGAATTCTGATCACGTGATTCTTTTCGGATGGGGAGGGGATAATTAACATTTATATTGTTATATTTATTATGTATTTTCCTACTTAAATCGAATAAAGACTATTTTCTTATTTATTAGATATTAAAACTTTCTTGTTTTTCTCCTCATCTTATTCCGGGAATTGTAAAATTAAATTTCCCCGGGGACTCATAAAATGTTCCTACACTCACTAAATTAAAAAGCTATCAACATCATTGCAGACCAATAAAAATTCTATTTCAATACGTCGGTCTTCTCGATGGATTTGCATTCCAACGGATTGTCATGGAGACGAGTGGAGTGATTGGCCCCACCATACAGGACTCCCTGAACTATTTTGGTCTATTAATGATGTACCAAACAAGGTACTATCATGAATTGAATTGGCTCTACGAGCACCTCTGTATCGCCATTATTCGAGGGAATGTCTTAAATCTGCCATCGGTTGAGCCAGCAGGACATCCTGAATAAATTTGGCAGTTGAAAAAGATTATTTAGAACAGTGTGTTTATATGAACTTTTAAATTTAACTTTAATAATCATATTTTCTCAAATGTTAAATTATGTATTTATTGTATTTTTAATTGTATTACATCCGGTATCTTTAAGGCTATTCATGTTTCAAACTCAAACGTGACAGACCAATAAAACGCTATTTCAAATTTAAATATGACAGACCAATGAAAATGCTATTTCGAACTTAAAAATGACAGATCAATGAAAACGCTATTTCAAAATTAAATATGACAGAACAATGAAAATGCTATTTCGAACTTAAAAATGACAGATCAATGAAAACGCTATTTCAAGATTAAATATGGCAGACCAATGAAAATGCTATTTCGAACTTAAAAATGACAGATCAATGAAAACGCTATTTCAAGATTAAATATAGCAGACCAATAAAAATGCTATTTCGAACTTAAACGTGACAGATCAATGAAAACGATAATTCAAACTGACACATGACAAACCGATATAAGAGTCAGATACGTCCTAAGATGGAATACTGCTGCCACATCTGGGGAGGTGGCACACAGGTCACTTTTCCTGCCTTGACAAGTACAAAATCAACTTCACAATCTAATGATGGGTGATCTCTTCTGCTCTCTCCATCCCCTTTCTCACAGGAGAAATATTGCCCGTCTTTCTATACTATATCGTGGTTCCGCCATATAAGACATTCACAGCAAGAACTCATCTTGCTAACAAACTGAAAAAAAACTTCCTTTTTTCTTCCATGTACCTTACATCAAACGGAATTTCCATGAACAGAGTTTATTTTCAAGAACTTCCCATCTGCAAAACACATTACCATGTGATTACTTCCCTGTGGGCTACAACATAGTCGTCGTTAAATCTACTATCAACAAACACTTGTCAGAAACCGTCCTTATAAGTAATCAAATTTTGTTCATTCAATTCATCATTTCTAATCCTCTCATAATATTCTTTATAATATTCTGACAATCTATCCATCTCATTTACCCTTATCCTGAGTGGCATTTAGCCTTCATAAATGGTGACTCATTAGTAATACAATAATTCAAAAAATTAAGCTAGAAATTTTTTTTCAATAAATCCAAGATGAGAATAGTAGGTCGAATAAGAGAAATAATACAAAGTTGAGTTTAAACTGATTTAGAAGAATTCCAAGATGGAGGGGAAAAATACATTTTCTTACTTACTTTATTCATTCCTTTCAATAAATTTACTTGAAGGACAAATCCGTATTTTTTTCTGGTAAACTTGTTAAAATGCAGACAGACATACAGACAGACAAACGCCAGGTAAAAACCCCACAGAATAAACTTAGGCAAGAATTTATATTTTTGAAACCTTTTCATTATAAAATGCATAAAATTGGATTCTCTGTAGTTTTCTGTGTTCGATTTTATTCTGAAATGGAAATGGATCTTTTCTTTCAAGAAAATGCATGCATTCTTGAAAGAATTCAGTTTTGAAATATAAACAAAATTCTATAACAGACTTTTAAATAAATTATTTGTCTTTGATTTTTTATTTTCTGTTATATATTTAGTTTGAGACTTATGTAGTCATTACAAAATTGATTCTTTGTAAGCAATCTTTCTTTTTTTTTTTATCTAAGTTCATCTTTTTTCTTTCTTTCAAATTCTCATTCCATTCCCATTACCAAATGCGTTTTATTTTCAACGACTATTTTATTTCAGTCTTGTTAGTTGCAATAACTGGAAGGAAGAGCTACACTATTGACTTGAAACTTATAAAAACTTATCAGAGTTTAGTTTGTATTCAATCTCGGCCTGATATTCTCAGGCAACATGAAGTGAAATAAGTTCATAGAAAATGCTGCCAAGTCTGCTGCAGAGAAGGTAGGCTCCCTTTACTAGGCTAGAAAACTTCTCACACCTGCCAGTATCCTATATCTCTACAAAGCCACTATTCGCCCGTGCACGGACTATTGTTGCCACATCTGGTGCAAAGAAGAATTTCAAACATAATGTCCTGCACTGTCTGCCAAGATACAACCCCTATCGCATAGCTGCAGTGTTTCATCTCCGTGCTTGTTTTATAAGTATCTTCACGGAATGTGCTTCGATGAACTAAGCGCATTAGACCCCCCCCCCTACACGACCCACCCGACTAGTTGCTGAATCCCACCCCTCACTGTAGAAGTCCCTAAATGCCGGAAGTTTTTCTCTAATAGCTTCTTTCGTCAGACCGTTTACATTTGGAATTTCCTTCCTACTTCCTGTTGAACTGACAGTATCAATGTGCATGCATTTAAATGTAATGTGAACAAACATCTTGCTGCCCAACTTCCCATCCAGGTTGCCCTCCTATAAATCTGGCTCATACGACAGTAGTTACTTACGTTTCAGTAACAATATTCAGCCTTGTTTGATGTGAATGAGAGTTTAAACAATCCGGAGAAGGATATTTAAATATGGTAAGCATAAGTTGATAATTGGTAAATAAAAAAGGTATAACATATTGACAATTTGTGTTGCCGATATTATAATTTTTAAATATATACAGTCTGTTTGCATGAACCCCCAATATCTCGAATTTGATCATAAATTTCTTTGTCAGATTTCAAATAATCAATTTAGATGTCAAAACAAATATTGAGTTAGATTCTGAGAGAGTCTCAACATTTTTTATTAAAATAATTGGATTTAATAAACAAAATTGCTGTTTGACTTATTATGCAAAACCGTGAAATAATTTACTTCAATAACAAGTTAATAAAATCATGAACAATTGATTGAACAAATAACAAACGTTATGTTTCCAAACTTTTTAGATGAGGAGTGATAATTTGGATTATTTAGATTATTCAGACTATCGTTCTCATCTTGTATTTCATTCTCACAACGTTTCAGACGATGTAACCTCGGACCTTCTTCAAGTGCATCTTGTCGAACTCAGGAACCTTTACGTCGAACTCGGGAATCTGTAATCTGTTCACATGAACCTGTATAAAGTGCTAAGTGATAGTCTTCTAGAGGTGGAAGGTTTAATCTTCAGTACAGGAAATACTAAGAATATAATTAAGACTTACTTAAGACTTTAATTCGGTCAGGGCTGACAGAACAAGAACAATCTACACCAATAGATTTATTTAATCGGTTCGAAATTCTCTACATAAAGATTGGATTCCCAATTTCCACAAGATGCACCGGAAGAAGGTCGTAGGTTACATTGGCTGAAACGTTGTAAGAATAAGATCCAAGATGGGTACAGTAGTCTGAATGATCCAAAGAATACTAAATAACAAACATAGATGATAAATAAAAATGCTTCCCTGCAGACTACAATATGGTCATGAAGAATATTATTAGAGGATTGGAACTGTTGAATGGAATGAACAAAATTTGATTACCTATGAGAACGGTTTATAAAAAAAAACATTTGCTGACATTTGATTTGAAGATAGTTATGTTACAGCCTGCAGAAAAACAGTCCCATGGTAATGTGCTCTACGGATGGGAAGTTCTTGGAGAGAAACTCTGTTCAGGGAAATTCCGTTTGATGTTAGGCAACCAGTGGAAGAAAGGAAAGTACTTTGCAATGGCGGTTGCAATGCAAGTTTTTGCTGTGAACGTCTTACAAGGAGGAACCAGAGATTAGATCTCATTCGAGCACTTTCCATGGAAATAACTATAGAGTAGAGAAAGACTAGCAACATCTTTTCTGTGAAAAGGGGAATGTAGAGAACAGAATAGATTATCTCCGCAATGATTGCAAAGTCGATTTTGTAATCTGTCAAGAAAGAAGCTTTGAATGGAACCTACCCTGATGTAACAGCAGCAACCCATCTCAAGACGTATGTGAGTCTTATATAGGTTTGGCAGTTCTAAATGATAGTCTTCTGGAGGTTCAAGGGTCAATACTAACTAAATGAATAAATGCGAAAGTATTTTCATTTATAATAACTATATTATCACCAAAAAGTGTTACTCTAATTTAAATTAATAATACGCAATACTCTTTTGAAATACTGTATATATATAGAAACAAGCAAACTACCAAACACAAGTATTTGTTTACCTCATTTGCATAACTTTTTTTTAAACAGCTTTTAATAAATTAATGTTTGATGTTATCCAGTTGTAATTTGATTGCCCTAATTTTGGAATACTGTATATATATATATATATAGAAACAAGCAAACTACCAAACACAAGTATTTGTTTACCTCATTTGCATAACTATTTTTAAACAGCTTTTAATAAATTAATATTTGATTTTATTCAGTTGTAATTTAATTGCCCTAATTTTGGAATACTGTATATATATATATAGAAACAAGCAAACTACCAAACACAAGTATTTGTTTACCTCATTTGCATAACTTTTTTTTAAACAGCTTTTAATAAATTAATGTTTGATGTTATCCAGTTGTAATTTGATTGCCCTAATTTTGGAATACTGTATATATATATATATATAGAAACAAGCAAACTACCAAACACAAGTATTTGTTTACCTCATTTGCATAACTATTTTTAAACAGCTTTTAATAAATTAATATTTGATTTTATTCAGTTGTAATTTAATTGCCCTAATTTTGGAATACTGTATATATATATATAGAAACAAGCAAACTACCAAACACAAGTATTTGTTTACCTCATTTGCATAACTTTTTTTTAAACAGCTTTTAATAAATTAATGTTTGATGTTATCCAGTTGTAATTTGATTGCCCTAATTTTGGAATACTGTATATATATATATATATATAGAAACAAGCAAACTACCAAACACAAGTATTTGTTTACCTCATTTGCATAACTATTTTTTTCAACAGCTTTTAATAAATTAATGTTTGATGCTATTCAGTTGTAATTTAATTGCCCTAATTTCCTGCATTCATTCATTTCGTATGAATCAGATTATTCTATTGTTGGGATTGGTTTTCTCAATATCTTTCTAGTTAGAATTATTTCGAGAAAAACATCGGGTACTTACGGGGGGGACCACGTAAAGGTTGCCATCTTCCTAAGTGAAAGTATTTCTGTGGAACGAACTGGATTCGAACTTGGCACACCAGGTTGTCAGTTCGTGTCGTTACCTTTTAATTTCCTATTTATATAGAATAGTTTATATAGAATAATGTATATAGAACAATTTATATGGAACAGTTTATATGGAATAGTGTATATGGAATAGTGTATATGGAATAGTGTATATGGAATAGTTTATATGGAATAGTGTATATGGAATAGTGCATATGGAATAGTGCATATGGAATAGTGCATATGGAATAGTTTATATGGAATAGTTTATATGGAATAGTTTATATGGAATAGTTTATATGGAATAGTTTTCTCGATATTAACAGTAATTAATTAAAGTGATTGAATAAAAAAAACGGATAAATTAGAAAAACTTTTTTTTTTAATTGAACTAACGTCGCTCACCACGAGGAATAAGCAAGAAGAGAAAAGGGAGAGAGAGGGTGGCTTGCTCGCTCGCCTGCTCACTCACCGACTTGCTGTCTCTCTCTCTCTCTTTCAAAATTACCAAACTCTTAATGTTTATTAATGTATATAAATAAAGTTTTAGTCTTATGTTTGCAGGAAACTCATGAATGAAATGTTTATTATTTAAAAGTTTGGTTTCAAGTATTTCAAGTAGCAAACTTTGCAAAGCGATAACGAATTGCGAAAGTGAGTTAGTTAAGACTATAATTAAGAGTTAGTTAAGACTATAATTAAGAGTTAGTTAAGACTATAATTAAGAGTTAGTTAAGACTATAATTAAGAGTTAGTTAAGACTATAATTAAGAGTTAGTTAAGACTATAATTAAGAGTTAGTTAAGACTATTATTAAGAGTTACTTTAGACTATAATTAAGAGTTACTTAAGACTTCTATGCGAAGAGGGCAAGTTGATTAAATAAAGAGTTCGGTTCGAAATCCCAGATATAAAGATTCCCAAGTTCCACAAGATGCACCTGACGAAGGCTGTCGGTTCCATCGGCTGAAACGTTGTGATAATAACATCCAAAATGAGAACAGTAGTCCAAAAATCCAAATCACGCGCATGTTACAAAATAAAATATTTCAGTTAAAAGGGACCTACAAACGTCCTGCAATACTTACTCCGGTACTTGAGCACATTCAGCTTCAATTGCTACTCTCACTAGATTTTACACCCTTTGATTTATTTTTGTGGGATTTCTTAAAGACAATGTTTAAAGCAGGAAACCTGCAGCAATTGCTGCAAAATGAGAGTAGCAATTGAAGCTGAATGTGCTCAAGTACCGGAGTAAATATTGTAGGACGTTTGTAGGTCCGTTTCTTCACGATATGAAAAGTATATTGAGCAGAACGAGTTGGGGTTAGGGTTAATTTGATAAACATTCTGAAATTACCCCCAGGTAGCCTAATTAAAAGTTTATTTTATTATATATGTTTTTGTTAATTTTACTGTCAGTATTTTTGAATGTGTATTCTTACTCTTCTACTTTTCTGTTTATCTTGTTTGCAAGTCAAAATCAGTCAATTGAACGAGTTATAACGATTCAAAGAGTGTGTAAGTTATTTTGAGACACCCTGTATATATCATGGTTAACATAATTATTGACCTTTTGGCTCAGATCAAAGCGTAATATCTGTTCTGATACTACACTTCATCTGTTCTGTCCACGGTCAGTGAAGGAGAAATCCTTCTATACTGAGGCAATGTTTATTTTTTGTCCCAATCCAAAATGTCACTTTTCGAGGAGCTGGATTTTATCCACGTTAAAAATCGACCTTGTGTCTAACTATATCCTCGTGAGGAGGCAAATAAATAGGGACTCTCTCTATTTTGAAAAAGGGGACAAAAATATCAAACCATGGTGGCAGCCTCCAGTACACTGCTGAAATTATCCCTCAGATCCACCAGCAGGGTTGCCCCCCCCCCCCTTCTTAATCATTCGTGGTTGGTGAGTTGGAAAGGTCGGTGACACCGGCTCTGCACTCTCATGCCAAAAGCTATAGGTATTCAATATTATGCGTGCGGACTATATATACGCATTGCACGCGTTTGTGTTAGAAGTCTTGTTAATGAAAAATAAGGAAAAAAAGAGGGTATTTCTAATTTACGTTTTCGAAACTCGTGCACACATCGAATGTAAGAAGCATAGTCTTATATGAGATCGAACATTCATTTTGATTTTTTGATTATTTTTTGTTCTTTGCGAATACAAGATTCAAGTCTAAAAATATCATCTGTTCAGAGAACTTACAGCTCTTTCATTTGCATGTGAATCCTTCTCGGATAGAATTTCGTTTTGGAAGTCAGACATATTTTCAAAATATGAATGGAACGTTCTTTTAGTCCAAATTTTTTGTTGTTGTTGTTTTTTTTATTTAAGCCATAGTGAAAATCATCAGACCACAAAGCACCATAGCAATTTTGACTTTTGATGGGAAACTATAATTTCGTTTCTTAGTTCAAATATTGTTTCATTTGTGTTGCCTTTTTTTCTTTTCTCTCGTTTTCTACATTTTAGATGCGTCTAAACATTTCTATAGCATTCTACTTGTCAGTCGGTCTGTCACGTTTAAGTTTAAGGTAGTGTTTCCGTTAGTCTGTCACGCTTATGTTTGAAATAACATTTTCGTCGGTCTGAAGTTTGAGATAGATTTGCGTGTCTGTTACACTTGAGTGTGAAATAGTATTTTTATTGGTCCATTATCTTTAAGTTTGAACGAGCATGTCCGTTAGTTTGTCATACTTAAATTTTCAGTGACACTTTTGTCAGACAGTCATACTTAAGCTTGAAATATACTATTGTTTGAGATAGCATTTTCGTCAGTCTGTCACACTAAGTTTGAAATAACATTTTCGTCGGTCTGAAGTTTGAGATAGCATTTTCGTCAGTCTGTCACACTAAGTTTGAAATAACATTTTCGTCGGTCTGAAGTTTGAGATGGCATTTTTGTCAGTTTGTCACACTAAGTTTGAAATAACATTTTCGTCGGTCTGAAGTTTGAGATAGCATTTTCGTCAGTCTGTCACACTAAGTTTGAAATAACATTTTCGTCGGTCTGAAGTTTGAGATAGCATTTTTGTCAGTCTGTCACACTAAGTTTGAAATAACATTTTCGTCGGTCTGAAGTTTGAGATAGCATTTTCGTCAGTTTGTCACACTAAGTTTGAAATAACATTTTCGTCGGTCTGAAGTTTGAGATAGCATTTTCGTCAGTCTGTCACACTAAGTTTGAAATAACATTTTCGTCGGTCTGAAGTTTGAGATAGCATTTTTGTCAGTCTGTCACACTAAGTTTGAAATAACATTTTCGTCGGTCTGAAGTTTGAGATGGCATTTTTGTCAGTTTGTCACACTAAGTTTGAAATAACATTTTCGTCGGTCTGAAGTTTGAGATAGCATTTTCGTCAGTCTGTCACACTAAGTTTGAAATAACATTTTCGTCGGTCTGAAGTTTGAGATAGCATTTTTGTCAGTCTGTCACACTAAGTTTGAAATAACATTTTCGTCGGTCTGAAGTTTGAGATGGCATTTTTGTCAGTTTGTCACACTAAGTTTGAAATAACATTTTCGTCGGTCTGAAGTTTGAGATAGCATTTTCGTCAGTCTGTCACACTAAGTTTGAAATAACATTTTCGTCGGTCTGAAGTTTGAGATAGCATTTTCGTCAGTCTGTCACACTAAGTTTGAAATAACATTTTCGGCGGTCTGAAGTTTGAGATAGCATTTTCGTCAGTCTGTCACACTAAGTTTGAAATAACATTTTCGTCGGTCTGAAGTTTGAGATAGCATTTTTGTCAGTCTGTCACACTAAGTTTGAAATAACATTTTCGTCGGTCTGAAGTTTGAGATAGCATTTTCGTCAGTCTGTCACACTAAGTTTGAAATAACATTTTCGTCGGTCTGAAGTTTGAGATAGCATTTTCGTCAGTCTGTCACACTAAGTTTGAAATAACATTTTCGTCGGTCTGAAGTTTGAGATAGCATTTTCGTCAGTCTGTCACACTAAGTTTGAAATAACATTTTCGTCGGTCTGAAGTTTGAGATAGCATTTTCGTCAGTCTGTCACACTAAGTTTGAAATAACATTTTCGTCGGTCTGAAGTTTGAGATAGCATTTTCGTCAGTCTGTCACACTAAGTTTGAAATAACATTTTCGTCGGTCTGAAGTTTGAGATAGCATTTTCGTCAGTCTGTCACACTAAGTTTGAAATAACATTTTCGTCGGTCTGAAGTTTGAGATAGCATTTTTGTCAGTCTGTCACACTAAGTTTGAAATAACATTTTCGTCGGTCTGAAGTTTGAGATAGCATTTTCGTCAGTCTGTCACACTAAGTTTGAAATAACATTTTCGTCGGTCTGAAGTTTGAGATGGCATTTTTGTCAGTCTGTCACACTAAGTTTGAAATAACATTTTCGTCGGTCTGAAGTTTGAGATGGCATTTTTGTCAGTCTGTCACACTAAGTTTGAAATAACATTTTCGTCGGTCTGAAGTTTGAGATGGCATTTTTGTCAGTCTGTCACACTAAGTTTGAAATAACATTTTCGTCGGTCTGAAGTTTGAGATAGCATTTTTGTCAGTCTGTCACACTAAGTTTGAAATAACATTTTCGTCGGTCTGAAGTTTGAGATAGCATTTTCGTCAGTCTGTCACACTAAGTTTGAAATAACATTTTCGTCGGTCTGAAGTTTGAGATAGCATTTTCGTCAGTCTGTCACACTAAGTTTGAAATAACATTTTCGTCAGTCTGTCACACTAAGTTTGAAATAACATTTTCGTCGGTCTGAAGTTTGAGATAGCATTTTCGTCAGTCTGTCACACTAAGTTTGAAATAACATTTTCGTCGGTCTGAAGTTTGAGATAGCATTTTCGTCAGTCTGTCACACTAAGTTTGAAATAACATTTTCGTCGGTCTGAAGTTTGAGATAGCATTTTCGTCAGTCTGTCACACTAAGTTTGAAATAACATTTTCGTCGGTCTGAAGTTTGAGATAGCATTTTCGTCAGTCTGTCACACTAAGTTTGAAATAACATTTTCGGCGGTCTGAAGTTTGAGATAGCATTTTCGTCAGTCTGTCACACTAAGTTTGAAATAACATTTTCGTCGGTCTGAAGTTTGAGATAGCATTTTTGTCAGTCTGTCACACTAAGTTTGAAATAACATTTTCGTCGGTCTGAAGTTTGAGATAGCATTTTCGTCAGTCTGTCACACTAAGTTTGAAATAACATTTTCGTCGGTCTGAAGTTTGAGATAGCATTTTCGTCAGTCTGTCACACTAAGTTTGAAATAACATTTTCGTCGGTCTGAAGTTTGAGATGGCATTTTTGTCAGTCTGTCACACTAAGTTTGAAATAACATTTTCGTCGGTCTGAAGTTTGAGATAGCATTTTTGTCAGTCTGTCACACTAAGTTTGAAATAACATTTTCGTCGGTCTGAAGTTTGAGATAGCATTTTCGTCAGTCTGTCACACTAAGTTTGAAATAACATTTTCGTCGGTCTGAAGTTTGAGATAGCATTTTCGTCAGTCTGTCACACTAAGTTTGAAATAACATTTTCGTCAGTCTGTCACACTAAGTTTGAAATAACATTTTCGTCGGTCTGAAGTTTGAGATGGCATTTTTGTCAGTCTGTCACACTAAGTTTGAAATAACATTTTCGTCGGTCTGAAGTTTGAGATAGCATTTTCGTCAGTCTGTCACACTAAGTTTGAAATAACATTTTCGTCGGTCTGAAGTTTGAGATAGCATTTTCGTCAGTCTGTCACACTAAGTTTGAAATAACATTTTCGTCGGTCTGAAGTTTGAGATAGCATTTTCGTCAGTCTGTCACACTAAGTTTGAAATAACATTTTCGTCGGTCTGAAGTTTGAGATAGCATTTTCGTCAGTCTGTCACACTAAGTTTGAAATAACATTTTCGTCGGTCTGAAGTTTGAGATAGCATTTTCGTCAGTCTGTCACACTAAGTTTGAAATAACATTTTCGTCGGTCTGAAGTTTGAGATAGCATTTTCGTCAGTCTGTCACACTAAGTTTGAAATAACATTTTCGTCGGTCTGAAGTTTGAGATAGCATTTTCGTCAGTCTGTCACACTAAGTTTGAAATAACATTTTCGTCGGTCTGAAGTTTGAGATAGCATTTTCGTCAGTCTGTCACACTAAGTTTGAAATAACATTTTCGTCGGTCTGAAGTTTGAGATAGCATTTTCGTCAGTCTGTCACACTAAGTTTGAAATAACATTTTCGTCGGTCTGAAGTTTGAGATAGCATTTTCGTCAGTCTGTCACACTAAGTTTGAAATAACATTTTCGTCGGTCTGAAGTTTGAGATAGCATTTTTGTCAGTCTGTCACACTAAGTTTAAAATAACATTTTCGTCGGTCTGAAGTTTGAGATAGCATTTTCGTCAGTCTGTCACACTAAGTTTGAAATAACATTTTCGTCGGTCTGAAGTTTGAGATAGCATTTTCGTCAGTCTGTCACACTAAGTTTGAAATAACATTTTCGTCGGTCTGAAGTTTGAGATAGCATTTTTGTCAGTCTGTCACACTAAGTTTGAAATAACATTTTCGTCGGTCTGAAGTTTGAGATAGCATTTTCGTCAGTCTGTCACACTAAGTTTGAAATAACATTTTCGTCGGTCTGAAGTTTGAGATGGCATTTTTGTCAGTCTGTCACACTAAGTTTGAAATAACATTTTCGTCGGTCTGAAGTTTGAGATGGCATTTTTGTCAGTCTGTCACACTAAGTTTGAAATAACATTTTCGTCGGTCTGAAGTTTGAGATGGCATTTTTGTCAGTCTGTCACACTAAGTTTGAAATAACATTTTCGTCGGTCTGAAGTTTGAGATAGCATTTTCGTCAGTCTGTCACACTAAGTTTGAAATAACATTTTCGTCGGTCTGAAGTTTGAGATAGCATTTTCGTCAGTCTGTCACACTAAGTTTGAAATAACATTTTCGTCGGTCTGAAGTTTGAGATAGCATTTTCGTCAGTCTGTCACACTAAGTTTGAAATAACATTTTCGTCAGTCTGTCACACTAAGTTTGAAATAACATTTTCGTCGGTCTGAAGTTTGAGATGGCATTTTTGTTAGTCTGTCACACTAAGTTTGAAATAACATTTTCGTCGGTCTGAAGTTTGAGATAGCATTTTCGTCAGTCTGTCACACTAAGTTTGAAATAACATTTTCGTCGGTCTGAAGTTTGAGATAGCATTTTCGTCAGTCTGTCACACTAAGTTTGAAATAACATTTTCGTCGGTCTGAAGTTTGAGATAGCATTTTCGTCAGTCTGTCACACTAAGTTTGAAATAACATTTTCGTCAGTCTGTCACACTAAGTTTGAAATAACATTTTCGTCGGTCTGAAGTTTGAGATGGCATTTTTGTCAGTCTGTCACACTAAGTTTGAAATAACATTTTCGTCGGTCTGAAGTTTGAGATAGCATTTTCGTCAGTCTGTCACACTAAGTTTGAAATAACATTTTCGTCGGTCTGAAGTTTGAGATAGCATTTTCGTCAGTCTGTCACACTAAGTTTGAAATAACATTTTCGTCGGTCTGAAGTTTGAGATAGCATTTTCGTCAGTCTGTCACACTAAGTTTGAAATAACATTTTCGTCGGTCTGAAGTTTGAGATAGCATTTTCGTCAGTCTGTCACACTAAGTTTGAAATAACATTTTCGTCGGTCTGAAGTTTGAGATAGCATTTTCGTCAGTCTGTCACACTAAGTTTGAAATAACATTTTCGTCAGTCTGTTACGCTTAAGTATGAAATTGCATTTTAAGACGTTTACATCTAGCTTTATAAGAATCTTTTTTGTCTGCTGCTCACCATGTTTAATTTAGAAACCTACTTTTCTTTGCTGAATGGGCAGATCGATGGACGCATCTTAAAAAATAATTGATGTTCTAATTGCTTCTCTCTTCTTTCTCATATTTGTATATTTTTAAAACTTCTACTTCCATTTTTGATGTCTCTTTTCCTTTATTTGTATCATGTCTTTGTTTCTTTTTGCGATCTTCACTATTTTTAGCCAATCTTCATCTTTCGTTATCTTCATTTTTTTCTCTCCCTTTCCTTACTTCCTTTTTTTCTTTTATGCTATTGTGGCCAAGAATGTCTTCCAGAATAAAATAGCCATTTCTCTCAAATAAACTAATGTTTCCATATCAATCTGGACTGATCCGAATATTCTAATAATATACTAGTACTAGCGGGACCCGTGGAAATTCCACAGCTGTATCTCTCATCTGTTATATATTGCTGCCGTGCGTATGGTGGTCTATTTTCAAAACTCTTGTCGGAGTTTGTGAATATTTCCATTCTGTGAACATCCGGCGCGAACGAAGACTCCATAATATTATTGTACCACCTGTGTTCAAACTGAACCATACTTATGTAAGTATTTTAGTTAATGTAGTTTCAGAATATATCTGGTTATAGAGAAGTCTGTCGCCAAAACCATTGCAGAAGTTTCTGACATATTTCTATTTCATGGACGATTAGTGTGAACGAAGACCCCACAATATTAGTCTGCCATTTTGGGACAGAACAGGTCCCAAATGTCAAGAAAGTGTATTTAAGTTCGATTATCACGTTCGATACAACGACATAAGATTAATTTTTTAAAATTCTTTTTTTTAATTGCATTTTCAGCAATCCTATTTTTTTTAAAGTATGGGTGGTAATGTACGGACGGACATGAAATTGCCTTGGCGTATTAATATACTACTATGATTCCATATAAAGGAATGTGTACACGTTGCATAACATGATTCGAGTTACTTTCATCGGAGTATGATCTACATAATAATACACTAAGGCAATTCGTGTTCGTGCTATGTTATCACTCTCCACCCCTTTTTTTTTAAGATGGAATCTCTCGATCGCCAAAGATGGAGTGCAAAATTTTTTTAAATTATTTCATCCGATGTCGTTGTTGCATGAAACTCGAACTAAAATATACTTTCTTCTTTTTTCGCCCACTTGGATCCCACTCCTATTTAGAGATTAACCTGCTTGTTTTCGGTTCTGAACACACGGGAAAACAGTGGACGGTCTATTATTTAGAAAGAGTTGAGAGGGTCTTACTAACCAATTTTTTTTTACCCACTCCCCGTTTTATTCCAATAAATTTCTGTATATATAACCATATTTATGAAAAATAAAAATTTCAGACCAATTGGGGATATCTCAGGTAGGATGGACCCAAGAATAAATTGGTGATTGAGATGAGTATTTATTTACTCCTCTCCAGGAGTTAGACACAAGGCCAGTTTTATCTTACTCCCACAAGTATAATGTGACCCAAGGTCGGGCCAGGAATATGGGGTTTGAAAAGCCAGCGCCCGAGAAAGTGAGCACTCTGGCCATTAAAAATTGCCTGGGCAGCCCCGTCGGCATTGCCCGGTAGGGGCGCCTCAGGCAGTAAGCAATAAACTTACTCTTCCCCAAAGAGGGGAGGCGAAGCCTGGGAGGGTGGACCTCCTAGAACTGCACAGGACAGACCCATAGACCGGCGTAAATCAAGCCCCGAAGGCCAAAACAATACCAGTCTATGGGGTGCAGTATCCATCGGAACAGATACTACATTTTGATCTTAGCCAAAAGGCCAAGGTCGTTTGTTCTTGTTCCGTCAGCTATGACCAGGTATACCTTAAGTAATTCTTAATTGCATTTTTAGTATCACCTGTACTGAGAAGAAGATTGTCACTTAGAACTGATTATAACTTAGCACTTTTATCCATTGCCCCACGGGTTCTTAATAATTCTACCCGGTCATGGCTAATGGAACAAGAAGGCTACGCCCCATGGATTAAATAAAAGGTTCTGTTCAAAATTCCATACAGATTCCCGAGTTTCACATAAAAGTTGCCGAGTTCGACAAGACACACCGGAAGAAGGTCGAAGGTTACATCGTCCGAAACGTTGTGAGGATAACATCTAAGATGAGAACAATAGTCCCACTAATCCAAATAATACAAGATAGAAAAGAAAGGAAAATGACATAAATATGTAATAAAAGTAAAAAGATTAATGACTAAAATGAAAAACAAAAAAGACTTACAAGATAAAGTAAATTATAGAGTGTATGTAATAGATTTAGTTGAGTGAGTAAGATAGTTTTTATTATAAGGTGAGATTTGAGTGCAGACGAAATATTCGGCTAAACGACAAAAAATGGCTGGGCGAATTTAAAGGTTAAAATGACTAAAACGTAGAAACCGTGAGAACGGAAGTAAAGACGTTGTAAAAAGTGGGAAGTAACGTCATATGGTGGAGGACGGAATAATCAAAATATTACAAGACTTTTATAGTTGTTGAAAGCCTTAATAACCTATATAATCTTGTACGTATCTTCTGTTCTACTGAATATTTGGGTATTGATTTACTCCTCTCCAGGAGTTAGGCACAAGGCCAGTTTTTATCTTACTCCCACAAGTAAGATGTGATCCAAGTGTGAAACAGTGGTTTCAGCGACGGAGTCTGCACCCCGGGGTGCACTGGAATGCATCGGGGAGATCAGGCCCCACGTAGAGACAAGTGGAAGTCTGGGAGCTAGTACATATTTTTGACTGTCCAAACCTTGGCCGAGGGACGGCGCCAGCCTGGCGGGAGAAAGCGTGTAGGGTGTCATTGGCAATTAGGGTACAACAATGGGATACATTGAGCACACGCTGCCAAAAGTTTTGGCAAAATCTTATCAGAGGTGTCAACACTTCAGGACAGAGGGAGAGGGAATAATTGGTCTCTAGGGAGATAAAGACTAAGAGATAAATTCCAAATTGTCCGTCGAGAAGCGTACCACCCCACTCCGGGAGGAGGGGTGGGGACACAGAAGAAGGGATGGGGTAAAGAAAGAGGGTAAGTCAGCATCGCGCGTACCACACGACGAGAAGAGAGAGAGAGAGAGAGAGAGAGAGAGAGAGAGAGAGAGAGAGAGAGTATGAGTTATACGTTTTTCGTCTTTGTTGTTTTGAGATGAGAAGGTGTACACAGTCAGATCTAGGAATTGGTCGAGAACGGACGTCTCCGTCGGGCTAGGGGATCACCAGACGAGATGTTGCGCGAACAGCTTCTTGTCTGGGAGGTGTTAACAATAGTGTCCCCCCCCCCCACCGTTTTCAATAGACAAGTCACAACTTAATTAAGGATTAACACTCGTAAAGGGAGTTTCACACACACACGGTTCTCCAAACATAGATTAAGTTACAACTTATTTAACAACTGGGAAATCGTAAATAGAGATTCATACACGCACACGGAGAGATACAATAGCTAATAAGGAAGCCATTATCGAAGAATAGACTTTGTTCATTTTTATTAAATAATTATTGTTGTGAAAAGACCTAGCCGTTTGTCGAGTTATTCTATCGTGAATTGTGCTGCTAAGTGATCTTGCCTTCACAGAATCACGAAGTCGTCATTCATCAGACCCGAGGGAGATTCGAGCCATCTTTCTTTTTACAGCCACTACAGACGAAATCACGAGCCAAAGAAAAGGTGTTCACAGTCAGGAAGGATTCCTGCACTGCACCGAGACGGTTCTCATTACATTTGATGATGCCGTCACGGAGACGGGTAGAAGAGAGTAAGAGTGTGGGGTCCGGGTTATAAATGGTGCCGCGACCTAGGATCAGGGTACTTGAAGGTGCCTGGTAGCCTCCGGGAAAAAAAGATAACAGAGCAAATCCACGGGCACAACAAGCGATTTTTTTTTACCGGCAGAGCACTTTGGAAAAAAGAATAGACAGACGGACAAACAGATCCGCGGCAGATCAAACGATCTGTTTTACCGGCAGGGAACAAGGACATCGACACCCGTGTTTGAAAAAAAAAAAGAAGAAAAATAGAAAAAAGAAAAGAAAAGAGAGAAACAGTTTAACGGGCATGTACACCCGTGGTTGAAAAAGAGAATAAAAAAAAAAAAGGAGGAAGGAAGAGAGAAAGAGTTTGACGGACATCGACACCCGTGTTTGAAAAAAAAAAAAGATAGAAAAAAAAGGAAAAGAAAAGAGAGAAACAGTTTAACGGGCATGTACACCCGTGTTTGAAAAAAAAAAAGAGAAAGATAGAAAAAGAGATAGACTGAAAGAAAAAACGAACGTTTAGTCAATTGATTGAAAGGCCCAGACGGACTCGAAAAATAACAAGCAACCAACCCAGAGACGAGGGACCACAGGAGCAGCAGAGGAGAGGGGTAAGTGACTCGTTGATTTCTCTTGTTCGCTTGCTCGGTTTTGTCGGTGTGTCGATTGTTGTCCAAGCTTTGCACACAGTTTGGGTAGTTCTGTTGTTAGAGTGGTAAACTAGAACGCAAGGGGAATGGGTTCGGAGGAGGACCTAGTAAATAGTGTAACAGGTATGGGGAGAGAAGAGACTAGAAAGATAGAAGGGCCGATAGGAGGGATACGAATACCCCCCCACAAAGGGGATCCCGTCGGTTCAATGGAGTGGTTAGCAGTAATTCAGAAGAAGAGGGTGATTTATGGACTAGAAGATTTAGAGATGGTGCTGCTCGCTCTAGAGGGAGCGAGGGGCCCAGTGTCGAGATTCATTGAGGGGAGGTATGTAGAGAACCCGGGGATCACTTGGACGGAGCTCCGCGAGCAGCTAGTGAGGCAATACGCCAGCGAGCGAACCGCGATTGAGGCCGTACGCGAGTTGACCCGGCTAAGGTTAAGCAATGGCGAGGAAAGGCCTGGGAGAAGGAAAACGGTGGGGGCAGGGCGAGTCCGGGGCCCCGAATGGAGAGAGGGGGCGGAGAGGATTGGGAGGCAGACTCCGATCCTAGAAGGAAGGCATGGGACCTTCAAAATGAGTACGATAGGCCCGCACCGGCCAGGCAGGCATCAGTCCGCTGGACCTGCAGGGGTGAGGGGCATAGAGCAGCAGAGTGTCCCACAAATTATGGGCGCCCACGCGGCTCGGTTAGACCGAACTGTACTAGGTGTGGTCGGTTCGGACATGAGAGTCGGTGGTGCACAGCAGCATAGATCGGAGGTGAGGAATTAGGATTCCGAACCTTAGTGTGCCACCTGACGCCAGGGTAAAGAACCAGGGAAGCGCCCAGAGGCCACCCCACAGAGTATAAAAAGTAGGGTGGCCCCCAGAATAAGTTTAGTGAAAGATAGCGAATTTAAATGGGAAGAAGACGGGCTTGGGTTTTGTTCGCCGGTTTATGAGAAACCGCAAGAAGCAATGAACCCCCCCGTAGAGAGAGAGATCGAATTAAACGCGACTGCGGGTCGGTTGACCAGTCCAGCGAGTGGGAGGAGAGCGGCCAAATACCCCCCTGCCCAGCTCCAGAAGAGACTGAGAGAAAATCGGTTAGCCAAAAAGGTAGAGGAATTACCTATGAAGTTACGGTAGAATGGGAAGAAGACGGGCTTGGGTTTTGTTCGCCGGTTTATGAGAAACCGCAAGAAGCAATGAACCCCCCCGTAGAGAGAGATCGAATAAAACGCGACTGCTAGGTCGGTTGACGAGTCCAGCGAGTGGGAGGAGAGCGGCAAAATACCCCCCTACCCAGCTCCAGAAGAGACTGAGAGAAAATCGGTTAGCCAAAAAGGTAGAGGAATTACCTATGAAGTTACGGTAGAGGGGAGCAGAACGCCCCACCACAGAATAGCAGGAAAGCCAAGCCAAAGATAGTCAAGGACCTGGGGGAGAGGCCGAGGTTGTGCTGTGTCGCATTCGTTGGCTCCACCGCGCGCAGGGAGGGCCCCCATGCGTGTGCGGTGCTGGTGGTTGTGGCGCGGACAGTTGTCTTGGATGCCCCCCCCCCCGAGATAAACGGACATATAAGGATAGAAAGAGATGCATAACTGGGACCGATGGAGGGTCGTCGTGGTTAGATCCAAATGATCGATCACAAGTAGTAATATACCTGCAGCTGGATGGGCTGTTGCCGAACGACCAGGCAGATATATAGTGAGTTGTAAAAGCAAAAGAAAGTTGAAGTAATCGACAGATGTTCGAACCACCGTGAATACGACAGATTGTGGTGCGCCTTACGAAAGGGCACAGAAGTAATGATAAGCGAAGAGAAGGATATGAGATCCTATCTAAGATAGATAGTGTTGATACAGACGAAGCGGAAGAAATCAGTGGCCCCCCGTTGCTGGGAGAGGCACTCGATGAGTAATTAGGGACAGTGTCGGGAAGCGATGAGAGAATGATTATGAAGAAATTGGAAGTTATAGGGAAGAACCAAAAGGGTTACTGTCGCATGCAGCCACGGAAGGCGCATCGATATCGAATGTCACCGGGCCGAAGTGAGCCAAGAAGGTGTTAGTCTGAGAGAATTGTTTTTCCCAGAGAAGGGAACGAAGAGAATCCGGCCGAGGTGGCCGACGCAATGATAGTGACGGTATGCGAACCAGACAGGTCCGCACCAAGAGAATTTCAGTTGTTGATACTGACGAGTGAGTGCACAGGTGCACAGTTGGATATGCAATCGCTAAGACACTTGTCGCCGAATATAATCATCTCGGCAGATTAAAGCCGAATTACCAAATCGTTTGCGATTACCGGTCGACCCCATCGAACAGTTATGAAAGTATTATAATGTGTTAAAATGCGTTGCATAACCAGAAGGTAACAAGCTATTAGCTTTAGAGAGATTGAGGGTTCGATTAACCCCGTCAGGAAGGGAAAATTCACGTTAAAAGGTAGGACTAGACACGGGCACGATAGGGCTTGGTCGATGTTAGTGAGAATTGTGCACATAAATAATAAGGTTAGCTTTTGCAGAAAAGACAAAGGGCGCGAGAAAGACATAGGGAGAAATTGGACGGCACGAGCACACCGACGGCCGAGTGCATGAGCGAGGGAGGGTTACCCTTGAGTACACTTCACCCAGATCGCGAGCGGGAGCAGGAATCGCTGCCCTGTCGGAAATCCAGGTGGATGACCAGTGAAGAAGTAGAGATTGATTCCGAGGAGAGGGTGATGGTGACGTAATTTGTAAGGGGCGTTGCGAGCTCCAATCTGTATTAACAAACTTTTAATTGCATGCATAATAATTCATTTTGTCACCTACCCACCTCCCAACACAGAAACCACAAAATGCATACGCACATACACACATACATACGTAGTCCTGATGTTTTAATAGACTGGAAAGAGAAAAAGAAGGACAGACCAAAAGAAAACAGAACAGAAAAAGAAAACTTTTTGTTCCATTGTTTAGCTACAGTTTTTTCTTAATTTTTGATTATTATTGTTTTGATTGTATTATCCGTTGTTCTCTCTGTGTGTGGGGAAGGGTAACGGTCTGGGAGATGTCAATTGCAACCAAGTGACACGAAATAAGGGTGGACGGATGTGAAACAGTGATTTCATCCGACGTATCTGCCCCCCCCGTAGAGAAAGGTGACGGTCTGGGAGGTGTCAATTTCGACCAATTGACACGAAATAAGGATTGGGCGGATGTGAAACAGTGGTTTCAGCGACGGAGTCTGCACCCCGGGGTGCACTGGAATGCATCGGGGAGATCAGGCCCCACGTAGAGACAAGTGGAAGTCTGGGAGCTAGTACATATTTTTGACTGTCCAAACCTTGGCCGAGGGACGGCGCCAGCCTGGCGGGAGAAAGCGTGTAGGGTGTCATTGGCAATTAGGGTACAACAATGGGATACATTGAGCACACGCTGCCAAAAGTTTTGGCAAAATCTTATCAGAGGTGTCAACACTTCAGGACAGAGGGAGAGGGAATAATTGGTCTCTAGGGAGATAAAGACTAAGAGATAAATTCCAAATTGTCCGTCGAGAAGCGTACCACCCCACTCCGGGAGGAGGGGTGGGGACACAGAAGAAGGGATGGGGTAAAGAAAGAGGGTAAGTCAGCATCGCGCGTACCACACGACGAGAAGAGAGAGAGAGAGAGAGAGAGAGAGAGAGAGTATGAGTTATACGTTTTTCGTCTTTGTTGTTTTGAGATGAGAAGGTGTACACAGTCAGATCTAGGAATTGGTCGAGAACGGACGTCTCCGTCGGGCTAGGGGATCACCAGACGAGATGTTGCGCGAACAGCTTCTTGTCTGGGAGGTGTTAACAATAGTGTCCCCCCCCCACCGTTTTCAATAGACAAGTCACAACTTAATTAAGGATTAACACTCGTAAAGGGAGTTTCACACACACACGGTTCTCCAAACATAGATTAAGTTACAACTTATTTAACAACTGGGAAATCGTAAATAGAGATTCATACACGCACACGGAGAGATACAATAGCTAATAAGGAAGCCATTATCGAAGAATAGACTTTGTTCATTTTTATTAAATAATTATTGTTGTGAAAAGACCTAGCCGTTTGTCGAGTTATTCTATCGTGAATTGTGCTGCTAAGTGATCTTGCCTTCACAGAATCACGAAGTCGTCATTCATCAGACCCGAGGGAGATTCGAGCCATCTTTCTTTTTACAGCCACTACAGACGAAATCACGAGCCAAAGAAAAGGTGTTCACAGTCAGGAAGGATTCCTGCACTGCACCGAGACGGTTCTCATTACATTTGATGATGCCGTCACGGAGACGGGTAGAAGAGAGTAAGAGTGTGGGGTCCGGGTTATACAAGGTCGGGTCGGGAAAGTGGGGTTTAAAAATTGCCTGGGCAGCCCCGTCGGCATTCCCCGGTAGGGGCGCCTCAGGCAGTAAGCAATAAACTTACTCCTCCCCAAAGAGGGGAGGTGAAACCTGGGAGGGTGGACCTCTTAGAACTGCATGGGACAGACCCATAGATCGGCGTAAATCAAGCCCCGAAGGCTAAGACAATACCAGTCTATGGGATGCAGTATCCAACGGAACAGATACTACACTTTGATCTTGACCAAAATTTGGGTAGCTGAGATGTTATTGGCAGGTGTGTATAGGGTGATATTGCTGAGGTATTCAAGGGCGAGAGTGTTGTAATATTCTTGGAAGATGATGCAGAACTCTTTGCCTTTGTCAGAGGGTAGGTAGACTAGGTTTTTTCCTCTTAAGACCTTTCAGTGTATGGATTAAGAAGAAGGAATTGGATAGTCTTATTCTATCTGACCATGCACTAATGAACTTTACTTAATTATCTCCCCTTTGACCGTCACTAACTATATAATAATAATACTTGTCCAGTCTAATGATACTGAACAAGCAGTGACTATAATATGTACATATACTCAGGGCTTTAAGCGCTCCACTTCTTTTGGAGCTGATCCAGCGCCCACTCCCGCTCACATGCCCAAAGTTTTAGTTTCCCATTTTCAAAAAGCAGCCACTCTAGCTGCAACTCCTTTAAAAAAGTATAGGCTATTTTTCAGTGATTCATAGTGAAAATGTACCTTCTTTAATAAACATTATATTTCGCCAATGAGTGATCAAAGTATAGGCGTGCCCATTTAAGGATCTCGTCAATATAAGTGGGGATATCACTATAAGTGTAAGATCATAAGATAAGATTTTGAGATTCGCTAAGATTTATTTTTGCTTTTAAGATATAAATTTATTTAAATCTTATATTTGAATGCCAATTTTCAATTTCTGCGCATTTAAAACACTGCTTATTTGCAACATTTGCCGGTGGTGTACTAAAAGATATGAACATAAAAAACGCAAGGAAGGTTTTTTTAATCAAACTTTTTTATCAATATAGTTTGCTGAGAAATTAATTGTTAAAATGTATCTTCAAAATATGTAATTTATTTGATTGTTATAAAAACAAACATATTTGTTTAGTTGTTATTATTAACGATTTATTTTTTAATAACTTTCTTTGAATAATGATGATGATGATGGTGGCTGTGGAAGCAAAATAGTGTACAAAAATAAATTGTCGATAAATTAACAAAAAAGAAAACATTTTATATATTTATTCATTCAGCAATAAGAAAATTGCTTCAAAGTGACTGACGCGTTTGAAGCAATTTTTTTCAGACCGTCTCCAAAATTGCTCATTTACAAATGTAACACCTATGTGACAAGTCAATCATTGCTTTTATACAAAAATCTGAGAAGTTCAAATGTTTCAGTTTTCATGTCTAATTTTCATCTGTAACTCACCTTCTCTCTCTCTCTCCCTCTCATGTATAATTACTCAAAGAGTTTAGCTCAAACTTTCTTTTCTTCTTTTATTGCTTAATGTTTAAAAAGAAATTCAAATAATTCTGGAACAAGGAGAGATGTATGGGCATGATCTTCGTAAGTTAAGGTCACGGTATGGAGGATAAAACCATGCTGTTTAGCCCCAAATTAAATTTCTCAAGCTCCACTCCAGCTGAATATAAAAAGGGTCCCTCATCTCCTTCACTCCACAAAAAGGAGTGCACTCCTTCTTGGAGGGCTCCGTGATGACTATGACCTGTTTAATCAACGTTGGTATATTGTACATTAGTGTATATACATAGTTCCCTTAATTGATTTTCGATGGTGTATAGAGAGAGGTTTTCGATGGTGTATAGAGAGAGGTTTAAAAATTATATCCAGAGAGAGAGAATAAAGTTTACAATTTAAAGGGAAATTACTGAGATTTCATGAACATACATCGAAAATGGCAGTTACGAAGAAAAAAAATAAGAACACTGATTTACCGTTTTAAATGCTGCTGCTGAATAAAACTATATTAACGTTATCCAAGCAAAACACTTGTTGCCATGGTGACTGACAGAACAATCTACCGTTTACAGGTTGACCCATTATTGAGATGATTAATTCATCCTATTAATACTTCTACTACTCCCCTATTCCCCTCCTCCCACCACTTACCTCTCCCTTATTCCCCCTCCTACCACTTCTCATCTTTTCTCTTCCTCCCACCATCTAATGCATTCAATGCGGAAACAAGCAAACAAGATTATCAGAGTTTTAGTATTATATAAATCTTTTAGCATCTATTACCATCCATCGTCAGAAATCCATTTTTACTCGTTCATCTATTCTTTGGCATTCAATCTGTTCTAAACACAGAAGAATGCAACTCGTACATTATCCTTTGAACTGATAAAAATAAACCTCTACTTTACAAAAATGACTACCCTGAAGATATAGTCATAAATCGTTTCTTTGCACAGGAATTTCAGATGTTTCCAGTGATAGAATGTCCCGTATATTTAAGGATTCCTCAGAGAGACAATGTTTCTTTGTGGTTTAGTAATCAAATCACAAAGAATTTCACAAGCTGTGTCGTTGCTACTAATCTAATACGCATTTATCATGTAGTACCAAATATATTCTACCATGGAATTGGCGGTGAAGCCCGGCACGACGGATCGTCTTGCCGAAACAAGGAAGCGCAGAAAATATAGCTCGCTCACTGACCGTTTCGTCTTCCAACCAATTTCAGTGGAAACGTCGGGTGTGCTTGGCCCCGAGACTGTTAAATTTTTTCATGATATTGGACGGAGGATTTCAACGTCTAGGCACGAGCCCCGTGAGTCAGCCTGGTTGTTCCAACGTATCTCCCTGGCTATCGTTTGTGGCAATGCTAGGTCAGTAACGGTGGCGTCACTTCCGTTCTAATCGTCATCTGTTGACTCTCTTTCTTTCTCTGACAATTGTTTCAAGCCTTATTGTTTTGTTTTTTTCTTTATCCAACTAAAAATTGATCCTTTATGATGCCACTCAACTTTTTCTACCATCTATTTATAAGGATTATTTTCCTACTAACCAAGGAAGTTTATAAATATATCAATTCAGGTTCTCGAGTGTGATTCCAGGTAGCACTTATCAGAGATTTGATAGTAGTGTTAAACAACATATATCATCTGGTATTCACCAGGTACAAAGAAAAACACCTGGAATTACATAATTCAAAATAGACCAATAACATAACTCTGCTATTGGCCCACTCTAATAGGACAATCTAGAATGTGTACATGCCTTTAGCATGGATTATCTCAAAATCGTTAAGCTTTCTCGATCTTTTTTTTCAACTCAAAAGTGTTTTAGAGACTACTAGACGTACCAGTGACCCGTTGGGTCACAAACACTATCACTATTTATTCTACTTTGATTTCATTTGAAAATTAATAAACTGCGATATATCTGTTGGGACATACTTTTTGCATAACTAAAGATGATAAGCCTCTTTACTTCTATATTATTATTTACTCACTAGGAGTTCTCAGACAGGTAATCAGTGATTGCTCACCGACAACCGGTGGTATTCCCTGAAGTCTGAGTGACAACAAGTCTCCCCAGATTTCCAGTATTCTCCACCTCTTTTCGATAGCCACCGCAAATAAACTTGCAGTATCACAACAGTCGTTTACCATTGATTTCTCTCTGGTAAGGACCATTGGTCTTCTCTAAGATTTGGGTGGCAATAAGCCTCCCCAAGGTCCCAGCAGTCTCTCCACTTCCAGTGGAGATCTGGTTTGTGCTGTCCCTCCTCGATTTTCTCATCCTCCTTGACCCTATGCAAATATTTTGTGTGGTGTCAGCCTAGGCTGGTACCATTTTTTATTTTTATTTATTTATTTTTTTTAATTTAAAATTAAAAAAAAAATTTTTTTATTTATTTTTTTTTTTGGGGGGGGGAAGAGCTGATTATTTTTTTTTTTTTTTTTTGGGGGGGGGGGAGCTGATGGTGTTTCTTCTTCTTCTTATTATTATTATTATTATTAAAGCAAATATAACAGCTATATACACCCAATATATTATCTTAGATGATTATATGATAACACAATAAAAGCAGCCACCATTTACCCGTGCTGGGAGTATTGTTGCCACATGTAGGCTGGTGCACCAACCACTAGCCTCTCTCTCTTGGACAGGGTGCAAAAATGAATTTCTAACCTAATCGATTCCACATTATTGGCCAAGCTTGATCCCTATCACAGCGCTGTGGTTTTGCATTTCTGTGCTTGTTTTACAAGTATTTCCACACAATATGCTTCGATGAACTTACTGAACGTGTACCCCCCCCCCCCTCCAACATAGATCCTTCCGATGTACTAGACTAGCAAGAAAATCACACCTCTTCATCGTAGAGGTCCCCAGATGCTGGTAAATTTTCTACTCTGGTAGTTTCTTTCCCCGGACTGCTTGCCTTTGAAATTCCCTCCCTGCTTCCTATTTCCCCGACCATAAACACATGTACTGTAATTTGAACAAATAGCTTTCTTCCCAGCTACCCTATCCAGGTTCCCTCCTTATAAATCTGGCCTTTATCACAGTAGCCCCTTACACTTAAGTGTCAGTATGCCTTGTTTGGGGTGAACAAAGGTAAAAGAATGAATACATAAAAAATATCCACGTACCCTATTTCGCCCATAGCTCACACAGCACACCTAGTCCCATTACTTTGCAGGTCGACCACAGCTTGGAGGGAAATATGCTAAGTATTTCTGTCTTACTAACGTTGACATGCTCTCCCGGGTGACTGAGTTGCGTATCAGCTTTCCGTCAATCTCCACATAAGTAAACTTTCATCTCTCACCTGCGTTCTGGAAGTGACTTGTCATTCTTCATAAGAATTACTTGTGAATTAGATGGGTTTTTTTTTAAGAAAGCGTTTTTGCAGAACAAATGCATAACTAAAACTTTTACCACTACAGCGAGGTTTAGCTATCATGCTGGCATGCATTCAACAGCTTTAAAAAATTGGCTTCCAAAGTAACCTATCTCTGACCAGGTCTTTATTTATCCCTCTTTTTCACAAGTCAATTCTTATCACTTCTGCCCATGTTTTCCTTGTCCGTTCCCTATGAACTGGACCTGCTTCCTCAACTGTCCTACATTTACTTACCCAAGCTCTCCTATCCCTTCTTTCAATGTGACCAAATCAACATAGTCTCTTGTTCTGCACACATCTCCCTATACTGTTCAGATTTAATCTTCCTCTGAACTCATCATATCTAAGCCTGTCTTTAAGACTCAAATTAAACATTTATCGTATCATTCTCATATCATTTCCTTATATACAACGCATGTCTTCTAGTCAGTATAATGGTTAACTGGCAATTTTCTGTCACTCTTGATTTTTATTAAGGTAACTACATTTACACTTTATTAAATAATCGCTATTTTCTGACAGATTTATTCTTATTTCTGTGACAGTAAAGATTTCTGGAGTCATTTGTCCGTGCTCAATTCCTTTAATTTTATTAATTAAAGGAATTGATTGCATCCAACTTGAACAATTGCTGTTTGTACTGGTCAGGTTGAGCCGACTTCCTCTACAGTGTGTACTGCATCTCAAACCATTAATGTTGTATTTGCGATGAAAACTATCTCTTTGGATGTTGTTTAAGGGAATAGGCACAAAAAATCAAACCTGAGTTTTTATTTAACCCATAGATAGCTAGTACTACTCCGAACCAGAATGGACCTGGGAGTTTGTATTATAAATGTTGAACAATGATTGAATCCTTCAGCAGGAAAATACGATAGTTAAGATGGGTTTATAGTGTATGCCATTTTATTCCATTTATAGGTCTTCGAGAAGGATGTCCAATGGATCCAGAATCACACTGTCGCAAATATTAAAATTCTTTTTTAGAATAGAATATAAATTAGAAACAGATCCTTTTTGCATTCATGACATAAAAAGATGTTTCTTTTTTGTTTCATTTTACTTCAGTCGAAGTTCTCAGAAATCAAGGGGCCCCTTCCTGGGGCTAACATTTAATCTCTATATGAGATACACAGATATTCGAATATTCCATTAATGTTCTTTTTTACCTGTCAAACGTTGAGTTAGTAAAGAAGTTAAGAATATTAATTTTCCTCTCCCCAATTGACCACTTAACTATGTTATAGTATATCTTTCTTGTGGTCTCTTGGTCTTACCGGATTCCAGGAAAAGAATTGATCTAGTCTAGTGGAGTATCCAGCTAAGTGCTGTTACTTGAGGTATCATTACTTGGAAAAGGTGCACCATTCCTCATATGAGCCAGTGTATAACCGTGTCGAGGGGATCATATTTGGGCTTCGAATACTATGTTATTTTGAATATTTGGCCAGGGTTTACTTGTTGGAAAGTATTTTTATGTCAGGTTATCCTGACAAACCCGTCTACAGTGAGACCGAAGACATTTATTATATGTGTGAATAATTGTGTCAGTTAAATTGTATGTGTATGTGTCTTTGAGTGTGTATAAATTAAATGTGCATATATAATTCACTCACATACGACCCTGTCATACGTACATACATGTATTAAATGTTACACAAACTGCTCATGTGCATAGAATCATTACACTTTTTTATGAGATAAATTACAAAATCCTAAATCTGCTATTCCACTGGAAGTGTTCAGACTACTATTCTTTTACAGTAATCTGACACACATCGCGGGCTATGTGACAACACACATCGCGGGCTATGTGACAACACACATCGCGGGCTATGTGACGACACACATCGCGGGCTATGTGACGACACACATCGCGGGCTATGTGACGACACACATCGCGGGCTATGTGACGACACACATCGCGGGCTATGTGACGACACACATCGCGGGCTATGTGACGACACACATCGCGGGCTATGTGACGACACACATCGCGGGCTATGTGACGACACACATCGCGGGATATGCGACGACACACATCGCAGGCTATGAGATGATACAAATCACAGACTATTTTATGACACACATATGACAGATTATAACACACATATTACAGAAATGTATCAAAATGCTTAGAAAATAAATGAAGAACACTCAGTAAGTCATAATCTTTATAATTTCGAAGTTTCTATTTTTCATATAGTTAAATGTAAAATCAGACTTTGAATTCGGCTTGAATAACGTGATCATTTTTCCTTTTGCTTACTGTCACTAAGTGTTTACGAAATTAAAATAAAACATTTATACTTGTCATATTGCTAATTATCAGGATCAGAATTTATATTAGGCTTGAATTATTTTCTTTTCATTACTGTAAGTGGTTAACCAATAAAAACAATATAAGATGAAAACATTAAGATAGTAGGAATGCCAAATGAGTTTTTGCTTCCACCCTATGAAAACATTTATTATGTGACTGATTAAAATGCATTACTTTTATCTAACATATAAAATTATAGATTTTAAAAGTCAGACCCAAGTAGCAATTTGTCTGAAATATCCATACTTGATTCGAACTAGCCTATGTTTTTCGTTTCTTCCTTCCACCATATTATTAGTACGAATATATTTTATTTTGATCGGTTTCTTTCTGAAAATATTTATTCCTGAGAAGAAATCTTTTAGAGTGGAAACCTTTTTCGTTACCTACCGAATATTCTTATACATCAGAGGGAAGTAATTTTGTCATAAAATATGTATTGTCTTTGTGTTGTATAGGGGATTTAACATGTGGTGCAACGGATAAAGGCATTGAGTAACAATCAGTTCTATGTGAAAGTCTTCTGGGGGTTGAAGGTTCAATCTTCACAACAAGTGATACTAAGAATAAAAAACAAACTTACTTAACACTTCAACCCAGCCACGGCAGATGGAACGAGAACAATCTACCCCCATATATTAAATAAAGTGTTCCTTTTGCTACCTAGGAGATATGCTGAGTGCTGGAGGTGGCTGCGAACTAAGTTCGACCATCAGAGTTAAGACAGCTTTGGAAAAGTTCAGAGAACTTCTCCCAATCCTATCATCCCGAGCTATCTCAATTATTACCAGGAGTAAGCTCTACGATAGCTGAATAAGAAGCGTGATGTTGTATGGCAGTGAGTGTTGGGCCCTCACATAGGCCTCACTTGCTCGAGCAGAAAAAAGACAGGCCAATGATTAGATGTATATACAATGTAAAGCCGGACCAGATCCAAAATATTAGGTCAGACACTCTACTTGAGAAATTAGGCATGCCAAAACTTGATATCCTAATAAGGGCATACCGTTTCCGCTGGTTCAAGCATGTTGAAAGAAGCCGGAGCATATCAGCACATGCAGAGACCTAAGGCTGGACAGCAAAAAAAGCTGGACGCCCTAGGAAGACATGGAAAGAAACCATCAGGAAAGACCGTTAACAGTGGGAAATGGACAGTCAATCCTCATAATCGTGATCACTAAAGACTTAGCATAAGGACAGCCAGACAACAGGGGACATAGAAGATAAACCTGGATGGTGAGCGAGGAAGTGTAGGTGAGTTCAGTTTCAAATTCCATATAGATTTATAATGTAAACATTTCCAAGTTTGAAAAAATGCCCCTGAAGACGGTCGGAGGTTACATCGGCCGATACGTTGTGAGAATAACATCCAAGATGATAATAGTAATCCAAATAAGCCAAATTATCAATCCTCATCTAAAAAAATTCCGAAACAGGAAGTTTGAGATATTTGTAAAAAGTTGTCATTTAGGGGCATTTTAGCCATGTGGAAGGTAAACTAGAGTTGTTTATTTTAATATCTCAGGTACATTATTCGGGCAGAGAGAGAGAGAGAGAATCTCCTATTGGACAATTTTAAAGGTTACATTTTATCATGTGTGTTCATCTCGCCTAATTCATATTTCCGTTTTTATGCATTAATTTGAGTCCTTAAACTTTTGACCACTTACATCCCCGTCTTCATCCTCTCCAAGACCACCTAATATATAATACATAATCTTCCCACAATAATATGGCTCAGTTAATTTTTCTACGTTCATGGTCATAGCACTTCCTGCAACATTTCCTATAAAACTAATGAACCAATTATGAGAAAATCAGAAACCGAACAGACACTGACAAAAAAGTAAGTCTTCCCGATTAACATCAAAGAACAAACGAGTATATTTTGTTGATACTGATAATGCTGTTTTTGTATCATTAGCCTGAGTTTCAATATTCAGAGTTCCAATAATGGAAATTATGTGTCATCAATTGTGTCCAAGTACAAAATTATCATGTAATTTGTTCGACAGAATTCAATTAATGTATTTATTTTGAAACACAGCCAATGCACTCTTAGTCATTAATATTCATCGTCACATTAGTTAAGTAATAAACAATTGATTGGTAGTTTGACTTGCTTTTATGGACCAAAACAGCGGGTACAGTGTCAGGGTTGGTGGAGAGGTTGGATGGTGACACTTTTAGTTTGTCTGGATATTAATGACCGAGTGTGAACTGTCTAGATTTTTGGAAAATACTGAGATAATAGGACCGGAGCAAAATAATGATTATAATTAGATGCATAGACAATTATTGGGGAGGCAATATTTTGAAGACAAAACAACATAACAATACTGGTAACCATATATATATATATATATATATATATATATATATATATATAACGTATACAGAATAATCTGTCTGATTTTCAAAGTCAGACCCAAATAGCAATCTGTTTGACATATCGATACTTACTTCTGAATAGCATATTTTTTTCCTTCCTCTGTGTTATTATCATGAATATATTTTATTTCACTTCAGTTTTTTCTGTAAAATACTTATTCCGGCTAAGAAAACTTACATAGTAGAGACATTCTCCTTTACTCACAGAAATCGATTAAAGGGAAGTTATCGTGTGCAATTATACTGATTTCTGTCCCTTGACTTTTTCAAAAATTATGCAACTTCAAGCGTGTCTGTGTCTGTGTATGTGTGTGTGCACACCTTAATTGTGCATTATTATTTGTTCTCTGGTATTAATCGATTGCCGTCAAGTACTAAAACGAGCTTTAAAATAATTCCTATTTCAAAGAAATAATTTGATTACGTAATTAAAGTCGACAAAATTAATTCCGTTTCTCTGTAAACAAGTCATTGTAATTTTTAGTACCCGCAAGGCTGTGTCGGTCCAGCTATTATATATATATACACATACATACATACACACATATATATATATATATATATATATATATATATATATGTATATCTAGGCAGCATCTTCTCTTGCAGGCAAGTATTGTTGAATATAAGAGACAACTCATGTCTAGATATCCTTTGGTAGATCCTTTCAATAGTCCGAATCAGGATCTTAGTTTCGGAGGGGAATTGGCTGATTAACCTCATTCCCCTGAAGATGGACCCGGATGGGTCTGAAAGTACTTGAGAGATAAATCCAAACTATGGCAAATTCATCAGCCAATTCCCATCCGAAACTAAGATCCTGATTCGGACTATTGAAAGGATCTACCAAAGGATATCCAGACATGAGTTGTCTCTTATATTCAATAATATATATATATATATATATATATATAAGTTAAATGGACGAAGAGTGATAAACATGCACGAATGTCCAAATTTATTTTAAACTTCAAATGTTCAAATCAAGGTATATTCTCTAATAAAATTATGTTTATTGTTCTTTCCTTAAGCCAAGGATTTTCAAAGATCGAGATCTTATCATCAGAGGAATTATACAGATAGATAAGTTGGCAATAGAAAAGCCAAAGTTCAACATTTGAAAAAATATGAAAAAATATTTAGAAAAAGAAGGGTGAGAAAAAAGTTCAAGTAAAAAGATATTGGGTTTGTCCGGATGGTAAATTGTCCGCCGATAAGGTGTCCAATGGAAGAGGGTTTCAATGGAGAAGAAAAAGTTTCGTAGAGGCATCATGGATAGGCGTTCTAAAAATAAGTAAATCCAATGGTGAAAATTGAGTTCAAAGTCGTAGATAGAGCGTACTTAAACGGAATTAAAATGAAGATATCTGGCCATTTAGAGAAAGCTTCCAAGGCCAAAGAGAATTCGAAGTGAAATATAGCGATGGAGGATTGAAGTGGTTCTGAAAAAAGCCCTAAGTTAAAATCAAGGTCAAATTAGGAGGTAGGAAAGAAAGATTAAGTTGGAGCTAATGGTGGGAGGGTTAGATGAACAGAGCATGACAGCTGATGGAACACGGGGTGAGGTGGTAGTGTGAGGGAGCTCTGGTGATAAAGTTATTTTAGGCATATGCTACGTCCTGTCAATGGGGATTAGGTCGATTTAGGTCAATTGAGAGTAAAATTATTATTTGGAAAGGAATAAAAAGATGGGGTCGTAATTTAAAGACGGATTTTGGGAGAAAGGCAATGATAATTTAGAAATTGAAGTAAAAAGTCGTGTCCGGTGGGAGAGATGAGGGTTTTCTAGAGAATGGGACTCAGTAATTTAAATTATGAAATAGTGCTAAGCCGGGCAGAGATATAGTGTATATATTTAAAAGTTTTTAAAAATGCTACAGAATTTAAAAGGTATTCCCAGTTGGTTAAGAGAATGATTAAATAAGAGAATGATTAAATAAACCAGCCCAAAAGTAAAGTTGGAAAATTAAATAAAAAATCAGATAAAAAACTAAAAAACTAAAAATGTGAGACAAGCTCAATGTAAAGTTAGACATTTATTCTGTCCCACTTAAACAAATTTAAAGTTTAGGGTTGGGGATCAATTTGGGGAAAGACAACTTATGATCACTTGTAACAATTGATATCAGTTATGAGTATTCTAGGGTAGGTTTTTTTTTTAATCATGTAAGATGTAAGTGTATCACAAGTGCGTTAAGGTAATGAATAGCTTAATAGGGGGAACCAAAAGGATCTATTAAGGGCGTGACTTAGGAGCGTATTTAAAGGAGAGGTAAGTGAAAGACTACGAAAAAGGTATAGTCAGTGGGAAGATGCATATACGGGTCTTGATGGGGAAGGCGCTTAATGGGAAGGCACTTGCCCCAATATAAGTGTGTAATTTGTATGGGGTTGTTGTTGTATTATTTGTGTTATTTATAGTATCGGGAATGCTTAGGGTTTGTATGCTCAAGTTCTGGGTCAAATTTAAGTCAGGATTGTTAGTTGGAGAAAAGGAGATATTTTGAGGAGTGAAGTCAGACCTATTATAAACCCAATATCTTTTTACTCGAACTTTTTTCTCACCCTTCTTTTTCTAAATATTTTTTCATATTTTTTCAAATGTTGAACTTTGGCTTTTCTATTGCCAACTTATCTATCTGTATAATTTCTCTGATGATAAGATCTCGATCTTTGAAAATCCTTGGCTTAAGGAAAGAACAATAAACATAATTTTATTAGAGAATATACCTTGATTTGAACATTTGAAGTTTGAAATAAATTTGGACATTCGTGCATGTTAATCACTCTTCGTCCATTTAACTTTATAATTGCTCTATCTCGTATATTGAGCTTTTACCATTTCACTATAGGTTCTTTCTACTAAAATTTTTACTTTTAGCTTCTTACTTATATATATATATATATATATATATAGAGAGAGAGAGAGAGAGAGAGACTGTTCAACTGCATCACAGCTCTTCAGTGCGACTCAACAAGTAAATGCCTCAAGCCGGGATCAAAAATCAATTAAGCTGACAGTCAGCGCTTCTAACCCCTGCACTATCATCTGACACCTGCTGAATTTAAGCAAAATCTGAATGGAAACTCAATGTAAACATTGTCAAGTGCTGGAGAGGTCGAGTTGTTTTTACACAATGAGCACTGCCTTAAAAAGCTTGTGGTAGTTAGTGATTTCCTTACAAGAGCATTACCCAAGTAGGGGGCCATATAGTAATCCACATACAGATTGTTTCGCTGTATCACAGCTGTCTGATTGGAGTTCTCTCATTATATTGGCAGAAGGGATTTAGTGTGAGTGTTATCTGCTTTCTGTTGTTTCGATTTCCTTACGAGAGCCACATTAAAAACAAATGAAACAAAAGTTCAATAAAAACAACAGAGACACTGCATGACTTGATCGCTTGAGTCAACCGGTGTCAGTACCAGCTAAGAGTTTACAATTCAGTCTTGGTGAACAACAGAAAAAGCCACCTCGGGAATAAATTGAAAAGTTCGAACGCAAAACGCGATAAATCCAATTTGTTTAAATTGAGAGCTTAAACAATAAAAACACGAATATATTAAATCTAGACTTCGAATGAAAGCTGATATTAATTGAAATCAAAAAGAATTTATCTCGGTAGCACATAGTTTGGGGTGTCGTCGAGTGTTGAAATGCAACACTTTTTTGTAGGGGCAGTTTCGTGATTTTGAAAATGGCATTTATCGCGTTTTGCATTCGAACTCATGCCGGTAAGTGTCAATTTGATTCTACATGTTCGTTTATTTCATACACTTTTTAGTTTACTGTTGTGATTCTGTCTGTTTCCAGAGTCAATTCACTGGCATAAAGAAAGATTTTATAAAAATCTTTTTGCATATCCATCTTCCTCATTTTGACCCGTTTTGTACTTTATATATACCCTCCTGGTTTATGGAATCAGCTATCTCTTATTCAAATTCTATCAGATCTATTGTTGAATTATGTACGTTTATCATTAGGAAAGGTATAAACACACAATTTCCTCCTAGCCATGGATAAATTAATGACTTGTGTTCAACTAATCGCATACAATTTATCGCTGAAGATAGGTATAGTGCTTTGGAATTAAATGGCGCCAAAAGGGTTGATATGCCGTAAAAACAGACAAAGACAACTTCAGGTCGACGAATTTACTCAGATGATGGGTGTGTAAGTTTACTAGTATATATTTTGGCATAAGTGAATGCGTACAAGTACAAGCAACTTTGCCCATGTATGAAACAAAAGAAGGTTGACAGAATATATTCAAGAATAATCTGGAACCAGGGGAACATTAACGGATAAGGTCAGAGAGGGCAAGACGGCGAACAATATGCAAATGAGATCCCACGGATGTGATGTCACGTGGAACCAAAGCGACAAACAATAGGCAAATTTTTAAGAAACCGGTTTTAGAGTGTGACGCTGACGGTTGATAGAACAATGGGTTAAGGACGGGATAACTATTGAGGCTCGCATACTGCCATGGGTGTTGATATCTGTCTATCTGGCTTTCAACTAGTTACCTTAAGTAAGGGGGTCTGTCTCTCTCATACTTAGTTAATTGTGCATTAATTGTAAATTGTACTTGAGACTTCTTTAATCTTTTCTCTTAATAAACCTCCATTTCCGAAACCATGTCTTCTCTCAATTGTTCTGACTTTGATTACAAGAACATTTGAAGCAGCGGAGAAAAGACGACACAGGTCTCGAGAAAGAAAGGATGATGACATTGAACTCAACAAAGAAATGAATGACAAAAAAAATCAGAAAAATAAACTGAAAAGTGACGGGATGAATATCCATTGGGCAAATAACATCCCCTGAAGATGCCTAAGATCATCTGCATACATTTATCAAAATACCTGTGCACATTTACCTTTTTTATACTAAACGAGTCACCACTTACCAAGGTCAAAAGCTATTCGAAGATAAGAGGCAATAAGATTGTCAGTTAGATGATGAACAATAAGTCTGCACTAGAGCAGTCATGTGGTAATGTGTTTCACAGATTCAAAGTTTTGGGAAAGAAACTCTGTGCATGGAAATTCTGTTAGGTTTTAGGTACCCAAAAGAAAAAAAGGAAAGTTCTTTGCAATGATAATAGAAAACGAATAAAACACAGAGGGCCTTAAAGGGCTTTCTGGCCTGATCAAAGTCGGTATCTGTTCCTGTCTAGCTAAGAAGGCTTATTGAATTATGCCTGAAGCATCCTCACCGGAGAATGCCAACAGGGCCGATTATGGCAAATTATGCACCCATCTATAGTGCCCCCTTTTTGGAGGATCTGGATTTCCCACTATAAACTGATGTTATATTCTGGTCTGTCTCAGGACGCCATCCTCCCAGGCATTACCCCCCCCCCTCTCAAAGAGAAGGTTTATTCTCAAACGCCTGAAGCACCCTCTTTGAGGAATGCCAACAGGGCTGATCATGGGAAATTTCGCATTCGTCCAAAATGCCTCATTTTTGGGAGATCTGATTTTTCTACTATAAACTGACCTTTTGTTCTCGTTGATCTCAAGAAGCTATCATCCCATACATTGCCTCATCTTGGGAAGGGTTCTTATTGAAGAATGTCTGAGGCATTCTCACCGAGGAATGTGCATGGGCCGATCATGGCAAATTTTGCACTCATTCAGAATGTCCCCTTTTTGGTGATCTGAATTTCCCTTTATAAACCGACATTCTGTTCTGGTCAGTCTCAAGAGGCCATCTCCCCAGGCATTACAACCTCTTCAGAGAGGGGCTTATTGTTTAACGCCTGAGGTTCCCTCACCGGGAAATTCAAACATGGCTGATCATAAAATATTATGCACTCGTTTAGAGTGGCCTCTTTTTTGGGATCTGAATTTCTCACTATACATTTACCTTCTGTTTTTGTTTCTTCCCAGGCATTACATCCTTTTGGGATGGGGTGGGGATTATTGAAAAAAAAACCCTGAGGTGTCCCCATGGGGAATGCTAACAGGACCGATCATAGCAAATTTTGTATGTGTCTAGAACACCCCCGTTTTGAGGATTCCTGACTGACCTTCTGTCTCACTTGTGGCAGTAGGAAAACAAATTTACATTATTTTGGACTGTTATCCTCAACCCTTGTTGGCATGGCAACATTTTGACTATTGTATTCTTTATCTTTCTTCAGTTGATTTTTAGTCGATAATTTTAGAGAAATCTTGAATCAAAACCTTTATTCACAATGAAATGACCAAATTTGTCTTCTTGACAGTCACCTTAATACACCCATTCAATCGGATGTATTTTAAGTTTAGTTTATTCCATTTTCTTTAATAGATGTCTCAAGCATCGTATATAATCTTTCCTTGCATTTTAGTCTCTCTGTCTTTTTGTCTGGCATCTTTTATTTCGGATCAAACTTGTGTCAATTTAGATCAGTGTTTATTCGCTCGTTTTTTGGCTTTTTATTTTATTTTTAATGACTGTGTCCACTCTCTGAGTAAATTCGATGACAGAGAACCAGACTTTACAAAAAGAAAAAAGAAAAAGAAATCCTCATTCTTTATCTACTGTTTCACTCACAACACTCGTCCACACAACAATAATAACCCTAACACTAACCCTCCTCCAGAAATGTGATCCATACCAATTCTGCTTCCATATCTTTTATTATTATTTTTCCACACGAGATTCTTAGATGCATCTACATATCTCTGTTTATATTTATTAATTGCGTTACAGAAGATCAGAACATATGAAACATGGTTGACGAATGATCACAGTAGGTTTGTTTATGTTACGGTTGTTTATGTTACGGTTGTTTATGTTACGGTTGTTTCTGTTACGGTTGTTTATGTTACGGTTGTTTATGTTACGGTTGTTTATGTTACGGTTGTTTATGTTACGGTTGTTTCTGTTACGGTTGTTTCTGTTACGGTTGTTTATGTTACGGTTGTTTATGTTACGTTACATTATGTTTCGTCTTTTTAAGTCGTACAGCTCGAAACCGACGGTATCATGTTTGATATAGTCTGATCTTCTGTATCCCAATTAATAAATATTATACTCTTATTATTCAATAATTGAGCACTCTGTTCGATTTCTTTCTATCAAACCAAAGCTCATTTATATAAACTTAGGTATGTGTATATGTTTGTATCTACAGGATTCATTCCGAAACTAATTAATCCAGCATTATGAATTTGTGAAAACAGCTGCTAGGCGTAAAGGTACAAATGTAGGCTATATTTAGTTTTATTTAGTTCTATGTAAAAGTGGTAACTGGGGGGACCCTTTCGTGACAATTTAGATACCTTGGATTTTTGTGAAATTTTAACAATAGGTATTAGACATCAATTGATAAATATTTTCAAAATTTCAGTTTCTTTGGAGTATTTTAAAGGGTTTTTAATGGGCATAATATGGACACCACTTCCCATTTTAAAATTAAAATATATCAGAGTTGCATTGAATTTTATTCATAGTCATTGGACACCAATTAACAAGATTCCCTGAATTTCAATTACTTCTTAAGCCCCTTAAGTTTAATTCTTAAATATCAGACATTTTCAAGAATCAAAATCATGTAATGGATTTTGATCAAAATTGGAATAAGAATTCTACACATCGAGTTAAGTATCATTATATGTTGATTTTAATTTGAAATAAGGATTTTATTTTAATCTTCATCAAAAGACATACAAGTGGTGCAAAACTGTTCTATTCGGGAAATTAATTTAACTCGTTCTGGGACGGATATTCTACTAGTATCTCTATAAAAGGCTTTATCCAACTGTGGGTCTGTCATGCTTACGTTTGAAATAGAATTTTTGTTGGTCTGTCACACTAACATTTGAAATAACATTTCTACTGGTCTGTCAGGCTTACATTTGAAATAGCATTTTTGTTGGTCTGTCACATTTCCGTTGGTCTGTCATGCTTACGTTTGAAAGCATTCTCATTTCTAAACATGTTGATTCAATGGATGTATCATACGAACAACGGTCTTTTTTTTTGTTCAAAAGTTCTTTTTGTATTCCTTCCACAGAAGTTTAAACCTACCTCAGTTCTTTTCTATGGCAACTGTTTCACTGATTTTTTTTTCTTTCCTTTCGAAATCATTGTTTTCTTTACAGTTTTTTTTCTTCTTCTCATTGTCACATTTCTGTTTATTCTTGCAAATGTCGTCTGCCCACTTCACGTGTGCTACTGTCATCTGCAATGGCCACTGGTTTCGTTCATGTGTGACTCTATCCTGTCTGCTCATCGGAAGAAATCTTAAGAGGTTTCCTACACATCAATTATTGTGGCTGGCTGAGGAAAAAGAAAAGTAGAGAAAGAAAATGCCAGAACGATGTACAGACAAAAAATAATCATTGATCTATTCACTGAAGACCAGAATAAATATTTGTGTTTTGAAATAGCTTTACTTTTATTGTCTCTCACTCTCATATATATATATATATATATATATATATATATATATATATATATATATATATATATGTGTGTGTGAATAGTGTATTTGTGAGTCTGTCACTATCATCAGTTTCAGTTTATCACCTGATCTTAGATTCAATCTTTTTCTCGAGTATAATTTTTAAAGTCTGTATATTTATATATAAAAAAAATGAGCCCACTAAAACCTATATAGGGGACACATATTGCCATAGGTTTGATTTAGCAAAAGAAGAAAAAGGAATTTTCTCTTACAGATAAAGTTACAAGTTAGGCTGATGTGTACAGGAAGTTGTGTCATGGCAGGAAGCGACATTAGAAAGGCGCGAGATAGATCCTACCTCTTGGGCGTTTGACGTCAAAGTGAATGGACGTCTTTTTTAGGCTCTTTCACCCCCCCTTACTGGGTTAGCTGGAAAGATGCAATCATCTAGGTATACTTTAAAAGTAAACCAAATAAATCAATCAGAAATTAAGATGCAGCTAATGGAGTTACCGTTGTTTGTTTTTTTTAATTGATTCTATTATTGCAGCCAGAGAACATCAATTAAAAACTGAAAGTATGCCAACACCATTTCTTTATTTTGATAAAAATGCCCATGCTTCAAGTTCTTAATATCTGTAAATACTAATTCAATATGTACATTTCTCTGAAAGGTGTTTCATACAGTAATTTTCGAATATTAAATTGAATTTTTATACTTTTATACAGGGTGGGCCAAAATAAGGGTCCTATCTTTAAATTTGAATAACTTGAATTTGAATAACTTCCACAAAATAAAAGTTAAACTCACCAAACTTTATGTGTGTGTAGACTGACCCTTCCGAGATTTTTTGAAATAAACAAAACAAATTTTAGCCGAAAAACACTTCTTAAAACTTACAAAAACTAAAGTATTGTTTTTTACACTGTTTTGAGTTTTTTAAGCAAAAATAATGTTTTCTAAATGAGGGTACGTTCCTTAGGGCTAATACGGCTCATGCTTGCTTCGGAAGGGGTCCTTTACTTATTCTGAAAAAAAAAAAAAAAATCAATAAATAAAAAAGTTATGAATTTATAAAAATAGGACCCTTATTTTTGCCCACCCTGTATTTTCCATATTTCTCAGATCTGACAAGGTCTTTATTTTTTTTTTCAATATAGACCCATTGCTTCCAGGGAGAATATTATATGATGTCTAATTGAGTTTTCTCAAACAATTTTGTTATAATGCTTGTGCTGTAAAATGTTGCTCTTGTTTGAGATCAATACATTCAGCAAGAACATGTTGATTGCGTATTATTTGGATTATTTGAACTACTGTTGTCATCTTGGATGTTATTATTACAATAGAACTGTAGTGCAACGGATAAAGTGCTAAGTAATAATCAGTTCGAAGTGACAGTCTTCTGGAGGTTGAAGGTTCAATCTTCAGTGTGGGCGATACTAATAATATAATTAAGACTTCTACCCGGTCATGGTTAGGGTAAGGGTTAGATTAAATAAAAGGGTTCAGTTGAAAATTCTGTACAGATTCTCGAGTTGAACATAGGGATTACCAAGTTTAACAAGGATCACCTGAAGAAATTTGGAGGTTACATTGGCCGAAACGTTGCAAGAATAGCATCCAAGATGAGAATAGTAGTCTGAATAATCCAAATAATACAATTTATCAATCCTCATCTCAAAAATTCTCAAATATTCTCAGAATAGACCTGTAGTGCAACGGATAAAGTGCTAATAATAATCAGTTCTAAGAGACAGTCTTCTGGATGTTGAAGGTGTATGCAGTTTGTCAGGAATGGCACATTAGTTGTTCGGCTTTAAACAAGTCAGAAGGTCCAATATTCTTTCATTGCGAAGTAATGTATGATTTATTTTCTTGATCTTAGATTCGGTCTTTCTATAGCAAGTCTGTACTCTGATATAGCCTGTATTCTTATATATATATATATATATACTAGACAAAATCTGACCCGTAGCTTCACTCATTGACCTCGTGTTAAATTGTTTGAATCAGGAAAAAGTGAGTTTGCAAAGCCAGTTTAATATAAAAAAATCGAAAAAATATCAAAAATATACTTTTTTTTGTCTGCTATGTATATCTTTCTCTCTTCCTTTCTCCCTCCATTTCTCTCTTTTCCTTTCCAACTATGGGTTAAATAATATTACTGCTAGTGGTGTTATTTCGTTTTTGTTCATAATGGATTATTCCAATCTCAAGTTTTATAGTTTGTTTTATTACCTTTGACTATTAATAAACATAGAGAGGGAGAAAGAGAGAGAGAGAGAGAGAGAGAGAGAGAGAGAATCATGGATGAGATACCATATAAAATAAGCGTGGAGAGAGGTCAAACAACATAGAGTGAGATAAGGTGAGACTAATAGACTGAAACTTAGTGAGTAAATTGCAAATTACAGCTAATTAGAACAATTAAAATAGATTTCTTTCAAACATAACTCAATCCCAAAACCAAGGAATAGTTTAACTTGCATTTTGTGCTATTAAAATATATAGGAAAAGAGCCTTAAGAAAACAAACATTGATTAACTCAGCTTTAGTATAATAATAGATAACCAAAGAGAATAGAAAGTGGACCTTGGGTTTACTTTCGGCAGCCTCGTAACTCTCGCTTCCCTTATTTTGTCCTTTAGTCTTCACATTTCATGAGCGATGTTTCTGACAAAGGGGGAAGAATTGCTGTTTTCTGTGTCAGAATCTATCCATCTAACACTTACGGTTGATTAGTTTTTAACCTTGAAGTAGTATTTATTTTAGCTTCTTACATCGTTGTCTGGGGTGATTTCCATAAAAAAGACATAATTTGAACCTTCTAATAAGTGAAAGTTGCAAGTCTGAAAAATATCTCAAAACATGGGTATGCTAAAAAGTATATGAGAATACAGATTATAGAACTGAAGTTATGGAATTAGAAAAGTTTTAATTCATTTAATATAATGAACATCAAAGGGAAAACAATGTTATGGTATGTAAGCTTAGGGTGTGAGGGAAATATTAGTTTCCCTTGATACCTCTTAAAGATAAAAGATAAATATGACCCCACCCCAGGACAGTGTGGCTGGAGAAGTACTTTTGAGATTCGGATATAAACTGACTCCTTCGGAAGGTCGGTCAACAGGTCAGTCAATCAGTACAACTCCTTATCTCTAACATTGCCTTGACCTTTGAACTGAACCGGTTAGTTTACTGCTGGAATTCTTGACTAATTTTGTTTTAGCTTTTCGTTTTCAATTCTTTTATTTTCAATTTATTTTAAGTAGTAATCATGTAGAGATAACATTTTAAAACAATTAAATTAATATTTTATTAATCTTAGAGGTTTTTTTTAGATAATGTCTACGTTATTCAATTACAAAATTTGCTCATAGTTGAAGATGAACTGGCATTCAAACTTAAATTTCAGCGTACAAATACTTGCCCCGTCCAGCCACACTGAAGTTATAATAGCTGCCCGTGTTTCTCTCTCTCTCTTTCCTTATATATATATATATATATATTGCAGGGCCGGCAGGACAGTTATGAAAGTGGGAGGGCGTCTCCTAAGAAGTGGGTAAGGGGCGGTTAAACACATGCATATCAATTTAATTATTGATGACTGTAAAGTGGGGGGACAAGTCAAAAGTGAGGTGCCGCCATCTATGGTAAGTATTTCAAGATGAGATTAAAACCATTTTGTTAACAATTGAACTTCTTTCCAATCATGCACAAGCGACAAAATGAGATCTTAATTCTTATGTAAAGAATTATCAGCAGCCGAGAGGGCTCTATTCTTTTATAAAGAGCTATGCATTATATAATATATATATATAATTATAGTGATCCACGGGCATATTTAGTCGTCTCTGTGAGTAGACATAGCGAGATCTGTAGTTGGAATCTGGTTCTCTACCGGCTGAGCAAAAGAAACTACTATTGGGAGAAATTATATCGTATTTAACTGAAACTATTCATTGTCTTTACATTTTTTTACGATATTGATATCCGAAAGTACTTGATTCTTTTTACTGAAGAGTATTGATTGTATGCTAAGTAGAAACTGACATTTCCTCCACCAGAGTGTTACACTCATAGAGAAATATATTTTTTATAAGTTACCACTTATCAAAGCCTAAAGGCCACTTCATGATGAAGGTTGATGAGATTGTCAGTTGGATGATGAACAATAATATGAGAGGATTTGAAACAATAGCTGAAAAGGAGAGGATTTGATTACTTAATAGGACGACTTAACATATATTTGTTGACATTGAACATGAAGACAGTTATGTTGTAGTCAGCAGGGAAGCACTCCCGTGGTATTGTGTTCTAGAAATTGGATGTTCTTGGAAAACATAAAAATATAGTTATTCACAGACACGTGTTACATCGTTTCTACGACTTATCAGTGTGGTTAGACGTTGCAAGATTCAAGAGAGAGAGAGAGAGAGAGATGAGCCCAACAAATCAATATAGGGGAAACAGAGTGTCTTCGGAAACAAAGATATTTTAATCACAGGATCATAATTAAAAGATTGAGAGTGTGCCAACAACACTCATTTATCGAAGTATGTATAAGATCAAAAAGAAGAATATAATAAATCACCTTTAGTTGAATAGAAATTCTACTGTGCTATTTGGTTCTCGGCTAAAAAAAAATAAATAAATAAAAACACAACCTGCCCCTCCAATACCACCATGTTTTCCTCTCTGGTAGCAGAAATAAAAAAAGTATATTAAGGTGAATTTTTAAATTAGTTATTTGAAGATTTAAAACAAAATCTATGAAACTGGCAGTTGCGCCGCCGCCTCTTTGATATTTGATTGTTTTGAAAATCGTTTATAAAACTCACATTTTTACAACCAAGATTTACACGTTTTTTTATATGGAATATTTGTACTGCGATATCTCTACCTTGTGTGTTAAGTACTGGATGTTAAACAATATAAGTTAGAATATATCCATTTATGCACTTATGTATATTGAGTGACTGGTCGCGCAATTAAAATGCTTATCAAAGGGAGATATCTAAAAAATGTCCACCATTATTATTATTTGGATTATTCGGACTATGGTTCTCATCTTTGATGTTATTGTTACAATGCAAGGAACAGTGGCACCACGGATATAAGTGCTAAGTAATAATAAGTTCTAAGTGACAATCTTCTGGAGGTTGAAGTTTCAATAATCCGTGCAGGCGATACTAAGAGAACAATTACGAATTAGTTGCAACTTCTATTCGGTCATGGCTGACCGAACAAGTGTTGAATAATCGCCCAGTGGGGCCGGATGCATGTTGAAGTGGGTGTATGTGTGAGAGATCGTTTGGTTTGGCTTGCGCGATTTAGTGCAGGTGAATCCGTACAACCGAGTGCAGAATAAGACTGTTCTCACAGTCGGAGCTCACAGGCATTGACAGGGCCACCACATTGACGAGACCTCAAATCAAGGGTCAAGGTGCCCCTGCACATGGGGGATCTGTGACGTCACGGGTTTTTGTGTGGGAAGCAGAGTTTTGTGAGTCTGGGTTTTGGAAGCAAGCCGAACGGACGATTTCTCTATGTAGTCTTCAAATGATTAGGGGAATTAAATTCCCTAAGAGAATACAGGCATGAGATTTCTTCTTCCCCCCTCCTCGAATGGCTAAGGACCTAAGCTTGGAATTAACTATGATAAAGTAGTAATTTGGTCTCTCCCTCGACGTTAGTGAAGCATCTCCAGCGGCGACGATAACTGACGCCTGAAATAAAAGAATCAAAAGTTTAAAAGATTGTTTATCTCGTGAAAAGTGGTATGACGGTTTTTGTTGCAGACACACCCCCTCCATGCGAGGAAGAAGAAAAGATACGAGAAACTAGACCACATCAAGACGACAACCCTCCACGCGATGATGAAAGAGAAGGTATGAGAAATTAAAAGGTATGCAACATATACATATTTGGTGTTAAAAATGACCAGTTGTTTAAGCGAAGAACTGCCACGTCCCATTCCGGGACGGGTATACAAAGCGAGAACTGCCACGGCCCATTTCGGGACGGCTATGCAACACAAGCGCAATCTACCCCCATGGATTAAATAAAGGGTTCCGTTCGAAATTCTGTACAGATTCCAGAGTTCGACAATACACACCTGAAGAAGTTTGAAGGTTACATCGGCCGAAACGTTGTGAGAATAACATCCAAGATGAGAACAGTAGTCTGAATAATCCAAATAATCCAAATTATCAATAGTCATCTCCAAAATTCCGAACATTTCCAACATGGTTAGAAACTCCATTAATTTGAAAGTTCCAATTCATTTCCTTTTATGTTGCTCTGTCGTAAAGTAGTTAATCCTTATTTTTCGAATTTCTCCCTGAAACTTTTACTATTTTTTTAATATTAGATTTTTCACTCTTCTTTGTACGCCTTCCATTCTCAAGATTAGATTCCAGTTTCCATATCAAGATACTGGAGACAAGGCTTGAGTGCAATCTCTATTTATATAAAGTTATGTCTATATATTTATACATATAGGACTTACTCTTAAACTAATTAACCGATCATTATGAATTTGGAAACACAGCTGCTAGGCTAAATTTATTATAATTTAGTTTGATCCAAAGGTGGCAAAAAGGGGGTGGAAACCATTTGTGAAAATTTAGATACTTCCGATGTTTTTGAAATTTTAACAATATGGTATCAGACATCAATTAATAAATATTCTCCAAATTTCAGTTTTTTGGAAGTTCTTTAAGGGGCATAATATGGACAGAACCTCCCATTTTTAAATTCGAATATTTCAGATTTGCATTCATAATCATTAAATAACAATTAAGCAAGATTCCCTAAATTCCAATTTCTTCTTAAGACCACTTAAGCTTAAAATTTTAGAGATTTTCTAGAATAAAAATCATGTAATGAATTTTGATCAAAATTGGAATAAGGATTCTAGACATAAGATTTAGTAGAATTATATCTGGATTTTAATCTTCGTAAGAGCACATAAAAGTGGTGCAAAACGGTTTCGTTTTGAGAATCAATTTTACCCTTACTGGAACGGGGTTTATTCTAGTACTCTATATTAGGTCTTATTCGAACTTTACATATATTTAAATCAATATTTGGCTACCTTGAAATGATCTATCCAATCTGTCATTCTGACACAGTAGACAAAATATGGTTGACTCTTTATTTACTTTTTTATTCTTCTTCTATTACTGGATCGTATGTGTAGTCTAATATATAAAGTTATCTTGTCGAATTTTCCATGTTAGATGTAAATAGCGATACATCTGACAAACTGATATTTAATTTTGACTCTTGATTTTATCTTTGCAGCATGTTCTTTGCACTAAAATATACAATTCGCTCCAGATTCTTTCCGAAAATAATACTTCCGGCAAGAAAGATTATTACAATGGAGACAAATTTACTTAAATGACCTAAAAGACTTATAATATAAGGGAGATAATTCCTATTCTAACTTAAAAGTAAAAATATGAGTCATCTTCCTTATATTTTGAGCTATTTTTCATCTCTTAGTGGCACATTATTATTTTTTTACTTAAAACTTTTTAACTAAGATGAGATTAATAACTCCCGTGCTCTGCCGGGTCGATACAGCTAGAACTTAGTATTTTTCTGTGTTAAATTTAATGTGACAGCATCATGTGTTATTTCTTTTGTATAATTGTATACGGCATAATCACATTGACACATCGGTTCCCGTTAGATCACCAAAGTAAAGCAATGTTTATCCTGGTCAGTACTAAAATGGGTGACCGTTTAGGAAAACAAGTGCTGTATGTGCTCTTCACTTATCTCTGCATTGTTTCCAGTCGTCCCGGACTTATCCTTGCCATTGGAATCAAGCAGGGCTGATTCAGGAGAGGTGTGGTTGGGGATTGCGAAAGCCTTGCTTCAGAACTACATGCACAGCTACCTTTACAGGGAGTATCCATTGTCTCTCAAGACTGACCGGAGGCGTGAATGAACATCATGTATAACGGTATGATAAGTAGTATAACATAATCAGCAAATAGTACTATTTCTAAATTTATATTAAGTAAGTCAGTTTTGAATACCGAAAACAACAAAGCTTCTAATAGTGAACCCTAAGGAACACTTGAAGGTATATACTATGATTCATAATAATTGATTCCAATTTCTACTTATGTAATTCCATTTTCGAAAAGCTGTTTTACAGTATTTATTACAAACTGAATATTACATTTTAATGTCCATGTTTTGGCGGGAACATTATATTATTTTTTTTTTTTAAATACAGGGTATTCCGAAATTCTGGTTACTCTCTTTATCAAGTAACAAAAAACAGAGGAACAAGTAATGCAGCAATACAAAACACATGTTCTGAATTCAGGTTATTCACTTTAAAAAAAAACAATAAAAAAGAATAAACACATTTGTTTCATCTGAGTTGTTATTTTCATAACGTTTCAGCATGTTGGCCCAATGGATAAATGCCTTCATTAACAATCAGTTCTAAGTGACAGTCTTCTGGAGGTTTAAGGATTAATCCTTACGACATGCGATATTAACCAAGAATAGCATAATAATTAATTAACACTTCTACCTGGTCATGGTTGATGGAATGAGAACAAGTTACCCCATTGATTAAATAAAGGATTCAGTTCGAAATCATCTATAGGTTCTCGAGTTCCACATAAAGATTTACAAGTTTGAATAGATGCACCTGACGAAGATGAGAGGCTATGTTTGCCGAAACGTTGCAAAAATAAAGACCAATATAAGAACAGTCATCGGAATAATCAACTAATATAAATTATCAATATTCACCTCAGAAATTCCGAAACATAAAATAAGAAGACGAGAACAATAGAAGAACAAGTAATGAAGTAATATAAAAGAACATCTGATGGGTTCAGTTTATTCACTTTCATTGACACTGCTACACATCGAGAAGGTCTCTATGAACACCACCATTTTCGTGGCACCAAATGATGTGGTGCCATGACCTGTGAGCTATGTTTTGAAACTGTGTTTTGGTGATTGTTTCTCTATTTTTGTTACTTTCGGTCGAGATAACAAGACTTTCGGATCATCCTGCGAATGTTTAATCTAACAACTTTTCAATCTCACTTACAAATTTGAAATATTACTTTTTGCTAAATTTGGTCATGAATTAAATTTGTCTAATAAAACAAATGTAACACGTTTTGGATGCGTTACTCATTAGATTCTCGGTCTTTTTGGCTAAGAGCAAAGTGTAGTATCTGTTCTGATACTACCCTTCATCTTTTCTGTCCTCGGTCAGTGAGTGAGAAATCCGTTTAGACTGAGGTAATTTTTGTTTATAAAAAGTGCTCAATAACAAGTAGAGCTGTTTTTTAGTATATTTTTTTTATTTGTATAAACATTTTTGGTTACATATGTGCATGCACGTTTCAGTTGACCCCCTCTTTTGAGAGTCATCTTCCTCATTTTATTTATTCTAAAGGTCTGAGGAAGTTGACTCTTGAAAGAGGGGGCAACTGAAACATGTATGCACATATGTAACCAAAAATGTTTGTATAAATAAAAATGTATATTATATATATATATATATATATATATATATTATTAATAATAACGCGTTTCGAGCATCTTGGCTCTCTTCAGATATTCTTTTCATTTTTATCATTCGTAAATGAAAAGAATATCTTAAGAGAGCCAAGATGCTCGAAGCGCATTATAAAATAATAAACAATTTAAAAAAATTTTTTTTTTTCAAATTTACAAATGTTGGATTTATCTTTAATTATACACTTTTCTCTCGTTGGGACCCATACCCTTTACTTTCTCTCTATATATATATAATTCTTATATAACAGCTCTATATATATCCAGCAATATGTACATTACATACTAACTGTATTCTTTTAAGATAAATCTTTAAGTTTCTATAATACTTCAAAGAATTTAAATTTACAATTACAACATTCGACAAGCATTAAGTTACTTCTTTTTATTATGATGTTTTAAGTTACTTCCCTTTGTATATCTCTTGCATACGAGCTGTATATACTTGTCCTTAATTTTCTCTCAGCCACCCACATGGCAACATGCCCATTTATTAGATATATAGCTGTATTTACCAGTAGTTTGTACAGTCGGAGAAACAGTGAGCATGGAGGGAATTCCAAAGGTGAGCTGTTAGAGGAAAGAAGCGATTAGAGTAGAAAATCTTCTGGCATCTTCCATGAAGTAGTGTGGGTCGGGGTATTTATGTTGAGGGGTCCAAGTGTAGCACATTCCATGGAAGTACATGTAAAACAATAAAAAATAATTCAAGATATAGTCATTTTTACAATTTCTTTTCAAATAGGATCTTCACGAATTTGTTGTAATTTTCAGTTATGTTTATTTTATTTTTTTTCAGTTTTTATTTACGTCATCCACCTGGCAATATATCTTCATTGGGTTTAGGTTAGGTAACACCGGATAGCTACAACTAGGCCTTTATAAAAGGCAATTATAATTACAATACACTTGAAGGCCCTCTTAGTCTTGTATCAAGACTAATTCCTATCAATTAAATTCAATGATGCATGCAAAGGTGGAGTGGTGGGCATACCTATAGCTTTCATGTTTAAATAACAAAACAAGATTGCATGGGCCCTTGATTTTCGTGGACCCCTAGACTGAAGCCTAGTAAGTCTTATGGGATTTACAGCACTGCCGCCATGTCCCCTTTACGAAGACTAGAGTTCTTCATCTTCAAATTATGAACAGAACTTTTTGACCTGTATTTCCATCTATTTATGATCCTGTCAATATGTCATATAAATCACTTGATCTATTATTCAGTTCTTCCTTTCGAAATTATTGTGCTCAACTGACAGCCTGTGTAGATATTATGTCGTCCAACCCTATCATACAAAAGCGTTTCCATTACTGTTATGACTTCTTGGCCATTTAAAAATTCATGAATAAGCTGCCGTGTTTATTTTTGTTCATAATGTCGGTAATTTGGAATCGGACAAAATTAGAAACGACTCTTATTGTCAATACAATTAAGCCTAAAAAAGAATACCAATGGCAATATAACAAGAACAGATAAACTTAATATACATGTACAAGACAGACCAACGAAAATGCTATTTCAAACTTAATGGGACCAAAAATGAATGGTCACATTTGATACTCACAAGACAAAGCTCTTTTCCTTTAACAACTATAAGAAACCCTTTATTATGGGAGTCGCTCCAGACAAGACATAAAGCCACTTAATGTAAGGAGCTAAACAAAAAAAATACTTCAAGGTCAAAAACTAGCCAACGATAAGTGTTAGACGGATAGATTCCGACCCAGAAAACAGCAATTTTCCCCCCTTTGTTAGAAGCATCGCTCATGTAATGTGATGACTAAACGACAAAATAAGGGAACCAGGAGTTACGAGGAGTTAAACCAACTTATTAAAGACACCTCGGGATACGTCCTCGACAATCAGTCTTACAGTGACTTGATTGCTGTAAGGGCTAAGGTGTGGTCCTGTTTAGTTTCAGGAGGTCCACCCTCCCAGGCTTTATTTTCTCTTTTAAGAAGGAGTTAGTTTATCGCCAATCGCCTGAGGCACCTCTACCGAGAAATGCTGACAGGGTTGCTCAGGCATTCTTATAGGCCAAAGTGTGCTAACCCTAGTGCACTGGCTTTTCAACTTAACACCTGACTTTGTGTCTAACATCCTAGAAAGGTGAATAAAATAAACCTTTCCAACCACCGACTGTCATGGTCAATAGCACCCTTCCCGAGATGCCAACGTTTAAACTCTTCGACTTCTCAGCAACATGAAGTAGAATAAGTTCATAGAAGATGCTGCTAAGTCTGCTGCAAAGAAGGTAACCTCCCTCTACCGGGCTAGAAAACTTCTCACACCTAACAGTATCCTATATCTTTACAAAGCCACCATTTGCTGTGCATGGAGTACTGTTTCCACATCTGGGCTGGTGCACCAACCATGAGCCACTACCACCTATATAGGGTAAAATCCTAATTTCTAACCTGCCAAGCTCCAGCCACTCTTGCATCGCTGCACTTTTGCATCCCTGTGCTTGTTTTACAAGTACTTTCACAGAATATGCTCCGATGAACTTACTACGACCCATTAGCAACAAAATCCCACCCCTTCACTAGATTCTGGAAGATTTTCTACTTTAATAGCTTCTTTCCTATAACCGCTCATCTTTTGAATTCCCTCCTTGACTCTATGCAGAAATTTAAATGTAACATGAACCAACATTTTGCTGTGAAAATCCTCATCCAGGTTGCCCTCAATAAATCTGACCCCTATCACAGTAGCCCTCTATAAATCTGACCCTATCACAGTAGCCCTTTATGCTTCAGTGACCATATGCCGTGTTTGTAGCGAGCAAAAGTAAAAGAAACATTTTTTAAAGCATAATAAAACAAAGCCCAACAGACGGAGCCTTTTGTAGAGATGCTTGAACGCATCTAAAAAAGATACGTCCATTAAATCTACATGTTTAGCCAAGAGTTACGTCCATTGAACTATTTTCAAGTTATCTCCCCTGAATTATACAGATAATAATAGTCCGAATAATCAAAATAATACAAATGTCCTTATTTTGTTTTATTGTCTTAAAATGAATAAACTGAACCCAGGACACTTGTTTCGTATTACTCTATTACATGCTTCTTTATTTCTTGTTATTCTCGGGTAGGGAATATTAAGACTTTTGGGGACTACCTCGTACTTAAAAATATATATTCAAATATAAAGCATATACTGGCAACGAGTAAGAAATCACCCTTCAATTTTGAACTATGAAAAAGGTTTGCACATGCATCGGGTGAGATATTAGAAATTGATGCATTGTATCTTTTAGGCATTAAGCTGGAGGCTGGCCAGTGGTCACATTGTTACGCACTGCTGACGCATTGTCGTCAGATTTAGCTTCTGGGCAGTTGAGACGGGATCCCTAGACAGCTAATCATGTCAGCATAACACTTTCTATATATAAAGTAAGTTGTATTTTGTTTTACACCCCTAAGCATTCTCCATGTTTACCCTGGTAATATATATATATTGTGATTGTGTCGAGAGACTTATGATGTAGACTTTTTCTTAAAAATTATGTTCGTTAATGTGCACTGCCTTTCTTGTGTATCAGAATAATACAACCATTTTTCCAAATGGACACTATTAATAGTTATTTAAGTTGGAACCGCCTTATGTATTTGTCTTGTCTTGTTAAATTCCCATGCTTGTCTTTCGTGTTATGATTTTTGTCCTATGCCAACCGATAATAAAGTTTCAATATTACTATTGTGTCATGGTAAACATTTGGGTAAACCCAAGCTATTGAAAATCTCTCATCCTCTATTACCTTCACCCTCTAACACTGTATGTTGTTTTTCCCTTGCTTTTATTTTAATGCTTTCTATGAATCTCGCTTCCATCTCTCTCTCTTTTTATCTTTCTCTGTTTGTTAACAGTCAAAGGTAATAAAACTAATTATAAAACAGAAGATAGGAATAATCCATTATAAACGATAGAGAATATAACCACAAGTATTGATACTATTTAACCCATGACTGGAGAGAAAAGATAGAGAAAGGGATAGAGAAGAGCAGATATTGCGTACAGAAGAAGACTAATTTTGCATGTTGTATTTTCATTTATGTTGTAATTAAACTGGCTTTGCAAACTCAATGGATGACATAACGGATTTTTTTTTCAGTAGATTAATAATGGGGACATTAAAACATGAGCAGGATGCAAAATTTCTCATTAACTAGAATTTTGGAAGAAAAATTAGCATAATTGTTGCTGAAAATGTTTGGATTAATCTTAACAAGGACAAAGAGAGAAAGTACACAAAAAAAAGTAGGCGAGAGAGAATAAAAAGAAAGAAAACATAAAACACTCCTCCTACTACTACTACTACTACTACTACTACTACTACTACTGGAAGTGAAAATGGAGAAGAAAATTATTATTGAAAAGAAAGAAAACACAAAACATTTCTCCTCCTCTTACTACTACTACTGGAAGTGAAAATGAAGAAAAAAGTTACTATTAGAAAAAAAAAGAAAGAAAATTTAAATTTACATGTATAAGCAAAAGCAGAGAAGATTTCGAAATATTATATACGAAGAACACAAACTTTTAAAAATACAAATTGAACAACTTAAAAATATGAATAAAATAAAATGAATAAATAAAAAAAACTTAACGGTTGGAAACATTTTAAGATACTTTGAATTGATCACATATCTTTTTAGAGACTAGTTTTGTACATTCCACCAAATTAAGACGTAAAGAAAATACGTTAGGCTTGAAAAGATCTGGCTTCCTATAGTTGTGACCGAAATATGTTTTGCAAATGTGTTGCCAAATAATGTTTGCATAAAAAATCTTTATAACCATTATATATATATATATATATATATATATATATATATATATATATATATATATATATATGTGTGTGTAAGGGGCAGTGGAACTTTATATAATTTAGCACCATATAAGTATACACATAACACTTTGATGCTGAAGATACCTATCTCAATCAATCGAATACTTTAGGCTAAGACAACCACCTACATTTTTTTAAGACATGATCATCTCGTACATATTAAAACCGTTTATCAAATATGCATAAAATAGTTTCACAATGTTTATTTGTATAAACCTAGGCGATCCATAATACAGGCCTGGCAAACATGCGACTGGGGTCCACGACTGGGGACGGTCATGTGAAGACCCAAATTACTACTAAATAATAATTACCGAGAAAAGTTTTAGTTAGAAATTTCTTAGTAACGTCCAGTAATTAGCAACTATACTATTACGCAGCAGCCTATAATAATTTATTCATTTCCATCAAATCAAATGTAAAATGTAAAATTAGCAACTATACTATTAGGAAGCAGCATACAATAATTTATTCATTTCCATCAAATCAAATGTAAAATTAGCAACTATACTATTAGGAAGCAGCATACAATAATTTATTCATTTCCATCAAATCAAATGTAAAATGTAAAATTAGCAACTATACTATTAGGAAGCAGCATACAATAATTTATTCATTTCCATCAAATCAAATGTAAAATGTAAAATTAGCAACTATACTATTAGGAAGCAGCATACAATAATTTATTCATTTCCATCAAATCAAATGTAAAATGTAAAATTAGCAACTATACTATTAGGAAGCAGCATACAATAATTTATTCATTTCCATCAAATCAAATGTAAAATTAGCAACTATACTATTAGGAAGCAGCATACAATAATTTATTCATTTCCATCAAATCAAATGTAAAATTAGCAACTATACTATTAGGAAGCAGCATACAATAATTTATTCATTTCCATCAAATCAAATGTAAAATGTAAAATTAGCAACTATACTATACTATTAGGAAGCAGCATACAATAATTTATTCATTTCCATCAAATCAAATGTAAAATGTAAAATTAGCAACTATACTATACTATTAGGAAGCAGCATACAATAATTTATTAATTTCCATCAAATCAAATGTAAAATGTAAAATTAGCAACTATACTATTAGGAAGCAGCATACAATAATTTATTCATTTCCATCAAATCAAATGTAAAATGTAAAATTAGCAACTATACTATTAGGAAGCAGCATACAATAATTTATTCATTTCCATCAAATGTAAAATGTACAAAAATAAAAAAGAACTAAATTCACACAAAAAATCATTTTATTCACGATGAATTAGACACATTTTGATATATAAAAAATCATGAGTCAGTTTGTTGATATTGACTACTTGATTACAAAAAATATAATGACATAATACAATCACAAATCAAAGTCAACATTTTACAAAATCAAATACTTTATGAACAAAATAATGTTCGGAGAAATAATTTTGATAATTTTTACAGAATTTGTTATGTTTGTTACAAATACAATTTGTTTTTTTACAGAAAATGAAGAAAATGCTTATTTCTTCATGATACGATAATACATATTATATGTGGTCTTAGTAATAAAATCAACTTACATTCACAAGAACATAAAATCAATAAAATATATGTTAAAAGGAATGGGATTGTAAAACATATCTGATAACTGCTTGGAAAATTATGCATTAAAAGAAAATGAGATTTTACTTCCTTTAGGCGATTACTTGTGAATATTCTAAAAAAAAAACCCAGAAAAAAACAGAAAAAGGCAATTGGTATAGAATTTAGAGTGAGGGATCACTTTCACAAATAAATTTAACACAAAATAATCCCCCATTTCTGAGTCATTCTAGCGTTTTAAGGCAGTTAATCAATTTTATTTTTATTGCTTGCTTCCCTTATTTTGTCATTTAGTCCTCACATTCGATGAACAAAGTTTCTGACAAAAGGGGAAGAAGTGCTGTTTTCTGGGTCGGAATCTATTTATCTAACACTTTTTGTTGATTAACTTTTGACCTTGAAGTATTATTTTTTTAGCTCCTTACATCAAATGGCTTCATGTCTTGTCTGGAGCGACTTCCATAATAAAGGCAGGGTGCAGAAATACTCTATTATTTCAAATATACAAAATAGTTAAGAGAACTATTTATTATTGTTCAGAAAACATTTGAAATTTCATCCAACAATTATCAGACAATTGTTTCCGCCCATTTCGAAAATGTATATTTATCTGATATACAAAATATCATAAACACTTACAGAAATGTTCCATCAGTGTACATTCATCACAATCAAACCGAAAAAATTCAAGATTTATTATTATATCATTTTATAATAATCTATACCCAAAACAAGACATCCTATTTATAATCATTATATCCTATTTATAATTATTATATGATTATTATTAAATAATATAATAATACATCTTGAAATAAATATATTTATAAGCTCTATTTAATGCTAAATATTGAGCTTTCCTTTTACAATTGAAATTCGATCTCTTTGTGAATCAATAGGATCTATATAAATTTTATATTCTCATAATTTCTTATATATATATGTGGGTGTGTATTTTTTAAATTTTTAAACGCAAAGTACTTATAATAGCTCAATAGTTTAGAGCTATGCTATATTTAGTATTTTTATGTAGCTCAAACAACACATGCGAAAAAAAAAAGAAAAAGAAAAAGGTAACAAAATGAAAAAATGAAAATGATAACCAAAAAAAAACTAAAGAAAAAAGAAAATAACCGAACGAAAATAACAAAGACAGTCAGTAAAAATGTATACCTTAATTTTATGAATAGTTAGATTAATAAAATAATGATGATGAATGATTAGAAATATAAAAGATAGGATATGTACATGTTATTTAAAAAGATGTAAACGGACCATAATTCCACGTATAAAAAAAAATTGATAATGAATATTGACTGTAATTCGGGCCAAGTTTTTAAAAAAGTTTTTTGAATTTGTTTTTGTACAATTGACACTGAGAATAAGACACCAATAAATAAATAAATGCATAGGAGCATTTTACAAATATCTTGATGTTAGCCGAAACAATTGTTTGCGAAATAAAACAATAAGTTGGAAAAAATGACGCGAATCTGTCCTCTGTGATAATGATGTGGTATTGAACTACATAAAAATACTATATATATATATATATATATATATATATATTTGTTTTTTTATTTACATACGTATACGTTTCCTCCTTATGGGAATCGTCAGTGTAGAGAAGAATTATTCACACCAGTCGCCAGACTCGAACCCTTGAACACGAGTTATATTTTAAACTTCAATTCCAACATCATATATATATATATATATATATATATATATATATATTCTACTCTGTTGCAAAGATCAATCAGCATTTATTTGTATCTATATAAATATCCATCCCGTCACACAAAATTTAGCAAGTAAAAATCTACCGGACGAAACCATTTCAAGTATTTAGAAGAATGGAAAAAACAAGGATCAAGTATTTAGAAGAATGGAAAAAACAAGGATCAAGTCAGATTCCTCCCCCGTTGTCTAAAAGGAATTGGGAAAGCAATCTCTACTCTATTAAGAGAATAAGACGTTTTCTTCCTTGTATCTTATTTCTTATTTCTATACCGATTGATACGTTTTTTCTTTCTTTTTAAAACCTTCCAGTTTCAGACGTTTTCGTTCTTTCTTACTTCTTTTTTTACTGATTGAGCCTTTATTTTATTTAAATATGAATATTAGTGCGAACATTGGGGAAGTATAATTTTTTCCGTCATTTGTGACATAACATGTGTGCTCCTATACATATATATATTTCTCACAGAGTAGGTTTGTCAAAGAAAAACCTAAGAGGAACATGATACATGAAATGGGAGCAAGTTAGAGAGTTAATTACTAATGAAAGATTCCATGTTAAAAGTCCATTAAACACAATTTAAATAAACATGAATTGCCAGGACAAACAAATCATAGAGTATTCATTGGGCGATGTAAAGTAAATATTACTTATTTTATATTATCTGGAAATTATTCTTATAGTGAATACTATGACTGGTAAAAAAGCCCATGTTAAGATGACAAGCTGTTTGTGAGTTTCATCTAAACTGCAACCAGTAGTGAGATCTGACAACACTGTGATTGCGGTGTAAAAACTTAGATTTGGGGTGAGACATGTCCACACTGCTTGGGCCAACAGCCAAGAAAGAGGGCAAGCCTCGATTTCAATTTCACACAGGCCTAGTGCGAGTCTTTTTTTTGTACTTCATAACTAAAACGTTCATTCTCTTGTTGCCAGTATATTTCAAGGGAGATAACTTGAATATGGTTCAAGGGGGGTAAACCTGAATATATTGAGCTGATACAGCTATGTTATATCAAGTTGTTCTTAAATAATGAAACTATAATAGAAGATGTAAATTTATTAGCTCTGTTATGTAAATACATATAATTATGTGTATAGAAATACAAGTAATATTGAAGCTGGGTGATGATGACTTAAACAGGAAGCTGGATGATGATGACGTAAACAAGAAGCTGGATGATGATGACTTAAACAGGAAGCTGGGCAAATAGTTTTGCATCACTAAAGAGCTAATTATAGACGAAGGGGATAATATTGATTAGTTTTATGATTCCCAGAACCTAAACGCAAAGATATTAGACGAATTAAATATTAAAATGCAATCGACAATAGCTTGTGTACCTGAAATGACGTTATTTTCTATACAGGGTGATCCATTAGATAAATTGCTTTCGGACAGTTACAGATTAATTAGAGATAGAACTGTTGTTTTTTTTCAGATGAAAGCATGTGTGGAAAACTTTCAAAAAGCTTTGAAGAATTAGAATACTTGATATTATATTTTATCAGTACCAGCAACGCGTGGGTAGAGAATTTAAATTAATCTTTTGAGCACGTTAGGTGTTGCTAAGAATAACTGTGTATTTCGTTGGCAGTAATTCACGTGTTGAAGAATAAAATACAGTTAAAAAGGCGTAGGGGGCGAATTATAATATGAAAGCTCTACTTAACAAAACTTGTTAACCATTGAGCTTATTTTTATCTGCAGTATTTAATATATCCTGGGAGTTTCATTAGATCTGATTTGTGAAAAGATGAATTTAGTATTAATTGATCTTCTGGGGATATCTTAAATTGGTTTGGTTCTTTAACTTGAACTTGTCTTTATATATATATATATATATATATATATATATATATATATATATATATATACAGGGTGGGCCAAAATAAGGGTCCTATCTTTAAATTTGAATAACTTGAATTTGAATAACTTCCACAAAATAAAAGTTAAACTCACCAAACTTTATGTGTGTGTAGACTGACCCTTCCGAGATTTTTTGAAATAAACAAAACAAATTTTAGCCGAAAAACACTTCTTAAAACTTACAAAAACTAAAGTATTGTTTTTTACACTGTTTTGAGTTTTTTAAGCAAAAATAATGTTTTCTAAATGAGGGTACGTTCCTTAGGGCTAATACGGCTCATGCTTGCTTCGGAAGGGGTCCTTTACTTATTCTAAAAAAAAATCAAAAAAAAATCAATAAATAAAAAAGTTATGAATTTTTAAAAATAGGACCCTTATTTTTGCCCACCCTGTATATATATATATATTTGTAGCCCCTAGATGGGCACTGTAACATAGCATGACGTTGCTAGCTATATATGCATCGCTCCTTTCATTCAGTTGAACGCTCTTATGACGTCAAGCCGCCGAAATAAGTGTTAAAATTATCACTGTTTATTTAGCTATCCAGCGTAGCCGAATGGTTCTAGGTGTCGGGATTTGAGTTGTAAAATACTTGTAGCCCGGGGTTTCGAATCATGCGACCAGTAGTGATGCTGATGAGTCCTGACTAAAAAGGACGAAACGTATACGTACATAGATAATAAACAAAAAACAAATATTATATATATATATATATATATATCAAGATTTGTCTGATAGTGTAAGATCAATAGTTGAATTATTTTTTGATGATGTTAAATTTCTCGCGGGACTATCATCACAAGACATAGTAGAAACAGATCTAGATAGTTTATCAAAATCGGAAAATAAAGTTCAAAGTTTTTGTCTCGGAATTTTTTAAATGAGGATTGATAGTTCGTATTATTTGGATCATTCCGCAAGAACCCGTGGCATAATGGGTAACGTCCTAAGTTATAATCAGTTCTAAGTGACAGTTTTCTGGGGGTTGAAGGTTCAATCCTCAGTGCGAGCGATACTAAGAATACAATTGTGAATTACTTAAGACTTCTACCCGGTCATGGCTGATGGATTAAATAAAGTATTCTGTTCAGAATTCTGTACAGATTCCCAAGTTCGACAAGATACACATGAAGAAGGTTGGAAGTTACATTGGTCAAAACGTTGTGAAAAAAACATCCAAGATGAGAAATGTAATCCGAAAGAGAATCCCCCCCTCCAAAAAAAAAAAGAAAAAAACGTGACTCTTAATTTATTACAAATTCTTACTATATTGTAAATTAACTGTTCGTTTTGCAAAACACACACACACATACACACATTTTAATTTATTTCAATAAATGTTCTATTAATTAACTGGAATTATTGATTGTGTGTTACTTTAATGAATTCATAATCTTTCATGTTTGATTCACTTTTCATGTTTGATTCACTTTTCATGTTTGATTCACTTTTCATGTTTGATTCACTTTTCATGTTTGATTTACTTTTCATGTTTGATTCACTTTTCATGTTTGATTTACTTTTCATGTTTGATTCACTTTTCATGTTTGATTTACTTTTCATGTTTGATTTACTTTCATGTTTGATTTACTTTTCATGTTTGATTTACTTTTCATGTTTGATTTACTTTCATGTTTGATTCACTTTTCATGTTTGATTTACTTTTCATGTTTGATTCACTTTTCATGTTTGATTCACTTTTCATGTTTGATTTACTTTTCATGTTTGATTCACTTTTCATGTTTGATTCACTTTTCATGTTTGATTCACTTTTCATGTTTGATTTACTTTTCATGTTTGATTCACTTTTCATGTTTGATTTACTTTTAAGTTTAAAAAAATCAAGAAGCATTTGTTTTCTTCTTGTGTTTAAAAACCAAGAGATATTTCCATGCAGTATAACTGATACTAGTCTTTTCATTCGATGTAGACCGGAAAGAACGAACTTATTTTAAGAATGAATACTAAATCATACAAATTATTTTACAAAGAAAAATGTTCATGTTTTTAAAATTCAAAAATTTATGACAACACCATTTTATTATTAAGTATTAATTTAATGTTTGCTATCTAGCCTACGCAAATTGCACGAAATAATACATTTGCACTAAGATTTCTAATAAAGTAATGAGTTAGTTATATTCCGTGATCGTTACGTAATAAATACTAAGGATTTCATTGAAATTGGTTGATTTCCTGAATTTTGATAAATTTTTAAGTAAAGGGAGGGGTTAAAATGCGCATAGTCTGACTGTTCGATAGATCTCGTTTGTTACTTTAGAGTATGACGTCATTTTCCAGTGCTCAGGCCTCCTTTATTACGATGGCCGTTCACACACCCACCAAGTCTAAACTTTATATTGAGCATATGTATGCATTTTCATGAGATATACATGACTAGAACATATCTTACATACATCCTCCGAGTTGACTGCCAGTTGTCCCGGGACTGCTTACTGTGTATTCACAGGTAACCTTCATATTTGAAGGCTGTTTCCCTATCCGTCCCCTAGGAACCTGGGTGATGGGAGGTAGTCGCTCCATGTCACCAGCTAGACATAGTAATTGGGATATAATATTAAAATTGAAAGGTGTATAAAGAAAAGGGACTAGACTGTTAAAAGGATTAAAGTGTCACAATTATAAAGATAAGTTGGAATCCTTAGCTTTACTAGAGAGGAGAATGAGGTATGAATTCATTGAGATGTTCAAAATAATTATGATTTCTAAAGATGGGACGCACTTTCAATAATTTTTCTTTGAACTTGTAATGTATTGGCAAGAATTATCTCAAACACGAAATCTATCACACAAATAGATTTCTTTTTTCCTTTTTTATTAGAGTAATATAATTTTAGAACAAAATTGTCTAATTATGTTAAAAATACATCGAATTTAAATCATTAAAAATAGACATGCTGTAAATGATTTAAGAATAAACTGGATGAATTTAGAAATAACGATAAAAAATAATTTACAGTGATGTTTTGGGGGTCGATGTGATTAAGAAAATCAGGAAAATGTTATCTGTCATTCAAATGAATTCTGTGAGAATTAATTTTTATTAAAGTTGCCATCAGATTATTGATTACAAGTAATGCTCAAAAAGGTACAGGGTGCGGCAGAAATACCTCCTACATTTGAAAGGTTGACAAAAGGAAGATAAAACAACATTTATAAAGAATTAATTTTATTGTTCCAGTCAGATGTGAGACGGGAAGTTGCCAACCGAGTAGAGATCACAAAGGCTATCAGTGATGAATGCTATCTCCTTCATGGACGTGAACCAACAGTCCAACTATCAAAGTCAAGGAGAAGCTTCCTCAGCCATGTCGAACCCCTAACAACATCTCAGGAAGAGACCAGACTACAACTGTGGACCAGACGGCTAGAGAATGGTGCCCTCCTACTGACATGGTAATCCACCCTTCTAAGGCATTCAACCGCCTGAGAATGTGAATGGGGCGATCAAAAGTTGTTATGAGTAGATGGGGCTACAAAACTGACCCAACCATCTGTGAATGTGGAGAGGAGGACCATACTATGCAACACTGCCATGTGTGCCCTCTACTGCCCAACCGGTGCAGCTTGAAAGATCTGGCAGAGTACAACAATAATGAAAAGGATTGCATAAAAGAGTGGGAAACTGTCGTATGACTACATGCTTCAAAGACACGCAAAGAAGAAGAAAGATGTTACTGTTGTTTAAACACAGGGCTACAGTTTCTGTTCATTTCGTTTTAAAAATGACATTCTCTAAATGGTGACCTTTATTGGCTCTATAGACTTTTGGAGACGGTTTCTGACGTTTTCCATCACTCGCAAAGTCATTACAGAAGCATCTTGAAGCTAAGCGTCACAACATGAGATGTCATCTTCCTAGTCACGTTCATTCAGATTCTGAGCAATCATTAATTTGTATCGATGGAAATTCAGATCAGTATGTAGACTTCTTCTGAATGCTCGATCCATGTAGACTTCTCCTGAATGCTCGATCCGACAATTCCAAGGCAGAAGCATATTTGCGAGCTGAACATGTAAGAGACTGAGTAACAGAAAGTCTAACACTGTCTGGAGTTAGAGCGCTCCGAGGTCTTCCAGTTGGGTTTCTTTTAAGTGTTGAACTTTTGGCTCTGAGATTTGCAACCTATAGCCATATTGATTTTCTATCCGGAACAGCATCATTCCAACCTGACATCTAATGAGCTCGAAAAGCTCTGTGTTGTAATTACAAATTCACCATTCTTCAAAAACATTTCTACAGCAAAAGCATAATGTATATTAGTCCAAACCATATTGCTTGATGAGGTTAACTGCCAAAAAATGCTAAGTCATTAGCTAAATGAAAACATCATAGTTAAAAATGTAGGAGGTATTTCTGTTGCACCCTTTATAATAACTAAATTAGTTAAATAGAATCTATCGTTCACAAACTATTATTATACAAAAGATGGGTTAATCAATGTTTGTTTCCCAAAAGGCGTTTTTCATATATATTTTAATCACAAAAGGTACATGTTAAAATATTACTATTTGTCTGTTTTGGGATTTAGTTATCTTTTAAAAACCTTCAATTTTAATTGTTCCAATTAACCGTTATTTGCAAATAATCAAGTGACCCATCTCTTACTAACTTTCAATCTATACCTTTCACCCTCTCTCAATGTATTTTGTGTAACCACCCGCACTTATTCTGCTCCTACCCCTCCCCCTCTCTCCCCCTCTCTCTCTCTCTCTATATATATATATATATATATATATATATATGTTTATTAGCAGTTGAACATGATAAAGAAACGAAGTAAGACAAATATTGAAATAAAGAAAAGGCAGTAATATTATTAAACCAGTAGTTAGAGAGGAAATATATATATATATATATATATATATATATATAAAATTAGCCTCTTTCAGGTCACATATATAGTGATTTGAAAGAGACTAATTTTAGATTTTGCCTTATGTTTTTATATTTAACTGGTTTTGCAAACTCACCTTTTCTTAATTAAAGCAATTTAACCTGAGCCCAATGGGTGACCCAAATGTCACCTTTTTTTAGTTTATGTACAAAATGTACACCTACAAAATAAATGAATCTACAAATTATTCGCCATAAAGAGTTGACCTGTCATAATACCCAACAACCAACTTCCATATACTTTATATGCAGTTGGCTAAAAATCGATTAATATAATAATCAATTTCATTGAGGTCTCTATATCTCTTTTTGAATAATATATCGATTTTTGGTTATGAATTGACCAAAATCTCTGTTATAATATAATAATATGACGAATATAATTATCTGCCTTGAAGAGGAAAACAGAATTTCTGTCTGCTCGACCAATTTAAAACCATAAAAAAAAAATTATTATTTTATTTTCTCAAACAAATTGAATCTTTTTGATATTTTTCAAATATTTTTTCTCATTACTAAATTCTTTGATCTTCATTTCTTTAAACAAGCGATTCTTAAGATGTGTCCATTCAATCTACAGGTCTGGCAACAAAAATGCTATTTCAAAAGTAAGCATGACAGACCGCCGAAAATGCTATTTCAAACTGAAGTGATAAAGCAACGAAAATGCTATGTAACAAGTAAGCATGACAGACCGACAAAAATGCTAATTCAAACTAGTGTAAAAGCAACGAAAATGCTATTTCAAAAGTAAGGTGGCAGACCGACCAAAATGCTATTCTAAACTTAAGTGATAAAGCAACGAAAATGCTATTTCAAAAGTAAGCATGACAGACCGACGAAAATACTATTCCAAACTTAAATGATAAAGCAACGAAAATGCTATTTCAAAAGTAAGCATGACAGACCGACGAAACTGCTGTTTCAAACTTAAGTGATAAAGCAAGGAAAATGCTATTTCAAAAGTAAGCATGACAGACCGACCAAAATGCTATTTCAAACTTAAGTGATAAAGCAACGAAAATGCTATTTCAAAAGTAAGCATGACAGACCGACGAAACTGCTGTTTCAAACTTAAGTGATAAAGCAACGAAAATGCTATTTAACAAGTAAGCATGATAGACCGATGAAAATGCTATTTCAAACTTAAGTGATAAAGCAACGAAAATGTTATTTCAAAAGTAAGCATGACAGACTGACGAAAATGCTATTTCAAACTTAAGTTATATAGCAACGAAAATGCTATTTCAAAAGTAAGCATGACAGACCGACGAAACTGCTGTTTCAAACTTAAGTGATAAAGCAACGAAAATGCTATTTCAAAAGTAAGCATGACAGACCGACCAAAATGCTATTTCAAACTTAAGTGATAAAGCAACGAAAATGCCATTTCAAAAGTAAGCGTGACAGACCGACCAAAATGCTATTTCAAACTTAAGTGATAAAGCAACGAAAATGCTATTTCAAAAGTAAGCGTGACAGGCCGACGAAAATGCTATTTAAAACTGAAGTGATAAAGCAACGAAAATGCTATTTAACAAGTAAGCGTGACAGGCCGACGAAAATGCTATTTCCAACTTAAGTGATAAAAGAACAAAAATGCTATTTCAAAAGTAAGCATGACAGACCGACGAAACTGCTGTTTCAAACTTAAGTGATAAAGCAACTAAAATGCTATTTCAAAAGTAAGCATGACAGACCGACCAAAATGCTATTTCAAACTTAAGTGATAAAGCAACGAAAATGCTATTTCAAACCTAATCATAACAGACTGACCATTAACCATAGCCAATAAAAAAGATTCTTAGATGTATTTAAAATAAGATACCTTTTTTACTAATACATCACCACTTAGCGAGATCAAAAGCCACTCGAGAATAAGGGTTAACAAGATGGATGGATTTTCAGTTGAATGATGAATAATATTATGAGAGGATTGAAAATGATGAATGAAATGAACAAAGTTTTATTATTTATGGAGACGATTTATGACAAGTATTTGTTGACATTAGATTTGAAGATGACGATGTTGTAATCTGCAAGGAAGCAGACGGGAAGTTCTTGGAAAGAAACTCTGTTCATGGAAATTCTGCTTGATGTTAGGCACACGGAGAGAGAGGGAAAATATAATTTCATTTGTCAAAGGAAGACGAGTTCTTGTTGTGAATATCTTATTAAAAGGAACCAAATGATTGGAGCTCAGTCGAGCATCTTCCATGGAAATAACGATAGAGTAGAGAAAGACTAGCGATGTCTCTTCTATGAGAAACATGCTGTAGAGAAGAGAAGCAGTCGTCCTATATTAGATTGTAAAGTCGATTTTGTACTTTGTCAAGGCAAGAAAAGATTCTTTGAGCAGCACCTCCCCAAATGTGGCATCAGTACTCTATCTTAGAACTCTTGATAGGGTTCATTTTTTATGGAAATCGCTCCAGACAAGTCATGAAGCCACTTAATATAAGGAGCTAACAAGAACGAAGCATGATTATCGCAAAAACAGTACTTAGTCTTGAAAAAAACCAAGGCTATAGGTAGAGAGTTCCACAAGCCTGCGGTTCTTGGAAAGAAACAACTGGAATAAGAAGCTGTATTACAATGAGGTATCAAAACAGCAAATTGATGGAGACCACTAGACCAACGAGTCAAACGAGCTGGAACAAAAGAAAGCAAGGACTAGATCAGACAATTCTGAAGAACACATGCCATAATAGTATTTATAGAAAAGACTGAGACTAGCAACATCATGTCTGTGAGAGAGAGAGGGTGCAGGAAAGAAGAAAGGGTGAGGCTAATCAAATTACAGATACGTTTCTGCACCTTATCAAGAACCCTGAAAATGGGGCAGAGATTCACCAGACCAAATATGGCAACAGTACTTTTAATCTGTACGCTTACTGATGAAAATGTTATTCTAATATGAAGCATGTCAGACAGACGGACAAAACCTCTGAGAGATGCGTGGACGTATCTATAGATACGTCCATGCATCTCTCAGAGGTTTTGTCCGTCTGTCTGACATGCTTCATATTAAAATAACATTTTCATCAGTAAGCATACAGATTAAAAGTACTGTTGCCATATTTTTGCCTTTTTTTGTTTTTGAATAAGTTGAATCTTTTCTGTATTTTCCAACTACTTTTTTGATCATTAATTATCTTTTATCAAATATAATTCTGTCGTCTTCATTTCTTAATGGTTGAATTCATCCACTTTTTAATTCATGATGTCACAAAACAGTGATTTCATACACGTGAACATGTATGCAAGATCCACAGAGTTTTAGTAGGATATCAATTTATGCAATTAATTAAATTGTAATCATAATAACTAGTGGGACCCCATGGAAATTCAACAGTTATTTCTAACTCAATCTGTAAAATTTACTGTTAATAATAATATTCCTTTTGAAATAATAAATGTCTGCCAGGGTCAATACCATTAAGAAAAAAATTACTCTTTCTTCTTCCGTAAAAATAATTGTCATTGTTAGCTAAATATTCTTTAAATAAAACACATACGTCTCTTCTTCATTTATTTATTTAAAATTGTAGCAATTTAATTATTTTTATAACAATAAATATTCTCTTTCTTCTTAGCGTAGAAATAATTGTCATCTAAATCTTCAACAAATCAATAAAACGAATGTCACTTTTGAAAATTATTTATTTAATTTTTATTTTATTATTATTTAATAAGAGCATAACATGTATTTATTTATAATATTACAGAAGGTCAGATCAACATGGTACCTTAGGTTTCAAACTGGGGAAGGGCAAAAAAATTGCTGGGTTTTCTTTGAGCATTAATTATAAATCAACCTTACCGATTTCGTCAGTGGTATTATATTTATACTAAGATAGTTTAATCCATATAACCTAAAAAATTATAAACCTGATATATTTTTGTTAGAATCTGTATTACCTCCCTTTAGCCGGGAATCACATGAGAAGCCATATAAGAAACACAGTTACCTACCTTGAAAATAGTTTTCTTACCAGAAGCGACCATTTCAGACTCAACAACATGGTGTCTCCGCTCTTAAATCATTTTGACATTTAACTGTCTTGTACAAATATATATTTTTTTAAATATATATATATATATATATATATATATATATATAGTGTTAGAGTGAAATAAATTCTATAAGGAAATCGGGGTATGAGAGCTCAATGTCATAAACAGAGCAAAAATAAAATAAAGTAACACGGAATCACATAATCACGGTGCGATAATTTATTTCGACCCTCTGGCTTTGTCAAGCATCCAAACAAGGAGATTACATGTTTGAAAATGAATAAAGAGAAATTCACACTCACTATTCAATACACATATATAGAGAGGGGGGAAATTGTGCGATTTACAACGGAATGCGTATAGTGAGGGGGAAAGAGAGTGACAACATATTTAATAAATATATGGAGAGAGGGGGAAAGAGGGTAATAACATATTTAATATATATATCGAGAGAGGGGGAGATTGTACGATTTATAACAGTAGTCATATAATGAGGGGGAAAGAGAACAATACACATATATATGGAGAGGGGGAAATTGTAATATTTACAACGAAAGATATATAGGGAGGGGGAAGGAGGGGGAGATATCATAACCAGGTTAATCTGTCTGGGTCCTCTTACAAACGCTTAACCCTAAGTTCTTTTTAATTATCTATGAAGGCCGGAAATTCAAATTATAATGTCTGCAAATCCTCAGTTCGCGATCGATTGAGAAATAAGTTAGGAGGGAGAGGGGAGGAGGGGAAAGAGAGGTGGGAGAGAGGAAGAAGGAAAAAAACATGAAAACATATCGCAAGACAGCCAAGGCTGTGACACGCCGAGACCATGTCAGAATGTCAGACAATATTTTTTTTAATTATTCATGTTTTGCCAGTAGATTAAACAATTATCAGAAATAGATGCAATAGTAATAATAATAATTTCAGCCGTAACGTTAAGATTAAATACTAGTCCCCAAGTCAATAATTATATTTAACCACCCTCCCACTCACACCTCTACGTCAAATATGAACTAGTTTTGCGTTATTATGAAGTAATCAGATAGCCAGAATATTAGCATCATGAAAATAATTCTAATTGTAGATAATTCCAATTAAATCATGATCATACCAACTGGAAAACTATCAATCAACCATAGTATTCATTATGGCAACCAAATCTAATGGCAGAGCAATTATATCATCAAGAACTCTGCAATCATTTAAAACCCAATGATAGCAGTCACAATACCACCAATAACTATAACGTTATTATAACAAAAGTACTTAAAACCAGCAACAGTGTCACCGATCACCACAATGAAGATACTAACAGCCTCACCAATAGTGACAACGGTAGCTGTGTTACCTGTGACAACAACAATTACAATAATAATAGTAATAAGAATTGTCATAGCCGCAATTGTAATCCCAATGATAACTGTGGCAGCAATAGCCAATCTGGCATAAATGGTCATAGCGACATGGAGAATCATGCGGGATATTCAAAAGTAGTAGTACCCAAAATGAAAATAGTTACCCCAATACAACAATCCTAACAATCGGAATGATAGTAATAATAATAATTAAAAAATTATGAAAATATTGACAATATTAGTAGTGTTCTTATTAATAGCTATAAAATTATAAATCTATAATAATGGAGATCCTAATACTATTAATGATAATTGTATTTTAGTCATAATGAAATAAAGAAATACATAGATTAAAAATAAAGGATCAAGGATAACAGATAAAAAAATAAAATAATCCAGGCAGACTCAAGGATCGCAGTGGATTTCGGATTATGAGTTACTGGTTGTTTTAAATTTACATTTATGTCTACACTTCGCCATTAGTTTGTCTCTTCTGTTTAGAATATTACTGTGTTCGTATTTCAGAATTCTTATTTTTCCCTCCAAACACCAATTGCATCTTTGCATAAATCCATTCGGAGTGTTAGAATAGAACAAGATTGACCAACAAACCACCAGTGTTCGTTTTTCATTTTCAGTAGCTCCCATTGTTTCGCCAACTCCGTTTTGTTCTTAAGTTCTGGATTTACGAATGAGTGTTTGTGGTCATAGAAACGCCGTTTCTAGTTCCCCGCAGATATGCCGATGTAGACTTTCTTTTCCCTGTTGTAATCTTCCAGGCATATCGTGGCCTTATAAACCACGCACTCTACTTTGCAATTACCGTCTAGTGAGCATTCATTCTTCACCTGAAAATTACATTTATTTACTTTTGCCTTAATGCTATTAGATTCATTTAATATTTTCTGATTGTGTGTACAAATTATCCTATCCATGTTGTTGGTACAAGAGTAACTAATTTTAATTGTTTTTCTATTGGATATTTTACTCAGTGGATTGTTTGCATAAAATTATTTGTCTATTAGGTTCAAGAAAGCTTTACCGATGTTGGATAGTTGACAGTAAGGCGGTTGAACCATATTACTTTCCGGCCTTTATTCCTGGATTTATTTTTTATTTTTCTTCTCAGTATATTCGAGTTTTTCGGTGTAGCCACTGCTATCTAGTGCTCTATTATATAAGCGTTTATTCGCTTAGAAAACTTCCTTATTTGCCGAGAGTTTATTAATTCTAGTGTTAATAGTTTTAGGTATTTGCTTAATTATCACATTTAGGGTGGTTGGATCTAGTGTTAATATAAGTTAGTGTGTGGTTGTCTTTATTAAAAGGTTTGTAAAGCTCCTCATTCAAGTTCAGGGTAATGTCTAGATAATTACGTCCTTACAATTTGGAGTTATATCTATTTTCAGTCCTAAATATTTGAAAGCTCTTATTACTTTTGTGCGTATTTTTGATACTATTAGAGATAACAATTAAACAATCATCCCTATATAACCCCACTACGTTAGGCTCTACAATTATACTAATAGTGTAGATTATAAAAATGCCCACCAGATCGGCAATCTGTGCTGAGTCAAATGCTCATATATATATATATATATATATATATATAATGTCCATTTGGGGCTACTTTATGAAGCATCGACAAATTAAAAAAGCAATCAGATTAAAAACCAGAAAAGCGATGCGAGAACTTTTAATAAATGATAGATTTATTATTTTTTTATCAAATATTTCGAGATACACATGTCTTCCTCAGCATTTACAGTGATTTGTTTTAGTTTTCTTTTTCATTGTCGAGATCCCAGGTCGGCAAAGCTGATTTGAGATCACGGAATGTCCCAATGTTAATGGGAGTATCTGTGTGTATGTATGTATGTATGTATGTATGTATATATATATATATATATATATATATATATACAAGGTGTCTGCTCTTTCTGTGTAGTGATTTCTAAATCTCTCTCTTAATGTAGATGAATTTAATGTTAGTTGTTTATTTATATATATGAATATTTAGGCAGCAAGTCTGTATCCTGGTCTGATTGAAGACTACAATACTTTTGCGTTTCGTAATTTTTTAAATTACTTTTTCGACATGGCGAGCAAGTTTCTGGGTCTCCGATGGCAATTGTTTTTTTATTCTTTCTTCTCACGACAAAACATCAGAGGAAATAATTAAAAAAAAAAAGACAACAATCTCATGAAAAAGAACAAACTAACTCCTGACGACGATCGCGACGACTGAAAGTGCTCGAGATAGCCGATATAATAACTCTCAGACCCATACTATGCCATGTACGATTGGAGACCTGGAAACTTGCTCGCCATGTCGAAAACGTAATTGAAAAAATTAGGAATTGTGAAACTTCCGTTGTCTTGAATCGGACATATATATATATATATATATATATATATATATATATATATATAACTCCAACAAGCACAGCTTGATAAATACGAGTTAACTTCCTTCCTCTTCGAACGCCCGCAACGTGAAAATAAAACACACATGATCTCACTATTAATAATTAAATAGAAAACTTCTAAACATAATAATAAAATGTAACAATAAAATAATGAAACAATATTTTAACTACACCAAACACTTAATCTACTCATGCCCCGACCTTGGGTCACATCTTACTTGTGGGAGTAAGATAAAAACTGGCCTTGTGCCTAACTCCTGGAGAGGAGTAAATCAATACTCACGCCCCAACGTTTATATATAAAAAAAAAAACACTTTTCCGCGAACCTTTCACAAAAACAACCCGTAATTTCCGGCCTCGGCTACTGGCAAAAAACACACTCCGACACGTGGCTGTATTTTATTTTCTGAAGATAAGGGTTCCTTCGAAAATTTAAAAGGAACACACTCCACCCCATCATCACGGTTTGATAATAACACATTGGTAAATATAATAAAATTATTTGAATATTTTTGATTTCTCAATATTGTCATTCCTGTTTACCATTTCACGTACCGTTTACGTTACCTAACCAACGCATTGTCATCGCCTTCAAACAATGCTTCATATATATATATATATATATATATATATATATTATTGGTTACATATATGCATACGACTCTCTACTTGTTATTAAGCACTTTTTATAAACACTGGAGTTTCAACGGATTTAATTTACATCTACAGAAGCTAATACAATACGTGTACCATATATATATACATATACATATACATATATATATATATATATATATATATATATATATATATATATATATATATGAGGATTTCATGAATTAGAACATTACAATTGTTCCAAGAATTAGAACATCAAGTCTAGTATGGCGTACGGTCGTTTCCAGAACATTATGGAATTACTTTATTTTATTTTTTTAAATTAACAAAGCTACTCCAAAACGTGTCTTCATCAGCGCCTTTAGCACCACGTCTTACAGAAATTCATGGAAAAAACAACAAGCTCGTCGTAGAGGAACATCTATTGACAGGAAGAGCCACATGACAAATATTAGAAAAAGGAATAAGTTACAAATATAAAGATAGAAAGATAAAATAATAATAATAATAATAATAATAATAATAATAATAATAATAATAATAATAATAGTAAAACATTATAAAAATAAAATAAAAATAAAATAAGAAAAATATAAAATATAAAAAAATATAAAGAGGAAAAATAAAATAAAAGGATGGAAAATAATATATATATATATATATATATATATATATATATATATATATATGAAGCAATCCAACAAAAGATATAAGCGTCAACTAATATCTTATAATTAGTGAACTTTGAATTCTAATAAAATTTGATTGACACCTTATTTTATTACTTCATTTTATATTATAATATTAATGCTCTATCCAGTATATTGAGCTTCAGTTTTTTTATCCGGATGTTTCACTAATTATAAGATATTAGTTGACGCTTATATCTTTTGTTGGATTGCTTCATATAGTTAAGCTCCCGTGAGGTAGAGCTTTAATTACAATCCGGATATGTTCAGCAAAGAATTTCTTCCATTATCAGCCAAAAACATACCTACTCCAACTAAGGAGGCTTATATATACAAATTGGTCCAGTCAATAAATAAGTTTTTGATAAATGTTAGATGGAGAGCTTACCATCATGATCTAAAATCATCACCGGATCGGATTGACAATGGAGACACGAAACGGCAAAATACTGGTGGAGGTGGACTACCATTGAACTCATTTAAGGAGCTCAAAAAAATTGAGAGAATTGCAGCAGCTCATTACGGCCTTAAAACAACATCTTTCCCTAGGCAGAATGATGATTTGGCCGGCTTTGAGAATGCCTTGTTCGACTTGGTCAGAAGAATTAAATTCAGGAAGCAGACTAAATATTGCAGTTCTATCGTCAAAAAAATAAATGGATTTACCAGGAGAGTTAACAAACATACGGATTTCATTGTTCCGGCAGACAAGACTAAGAACTACTACAAATTGGATTATACCTCTTACAAGAACTTAATATACCGTGAGTTGCATAAATCATATAAAATTGCACCACCCAATAAAATTATAGATATAAATTTGGAGGCTAAAAAACTACTTAAATATATGAATCTAACTAACCATGCAGAAATAGTTACGCCAGCTACACCTAGATTTTCTCTTAAAGACCATAAGACTAACTTTCAACAAAACCCATCAATAAGGTTAATTTGCCCATCAAAATCTGACTTAGGCATAATCAGTAAAAAAATTCTTGATAGGGTCATCCCGACAATCAGAAATAAAATTTTCTTTTCATTGTGGCAATCTTCAGATAGCGTAATTGAATGGTTTATGAACCTTAAAGATAAACATAGATTAAGTTTTATAACTTTTGACATAGACAACTATTACCAATCTATTACCCCAATTCTCTTAAATAAAGCCCTAAATTTAGCGAAAAATAATTCAGACCTTACTGATCAGGAAATTAAACTGATCACCTTAGCAAGAAGATCTATTCTCCAATTCGAAGGCAAATTATGGACCAGAAAGGACACCCCCAACGATTTCGATATTACTATGGGAGCTTCTGATTCTGCTCAGGTAACGGATCTAGTGGGTTTATTCCTCTTAAATGAAATGAAACATAGGTTTAAAAATTTAAGAGGGGGCCTATACAGAGACGATGCCCTATTTGTCTCAGATGAAAGACCTAGAAGATATAGCAAAACAATTGAAGAATTACATGATTTTTTCAGAAATTTCGGCCTTTCCATAACTGTTGATCCGGAGAGAAAAACTTCTAACTTCCTTGATATCACCCTTAACCTCAATGACGGATCATATAGCCCTTTCCATAAACCCAATCTAACTCTTTTCTATGTACATAAACTATCTAACCACCCGAAAGCTATAATTAATTCAATAGTACCGTCTGTTTCCAATAGAATATCTAAGCTTTCTGCCAATAAAAACATTTTCAACCAAAACGCACAATTTTATAACAATGCATTGCTCAACTCTGGATATTCTAAAAAAATAACTTATAACCAAAACAAAGAGAATGATAGAACTGTAAATATTATTACACATAATATGACAACTAGCAATAGGAACCGAACCAAAAGAAATGTAAATAAACAAAGACCCCTAAGGCACTCTATCATACCTGATGAAAATCAAGAACATATAGATAGCCCTACACCTACTGCACGTAAACGCCTTAGAAGGAAAAATAATATTTGGTTTAACCCACCTTTCAATAATAACGTTAAAACCAATATCCCGAAGGAATTCTTTAAAATATTGGAAAACTCTTTTAAATACCCACATAAATATAGCTCCATACTCAATAAGAATTCAATTAAAATTTCATACTCTACTATGCCAAATATAGCCCAAACAATAATCTCAGCAAATAGCAAAAAAATAAAAAATATCCAATCTAATTCTAATTATTCCAATCCTATAAATACATGCAACTGCAGGCGCACCAGTGATTGCCCATTGGACAATAGATGCACATATTCTGATATTGTATATGCTTGTACTGTAACTGAGCAAAATAATTATATAATGAATCCTAGAGACCACATAAATACAGCCCCTAATCAA
>OY744520.1:174459700-174499700 GCA_963556195.1 Sepiola atlantica | reverse complement strand
TTCATTGATTTGAAGAATCTTTAGCTGACAATTATTTTGACGGTAAAAAGACAGAGAATATTTATTGTTTAAAAAAAAAAAAATGGTACAATTTTAAGTACATAAATAAAAAGCATATTCGTTTATTTATTTAAAGAATATTTAGCTGACAATGACAATGACAATTTTTACAGAAGAAGAGTCATTTTCTTTTCTTAATAGTATTAACTCTGACAGACATTTATTATTTTAAAAGGATTATTAACAGTAAATTATACAGATTGATGTCGAAAACACCGTGAAATTTCCATGGGGTCCCATTAGTCTATATAAATATACTTAAATTGTTATGCCGACTTCTCCTGGATTTTCACCACAACCCTGTTAGTTGGGTTGCGGCCCTAACACCGCTGGGTACCAGACCCTAACCTGTCCATCATGGGTGGCTTCACCAGACGGCATAGTTCTGACCCTACCACATTGCCACCACTCCTACCACCATGAGGAAGGGCTGGACTTTAGGGGAGTGCAGTTGATGTAAAGCAAGAGAGGCAAGGCTAAATAAGGCCAAGAGTTCTAAATAATGGTCTGATTATATTCAGAGTAGATTGAAACAGGCTTTTAAACTATGCAAATATGTATCAAGAATCTCCAAGATCTTCATTCCGGCGATTCAAGACCATTGACAGAAAAACAAAACCATGGTAACAATATTCACGTCAAATTGATTGCAAACTATTATCGTAGAAATTACTTTTACTTTACAGAATCAAGATGGACATTTGCTGAACTTGAAGCAAAGAAGGAAGTTATTTCTGTATGTGTGTTGCTTTAAGGGATCAAGTATTCTTGTTTCATTTCTTTAAAGGTGAAAGTTTGTATGTCTGACTGATTGTATTGAGGATTGGTCGGGTACGTGCTGAAGAATCAGACTTTAACATTTCAAGACAAAACTTCTGGCTATTTATAGTGCAACGACTGCACAGTATAATCATGGCTTGATATCCGCTTACAAAGAGAGACATTACACTACCAGATATAGATATGTATCTCTCTCTCTCTCTCTCTCTCTATCTATCTCTATCTCTCTCAGTCATGTATAGTGCTGACTATGTCTCTTCTAAGAGACTTTACTACATACGAAAATAAAAAATAACTAAGCCAACTTTTAGAGATAAAATAGAACCAATTTTTTCTCCATCATCATCATCATCATCATCATCATCATCATCATCATCATCATCATCATCATCATCATCATCATCATCGGTTTAACGTCCAGTTTTACATGCTAGCATGCGTTGGACGGCTTTTAGAAATCAACTTCGAAACTAAAAAAAAACCTGACTCCTATCACAGTAGCCCTATATGCTTCAGTAGAAATATGCCTTGTTTGGATCGAACAAAAGTAAAAAAAAAAAAATTAAAAAAATTTTGTTTTTTATCTGTTTATCCCATTTCGCCCATAGCTCACACAGCACACCTAGTCCCATTACTTTGCAGACTGACCACAGCTTGGAGGGAAATATGCTAAGTATTTCTGTCTTACCAACTTTGACATGCTCTCCCGGGTGACTGAGTTGCGTATCAGCTTTCCGTCAATCACCACATAAGTAGACTTTCATGTCTCACCTGCGTTCTGGAAGTGACTTGTCGCTCTTCATTAGAATTACTTGTGAATTGGATGGGTTTTTTAAAAAAGAAAGCGTTTTTGCAAAACAAATGCATAACTAAAACTTTTACCACTACAGCGATGTTCAGGTGTGAGTGTTTAAAATTACAGCCCCCGCATCATCATCATATTTGGTTTCACGTCCCTTTTACATTCTGGCACACATTGGACAGCTTTTAAAAATTAGCTTCCAAAGTAACCTATCTCTGGCCAGGTCTTGATTTATCCCTAGTTCTCTCAAGTCCATTCTAATCACTTCCTTCATGGTCTTCCCTTGTGAACTGAACATGCCACCTCAACTGTTCTACATCTCCTAACCCAAGAGTGCTCATCTATTCTTTCAACGATAAACTATTATATTATCATAAAAATATATATATATATACGGTACAATCATGTTGACACACCGGTTCCCGTTAGATCACCAAAGTTAAGCGAGGTTGAGCCTGGCCAGTACTAAATGGGTGACCATTTGGGAATACTAGGTGCTGTATGTGCTCTCTGCTTATCTCGGCATTGTTTCCAGTCGTCTTGAACTGCTTGCTATTGGAATCAAGAAGTGTCGACTCAGGAGAAGTGTTGTTAATTATTGTGCAACCCTTGCCTCACAATTACGCGCGCAGTCAGAACTTTACAGGGGTGTCCATAGTCTCTCTAGACCGAACGGAGGGCATGTCATGTCATATATATATATATATATATATATATATATATATATATATTTATATATTATTGATCGTCAGTCGTTCAGAATTAAAGCTCAATAGATGTTAATTTTATAACTCCAGAGCATGTATGAATAAATAATGGAAGGTTCGATTCCAGTAACAATGTCAGTTAGAAATATATTTCTAATTTAATTTACATGCATAAATTCTCAGGTTATGTGAGTTCATGATTTTTAAAATGTTTGGTGTTTTTGGCGCGACTTGTTTTTACGTTTCTTCTGATGAGTCTTTATTTATTGACATAAGCTAATTAGATAAGCTTATCTCGGCATTGTTTCCAGTCGTCTTGAATTGCTTGCCATTGGAATCAAGCAGCGCCACCTCAGGAGAAGTGTTGTTGGGATTGCGCACCCCTTGCTTCACCATTACACGCGCAGCCAGCCCCTTACAGGGGTGTCCATAGTCTCTCTAGACTGAACGGAGGGCTTGACTTGACCATAAAAAAATAAAATATCTTGTACAGTGTATGTTGAGAGAATAGATACCCCCTGAAAGTGTGCCTGGATGTGAAATTGGTTCAGTGGTGAGATTAAATATGATGATCTTAGCTCACCATCTGTGATTAATAGCTTCTTTTAATACAAGGTACATATTCAAATCTGTTTCATCAGTCATATAAGGCAAATAGTGATATGTATTGTTAAAAAAATTAATTTTTTATTTACAATCAATTTTAATATTCGAAAACTAAAATATCTGCCTTTCGTATGGAGAAACGGAAATACATTATGGTGGATATAATTTCGTAATAATATTATTATTTAATAGTATTTTTAAAAATTTGTTTGATTTTAATAAATATTCAATTATTCTATATATATATAAAAGTCAATGTCTGTGTATGTGTGTGTTATGTTTGTGTGTTCCCTATAAAAAGAAAGATTAGAGAATCTACATAAAATCCAAAAGTGTGTTCTTATGTGAAATTTACCGGAGAAGACAATGGAAGTGTTCCTGAATCTCTAAGTACGCCCTAAGGGGGCTATGATAGCATAACCCCCTTAAAACTTCAAATGTATCTTATTTTGATGAAATTTAAATCATATGTATAACATTTTCTGGGAAGACAATGGAAGTAATCCTGAATTTCTAAGTGTCCTCCTAACCTATAGGATCTATGAGAGCCAAACCTCCTTTAAAATCTTAAATATATCCTATATTGATGAAATTTATATGATATGTATAAAATTTCTCAGGGAAGACAATGGAAGTAGTCCCGAATCTGTACGTTATCCTCTATGTGCCAAATATCTATGCCCCCCCCCCCCTTACACTTCTAAGTGATCCATGGGGACAGAACCCTCTTAATACTTCAAATATGTATATCCGATTTTAATGAAATTTAAACCATATATATAAGACACTAATTCAGAGAGTTTTTTTTTTACATTTCAGCTTCTTCTGACTATATTAGGAGGGGGAGAGACTGGATGAGAGGGCCAGTAAAAACAAAGAAAGTAATATGGTATTATGAGCATTGTGAAAAAGTACAAAGTAGTGATCCGCATTCAATCCCGAGCAACGTCCGGTCGTTCTACTAGTAGTAAATAAACATAATAATGTGGAAGTCGCTCAGAAGCAAGACACTTACATATGCAGACACACGAAAAGTTGTCGCATAATTTTATTAATATAAAGATTAATGTTGCATACATATATACATATGGAAATATATATTTGTGTATATATATTTTAAGAAAATTTATCAGAACTGTTCAAGCTCGATGAATGTTAACATTTAACAACAGAGCATATATAAGTAAACAATGGTATTTTAAATTCCAATGACCAAGTATTTATTCATATTTTTACTTGTAGAATTAAAATAAAATCAATGTAACTTTTGACAACTGTTTCGTGCAGAAATGAACAACCAGGAATAAACACATAATTACCAGGAACTTTCGTTCATGTAGCTCATCAGAAGATTGTCAGCTCACTTCCAAATAAATATATATATATATATATATATATAATTATTTTTATAAATAAATATTTATTATCCACAGACATATATGTTTCATATTCATTAACAATCATCAGTGTGTTGCTTATATAACTGTATCGCCGGTCGAACGATTTAAATCCTGAACCCGAGCCACTCCACTCCAATATTCTTAACCATTCAGCCACCGTGACAGTTATATTAAATGCGAGAGAATTAAACCCTATATTTTATTTACGAACTTAGTAAGTCTTAGAAAGTGTTCGATCTGCCAAGAGTGAGAACTTTCACAATATTGATTGATTAGAAACTTTTCATATTTCTCTCAAAGTGCTCGACTTGAACGGAGCTTTAATAATTGTTTTATAAATATGAGAGAGTGAGAGAGAGAGAGAAAGAGACACACACACTGACAGACAGACAAACAGACAGACTTACGTGGGTAGGATAAATTAATCTATAACTTATTGTTTTGACCAATATTTTGAAGAGAAATTTTTCATTGCATACTGCTTGATCAATCTGAATAGTTCATTGATGTCGTAAATGAACAAGAAGTAATAACCTGAGCCTGGTGTGCAATAATTCAAATAGACAAGTGAACAACACTTGTAGGTCAACTGTGAACCAAATAAAGGAAATGATACGCCGTTTGAGACTAAACCTGACATATTTTAATATAAAGATCCAAAATGGACGTTTATATTGAGTGAGGGTTAGGGAGTGTGTAGCCCAGTCTTCAGGTGTTCTTTTCATGTCAGGGGTCAGCGTTTTGGTGTGGCCAGGAAAAGACATATCCCCGGAGTAGGAAGGATATATCGACGTTTTAGCAGCTTTTTCACTAGTTTATTTTTACATTTTTAAATTTCTAAAAAGAACTGCGGATAATTTTTTGGCCAAATGTAAACTATGCTTTGGTTGAGCAAATGATTGATGAAGTAGGGAGAAGGTGAACGAAAGTGACGAAACCACAGGATTTCTGGAGATACCCAAATGAGTCAGTCATGCCAAAAAGTCGTTCATCTCATGTGGGGACGGGTGTATGATGTTAGCTAAATAGAGTGCGACCCAAGCCGTCTCTCTCTGTGTCTCTGTCTGTCTGTCTGTCTGTCTGTCTCTCTCTCTCTCTCTCTCTCTCTCTCTCTCTCTCTGATACAGTAGTCCATCTTTAAAAGTATATATCTCTCTCTAGTTCCCTGTAATTGTTCACTCTGTCTACGAGTAAATCTTCCATTTAAAATAATCCTTTTCGTTCGTGTGAAGTTGTTCAGATGACGCTGACGACCTGGTGTATAGACTGGTGTGTATAATAATTTATACACCACCTTGCAGAGACTGATTACAATCATTAAAACCAGAAAAACGGCAACATATTGACATTCACATGATTTTTCTGATAATGACATGGTTTTGTGAAAAAGAAAACAAAAACAAAACAGAAGTGGATGTAGAAAAAGAAAAAAATCTAATTTCAACCGGTAAACAAAACTAAGAAATAACCCGCATTAAATCAACTGCAACAATGAATATCTCGAGGCAGAGGAAAAAGTGATTTTCTAGTTGTCATGGATTCTGATATAATTGTTGGCCTTTTGTCTTCCTGTTATATTACCATAAAAAAAAAACCGAAATAACTTTTACAGCATGCATGTTATGTTATATTGACCTCCTTCTGTTTCTAGAGACAATGGATACATTCTGAAAGTGTGCCTGGATGTGAAATTGGTTCAATGGTAAGATCATAGATAAAGAGCTCGGCTCAACATTAAACTCTCAGTTGAACCACTAATACCCATAGAAAATATATAAATCCAGCTCGTCTTATCCTAGCAATGGGTGAAATTGTTAGAATATAAAAGCATATGTGTAAAGGGTGTACCATGGTTAGCCCCATTTGTTTCCGGGGAGGGGGGGGGCACGTTGTATACGACGAAATAAGAACCACTTGCTCGCTTTCACATTAGAAGAATTCTCCTGTTTCTGGAAGCATCTTTCCCTCGAAATAAGCAGCTAAACAAAATACTATTTCAAGGTAACAAATTAACCAACAATAAGTGTTAGATAGATTTCGACCCAGAAAACAGCAATTCTTTCCCATCAAATTGTTTTTGTATCAGTAGCAGTTGCATGACCGAACTATTTTGTATCGATCTATGTTACTTTCAGTTGAGTTTGTAATTCGGCATTGCGATCACGTAATCATTGCCTCTTCATGACGTGGGCGTATAACACTTCCACATCTAACTAGATTCATGCACACATTTTGGCACGAAGACGAACCACGGGATGAATATTCAGTTCCAGCTAATCCTTCAACCAAGCATTATGGATATCCTGCTCTCGCTCTGCCTTGGCTAACGGTAGACGAGTTGAAGAATTCCAGGATACTCCTTAATCTAACCGACATGAATCAGCCCATTGTACTATCTCTACTTTGTTCCTATGAATAAAAATTCATATCTATTTAGTTGTGGAGCCATTATTCATTTGTAGGAAGAATGGTGATCTTTTTTTGGTCAATATTTCTATTTCAGTCAGATTCGGCCAGATGTGGTACTCTTTCAAGTAAGTTCATCATTCTGATTTTCTTCCTGATCTAAACCAACCTCCAACCTAAAATTGGCGACAAGGTTAAATATCCATTCACTTGTTTGTTTCTCTACATACCTAACTAGCGTAGAAATCAATTTAATTTATTTTTCAAATCTCACAATATTATGTTCACATTCCACCGACACGTTCTTCTCCAAATTCCAAGACTTGACCTCACACATTTTTTGTTACAATTAGTATCACCTCCACTGACCCCAAGGGGCAATCTCATTACAAGGAGAGAGTAGGACAACAATCACCGTGTGTCTATCTTGTGTTCAAATTCGCTGTATGAAATGGAATTTTATTTTTTATTCATTTTTTAAAAACTTTTTTATGGAAATTGCTCTAGACGAGGCATGAAGCCACTTGTTGTAAGGAGCTGAAAAAAATACTTAACGGTCAAAAATTAATCAACGATAAGTGTTAGATGGATAGATTCTGACCCAGAAAACAGCACTTCCTCCCCCTTTGTCAGAAACATCGTTCTATCGAATGTGAGGACTAAATGACAAAATAAGGGAAGCGAGAGTTACGAGGCTGCCGAAAGTAAACCGAAGGTCCACTTTCTACTCTCCTTATGTTTAATTAGTGTCTAATGACTATGGATCAAATTCAATGCAAATCTGATATATTTAAATTTTCAAATGAGAAGTTGTGCCCATAACATGGCTCTTAAAAAGACTTTAAAATACTCCAAATAAACTGAAATTTGGTGAATTTAATGTCAAATAACTATTGTCAAAATTTCAAAAACATCCGAGGTATCTGAATTTTCACGAATGGCTCCCTTCCATTTACCCCCTTTGCATGAAACAAAATCAAACTCATTTGGACCCTTACGTTTACCAGCTATGCTTCAAAATTCATAATGAGCGTAGAATTAGTTTAGGAGTGATCCTGTGCATACAAATGTATAAACATATAAACATACCTAAATTTATATATATATATGTATATATATAATACTATGAAAATATATTTATGGCAATTAAGCTACACAGAGGTGTCTATGTTTCATCCACGCAGGGAATCGTCAGGCTAGACAGCTTAATTGTTATAAATATATTTTCATACTACTACTGCTAAATTCTGACATATTGAGCACTGTTGAAGTAAATACTGAAAATCTATACACAATATACTTTTTCGGCTTATAATATTATATATGTATAAATATATGAAATAATGATATATATATATGTATGTATGTATATATATATATAGAGAGAGAGAGAGAAAGAGAAGCATCATCTTTCGAATGAAATCAAAGTAGAATAAATATTGGTAGTGCTTGTGAGTCAACCGGTCACAGGTACATCTAGGTTTAAACTAAAAGTGTGGCCAACTGATCAACCGACAGACCGACTAAGCCATGCAAAGAGATGCAAGGACGCACGAAACTCCAACAAATAACGCAGCCGTTACTGTTCAGTCTGAGATTAGATTTTTTTTTTTTATCAATACTTTCTCAGAAGGAAATGCTGATCACTTCCTTTAACGGTTATTTAGATCTGAAAGAAAATCTATGATTTTATATTTCAAGGCTAAAACTTAATCGTTTTTTTTTTTATTATATTGAAGAAATGAGAAACCGACCAGATGAAAATTACAGGGGTGGATCAAGGAGGGAGCCAAAGAGGGGGGGGGGTCACGTGAGCTTCATCTCTTCCAACCCCGGCAATTTTTATACATTTTTATTTCTCATAAAATCATTTTCTAACAATGTAACGAACAAAAATTAAAAAGACGTTCGATAACAACCACCTTCTTTTTTTTTTCCGATTAATCATAATTCTACACCTATCCACGAGAGCAAAGTTAGACACAAGGTCAGTTTTTAATGTGGGGAAGGTCCAGCTCCCCCAAAAAAGGGCACTCTGGATTGGAACAAAAATTAAAATTTCTTCAGTCTTGCAGGATTATTTTTTTCACTGACCGAGGACAGAAAAGATGAAGTGTAGTATCAGAACAGAAATTACACTTTGCTCCTAGCCAAAAGGCCAAAAATGTTCAATTTGTGGAAGCGTGAATTGTTAATTTATGAAAATTCAACAGACAACAACAAAAAATACATACAAATTTATAAACTTATCTATTTATATTACGATCGTTTCTGTATAGATCTTAAAATATTGTCAGCTGTGAAAAAGCTTTTACCTGATTTTATAAATTGTAGAGTTACACGTTTTTTGATTTTCAATTTATACAATGACCTGACGAATACAACCAGGCTGAACAATTAGCAAGATTTTCTGAATTTCAATTTCTTCTTAAGTTGCCTTAAGCTTAAGCCTTAATTTTTACACAAAATCAAGTAATGGGCTTTTATCAAAATTAGAATAAAGATTCTAGACATAAGGGTTAGCATAATTATATCTTGATTTTAATCCTTGTAAGGAGACATAAAAGTGTAACAAAACTGTTCTTCTCGTATTCTATATATATATGAGAAAGGAAGGATGAGAGTAATCCGACGTAATGGGAATACTCTTACTCACCTCCCGCCTATTTTCAAGTTATCTTCATTTCTTACAAATCTTTTTCTAAAACTATGATACCACCTACATACCAAACACACAGAGTTCCCCCCCTTCCCTCCTCTTCACCCACCCCCTCAAAATCCATGCCACACCTCACCACGACAAAAACCTCAGCCCCCCCCTTTCCTCTCTCCCACCCTAAGGCAAATTCACTAACACTCTCACCCCTCCCCTTTTTGACTGCTGCCTTAATGGTACCCACTCAAAGCTTTCCATATTCATTTCACTCTTTGCCACTACGGACTTCTCGCAGCCTGGAGCCTCGTCCAGCGCTGTTAGTAGCCACGGCTACTACTTTTCCGTATCAACCCATCATGTCAACCCAATATTTTGATGTACTTGCATGACATTTTTCTTAAAATTATCATCCTGAGGAAGTCTTACAATAAAGACGAAACGTTGATGAATATATAAAAAATATCTCTTGGTTTTTCCTTTTTCATTTCCCATATATATATATATATATATATATATAAAAAGACAGTGAGAGATTATGGTATGGAGAATTCTAAATACTTTTATTCTATGCTTTTGCCTAAAATTCCTCTCTACTAATCTAATAAAGATTTTTTTGAAATATGCAGAAAACACTGATTTAAGAAATGCTTAGTTCAGAAACTTGATTTAAAAGCAATTTTGAATCTATAAACTCTTATATGCTAGACGTACCTGTTTATTCTACTTTGATTTCATTTGAAATTCATAAACCGTGTCATATCTTTTAAAATTCTTCTTCTTGCATAACTAAATGTAATAAGTCTCTTTACTTCTTTAATATGGATACTATAGAAGTAAAGAGACTTATTATTTTGCCATCAAATTTACGTACATGTTTGTGTGGTGTACAGACACTATGTAAATTAGATGGCAACGCTGAAAAAAGGAAGTCAATCTTTCTTTAAAGGCTCACAGAGACATTAAAAAATATTAGAGAGTGGTTGAATCAACATAGATTAAGCGGATAAGGCAAGAGAAATACATAGATAGCTAAGTGAGAGATGGGTTACTTTTTCAGTTAATTACTAATTACAGATAATTACAGATTAGAACAATTGTTTTTTAAACATAATCCAATCCTAGAACTAAGGTACATTTTGGTATGCATTTTGTGTAGTCAAAGTATGTAGGAAAAAAGCCTTAATAAAAACAAATGTTGATTGACTCAGCTTTAGTATAATAATAATGGAAAACCACACGAATTCAATGACTGTATGTTTATTTACCTCCTCTGCGGGAGGTTAGACACAAGGTCAAGGTATTTTTTATTTACCTCCTCTCCAAAAGATTAGACATAAGGTAAGGTATGGAAAGCCAACACACTAGGATTAGCACGCCCTGGCTTACAAAAAATGCTTGAGCAGCTTTGTCGGCATTCCTCTGTAGGGGCGCCTCAGGCGATTAGCAATAAACTAATCCCTACTCAAAGAGAAGGTAAAACCTGGGAGGGTGGACCTCCTGAGACTGAACAGAACCATACTTCAATGGCTGTATGTATGCATTATTTTATTTTAAATGTGTCTAGTCATCTTTATAAGAGGTCTTGTCTTATTTAAGTTTCTAAATAGCATTTTCATTTGTCTGTGATGCTTAACATTGAAATAATATTTCTAAAGCCTCCTTGGCTTTTTGGTTCGGAGAAAAGTCTAGTATCTGTTCTAATGTTGCACTTAGTCTTTTCCGTTCTCAGTCAGTGAGCGAAGTCCTTCTAGACTGATGCAATTTTTATTTTTGTTCCAATCTAGAGTTCCCCTTTTTGGGGGAGCTGGATTTTCTCTACATTAAAAACCGACCGTGTGTCTAACTCTGTCCTCATGGGGAGGGAAATAACTAGGAACATTTCTACCGCTCAACTCACAGATCAAATGGACACACTTGACTTTAGATCTAAGAGACTCTGTAGTGAGGTAGAGATGCGATACAAGCGGATGTAAAAAGTTACTAGTTTGCATAAGCTACTCTCTTTCTTTCTCTGTTCGTTTAGCTTACTCGTTCTTTTTCATTTCTTTTTTATCCAGAGGAAATGAGATGCAGTCAAATCAATAAGATCGTACTACATCTGCTCCCGAAATAAAAAAAAAACATCATACCACATAAAGGTATTAACTCAACATTTTTCAACCAATGAAAATGATTCCTGCTCGTTTGAAACGATTAACTTAGGGGACCTAAATGCCAATTTATAATAAAAGCAGCAACTCGACAACTAAAAATTAGGAAGATAAAACAGAGCCAGACACAAAACAGTCAATAAACATGACATCATGCCTGGGGAGTTGGGTCTCAAAGGCCGAGGAAGCGAATGACTACTAAACTCAAACACACAGATGTTTACAAATATTCACACACTGAAAAAGGCTGCATATGCACAATGTTTAGTGAACTCACGAACGTATATTCACACTAACAGAAAACAAACATATAGACATATACACCTCTAACATGTTTTTTTCCATACTTTGAACATTCTACAAATACAAGAACGTTAACTTTTCTAAACGAACAATTTACTCACTCAAAATATCTCTCACACAATTGTAAATGTGTATAGGTATCCATATGTTTTGTTCGTTAACCATGTTTTTGTCTTTTTCATTTGCAACACCCTTTTCGTTGATTTAATACTTGTTCATTGGTGACCCCTTTTATTCACAACAATCATTTTTGTCCATTCGCCACATATAACATCTTAGTTGTCAGCGTGGGTTTCGGTACATTTCCAAACATGCAACCATCGTCTATATCCTAGCAAAGCCAGGATCCACGCTACAACTCTGACCCACTTAAGTTTCAAATAACATTTACGTTTATCTATTACACTTAACATGAACACTTTTAGATGCGTCCAAACTGTCCATCCATTGATTAGTCCGTCGGTCACCATGTCACATTTAAGTTTAGAAATATCATTTTCAACTCTAAAAGTGTCGATTGAATGGACGAATCTTAACAGCATCCGTTCTTGGAAGGTTAGAAAATGGTTAAAATTGAAGCTCCTGCCACATTAGGAAACCAAGTAAGGGAAATATACAGGGCGTTCCCGAAGTCTTAGACACATTTTGCCATTGAATATCAATTTCAAGTACTTTACTAGAAATGGTATAATTTAAAAGCTAAATTCATTAATTCTTTTCTAAAGTACTTTTTAAGACATGCAAAACAGTTGCTGCAGGAAGCTGAAATTCCCTACTGGCTCTTCTGACCAATTTACAGGCGCTTCTAGGAGGTGTACCCTCACAGGCATTACCACATCCTTCTGAAGGTGGTGGTTTATTGCTTATCGTTTGAGGCATCCCTACTGAGGAATGTTGACCAGTCCATCATCGGCTATTTTGTACCAAACCAGAGTTCTCCCATGGAGGAGCTAGTTGCCCACACCTTTCGGCTTTGTGCCACATATCGGTGCAGTGGGAAACAAGTAAATAGAATTTAGTATTTAGTGCTCAACTGTGTGACTAGTTGAGTAACCGGTAAGTAAATTTTATGTGGCGCTACTAACAGGATATATGGACCCTGAAGATTGGGAACATTATTTTATCAAGGAAGGGATCTCAGCTAGCTTAGCTCGGACCTATACTGTCACATTTGCAAGTGAGAAGCTAACAAAGGAGAACCTACAAATGATAGATCGGGCCATGTTAAAAGAGCTAGGGTTTACATTAATGGGAGAAACCCTCACAATCCTTAAACAAGCTAAGGAACTTTCTGCTCAGGCAACTTATGCTAAGACACCAGCAGCCAAACTGCCCCAGCTCCATCTTGAAATGCCCCCTCATCCTGAAATACCTCCCCCCCAACAATTAAAAAAAAATTTAGAATTGATTGGGAAGTATTCACTAAAATGACATGTATGCCAACATCTTAGGCCAACATCCAGCTACACAATTCTGCTGATGAGTTCGTCCAGAATGCCATAGTTAACACCCATCTTAAATTCTTCATCAGGTGGCATGTTTATAGCGTTCTGTCTTTACAATCATTTTTATTGTCACTTCTATTTTTCATATCCAAAATCTGTAATATAAATGTGGTGTCTGTGTTTTTCTGTCCGAAGATGCAATTTAAAATGCAGCTCTATACCAAGATCCAACAGAACTTTTCTCAAATAATATTTTACAAGAGGTCAAATAGTGGTATTAATAGATTTAATACTTGTGAGGCAGGTAGTGCAATAATATTGTGGGATCTGTGTTCGCACCAGACATTCATAAACACCTAAAACCAAAGACAACGTTTTACTTGATTTATGACTTGAAGAATAAAAATGGTAATATGAGGTTCAGGACTTGGAGTAAGGGTACACAGCGATCGTTATTCATTTTCTGACAATGCCAAGGGTGTCTGCTAGTTTGTTATAGCCCCTTCTTTGAAATGTCCCTTTTTTCTTGTGGGGTCGTTCCTTTTATGCTCCTCATCGTCCAGCGGCCCTCTCCCTATGCAAGGTTGTAGATCTCTTGAGGCTATTGAGAGAAAGAAACGATGACCTTTTCCTAACTGGACAAGACTCGCCCAGTTGTTAATTACAATTAATTTACACAGATGATTATGTTCTTTATTCATCATCTTATCATCTTGGAGCAGAGAGAGTGAAGCATGGAGATTACTTATCTATGTGTACATTTTTAACACAGTTCTTTCCTAATGGCTTCCAAAACAGAAACTTACTAAAACGTTTTTCGACTCTCTTGATGACGTCACTTGACTCACACTTTTTCTACTTCTGTTTCTCTGTTCACATGCATGTCATAGACTTATTGTTACTTTTTACAGCTATGTTTTTTATCTACAATCTACAGCTTATGTCATATAATGCAGCATTGTGCCTAACTAATGTATGGATAAACGAAAAATTGAACAATATAAGATTAAATTTTTGAACAGGATATAAACATACAAGTCACAGAGTATATGAACAAAAAACAAATAGATTTCAAGAGTCAAGTGATAGGGAAGGAGCATATACTTGAGAAAAAAATTAGAATCGGTCTCTTTTTTTCTTTGATTATGTTTGCAAGACACTATTCTAAAACCCAGACAAATAAAGAATAATACAACCCCAGCCCATCTTATGTTTTGTATTCCATCTCAGGGGAGGAGATAATGTGGTGTTACATTGTCCATCTTGCGAGTTAGGGTAGTTATATTTAAATACGGGTGTATGAAAATAAGATTAGAATCAGAAATTTCCATGTCTGGTTAAATTTAAGTTGAGAGTGGAATTTTTCATTACAAGTTGAGTTAGAGCTAAGTGTACAGGAAGTTATGTCACAGACGTCGCTGGTATGATGTGGAAAATAAGCTGATAAGATCTTTCTCTTTTTACTGAGTCACGAGAGAGCGGTCAGGGTTTTGGATAGCTGCTCCTTCCTCCCATGGGGGATTGGTTAGGGGTATTATGCATAAGATAAAACTACCCTCTTCTTTGGGCCATACTAACAGCCATCTACTCTGGGTGATAAACATGTGAAATATTTGGCCAAGATCAAAGTGTAGTATCTGTTCCGATGGATACTGCACCCCATAGACCGGTATCGTCTTGGTCTCCGGGTCTTCATTACGCCAGTCTGTGGGTTTGTCCTGTGCAGTTCTAGGAGGTCCACCCTCCCAGGCTTTGCCTCCCCTCTTTGGGGAGGAGTAAGTTTATAGCTTACTGCCTGAGGCGGCCCTACCGGGGAATGCCGACGAGGCTGCCCAGGCATTTTTTGTAGGTCAGAGTGCTCACGTTCTCGGGCGCTGGCTTTTCAAATCCCACTTTCCCGACCTTGTGTCACATCTTACCTTGTGGGAGGAAGATAAATAAAAAGTAATTGTCAAGAGTAGACATGTCAACATAAAATGCAGTATGTAGAATAATATGTTCCTATACCAGCTTTATAATAATTTTCAATGTAAGAATGTGTTCTGTCATTCAGTAACATCATATTCTGTTCATGTTTCTGTCATTCAGCAACATCACATATTCATGCTTCTGTCTGATAAGCGTGTCTTAAAGAAAAGAGAAAAAAAAGTCATGGAATTGGTTCACATTTTATGACATTAGGGTCAGGTCACTGTCGGACAGCTTCATTTCTTTGTTGAGAGAGTTGATCCCAGGTTTATTCAGCAGATTTTCTTTTGAGAGATTTTTATTTGAATCTATCTGTCTTTATCAGTTTTTCCACTGAGTTCATTCAAGCAAACACTTCATCCTCTTATCTCACACTCTCACGCCTCAGACGTCGTTTCACTGGATATTGTTAACCAGCTAACGTATGCATCTACATAGGGGGAGGGGGGGGCGACTATCACTATAATCTTTAAAATTACATCCCTTTCACTTCTTTATATACTTTCACTAAAAGAACACCTGTCCCAGAACGGGTTAAATAATTTCCCTGAACATAAGTTTTGCACCATTTTTATCTCCTCTTCGATTGTAATCAAGATATAATGAAACTATATCTTACGTTACACAATTTTGATTATAGAAAATCTCTAAAATTTAAAGCTTAAGTTTAAGGAATTTTAAGAAGAAATTGAATTTCAGGGGATCTTGCTTAATTGTTGTCTAATGATAATGGATCCAATTTTATGCAAATCTTGTATATTTGAATTTTCGAATATGAGGGTGTGCTAAAAGCCTTTAAAATACTCCAACAAAATTGAAATTTAGAAAATACTAGACCACCCGTGACCCGTTGGGTCAGTTTGTTATATTAGCTATGGAATTCATGTATGAGCGTGACACTTGTGGCATAAAGAAAATAGGTTTTTTTTACATAACAGAAGCATTTCTATGAAAGTATATTAAAATGAAAAAAGGATATAGATAGATTTCTATGAGTCGTTCTGTTTATTATAATTGTTTTTTTTTTAAATTACAGTTACTGAATTATAAGTGGTTGGTTAGGGCGATTTGAGAAACGAAGGGGGTACAGCAGGCGTTCTCGCGTACGTAACGAAAACAGAGGGAGTAGGAGTGGTGAAATCTATGAGAGGGAAAGTGGGAGGTGGTTTCGTTCACCGACCGCTAGTATGGCTGATATTAATAATGAGTGTTGCTTTTTGTTTGTTTGTTTTTGTTTTTTAAAAGGGAGGAGTTTTTTTGAAACTGCGACAGACTTTACGAAGTCCTCCCGTTGAATGTTTTTAGCCGTGAAGAAAACAAATAAACTATTTGATGAAATTAAATGAAATTGTTTAAAAATTTCCAGAATGAAAAATTTCATGCGTTCATTAATCATAATAGAGAATAACGGAATTGGAATAACAGATTGAAGACGATGCTATTTACGCATGCGCAACCGGATGTTGAAAACCGGAAAGCTGAAAGCTGATTGCAAACATACAAGAACAATAGACTTTTAGTATTATATAGATTTATTGTTTGATGTCTAGTACCTATTGCTAAAATTTAACAAAAATCGGAGGTATCTGAATTTTCATGAAGGGATTTCATCTCTCTTTTGCCCATTTTACATAAAACTAAATCAAACTAAATATAACCCACATAACCAACCCTTACGCCTAATAGCTGTGTTTCAACATTTATAATGATCGGTTAATTAGTTTAGGAGTTCATTGATCAGATCATGAAAGTCCTGGAAAGAGTTGTTGAACAGCTGATCAGACAACAAATACAGATTGCTGATATGCAATTTGGCTTCATGCCCGGTAGGAGCACCACAGATGCAATTTTCATCATACGCCAAGTCATGGAGAAACATCTAGCAGCAAACAAACCACTGTACATGGCATTTGTAGATTTGGAGAAAGCTTTTGACCGTGTCCCCAGAAGGGTCATCTGGTGGGCCCTGCGAAAGCTGGGTGTTACTGAGTGGTTGGTTCAGGTGATAACGTCTATGTACACCAATGTACGTAGTCGGGTACGAGTCGGTAACAGCTACAGCGACGAATTTGAGGTTAGAGTAGGCGTCCATCAGGGATCTGTCTTAAGTCCCCTTCTATTCATCATTGTACTCGAGGCTCTATCACTGGAATTCCATACTGGCTGCCCGTGGGAGCTGCTATATGTCAATGACCTAGTGATCATTGATACTTCACTTCAGTCACTCAAGGAACGTCTGGATAGATGGAAGAGTAGCATGGAGGAGAAAAGTCTCAGAGTCAACATGGGTAAAACTAAGGTCATGATCGCAGGTCCAAACCTCAGCTTACTACAGAAAACAGGAAAATACCCGTGTGCTGTATGTCTGAAAGGAACTGGCAGCAACTTAATCATCTGCACTCACTGTTCAGGTTGGGTCCACAAAAGGTGCAGTGGCATAAAGGGCTCTCTCAAAGCAGATCCTCACTTTAAGTGCTTTCGTTGCACCGGCACAGCAAGACCAATAGATGGCAGACCACTGACGGAGATGGATACTGGTGACAACAAGCTGGAAGTAGTGACAGACTTTTGTTATCTTGGAGATGTGCTGTCATCAGGTGGAGGCTGTGAACTCGCGGCAGCTACACGTTGCAAGTGTGCCTGGAAAAAGTTTAGAGAGCTGCTACCAATCCTGACAAACAAACACCTGCCAACAACTACGAGAGGGCGTGTATACTCCTCATGTGTTAGAAGTGTGCTGTTGTATGGTTCAGAAACTTGGGCTGTCTCTGTTGGCATACTAAGGAAGCTGCGCCGTAATGACAGGGCAATGGTCAGATGGATTCGTTTGATGAGGCCTGAACAGTACATTTCTTTTGAATCCCTGCTCTCACAGGTCGACTTGAAAAGCCTTGCGGACATCATGCGGAAGAACAGACTGCGTTGGTTGGGTCACATTGAGCGTAGCGATGGCTGGATTGCTAAAGTCTGACAGTTGAATGTGCCAGCAGAGAACATCACCACTGGCAGACCCAAGTTGATTTGGGAGGACGTAGTCAAACGTGATAGGATGGCCATGGGTATGGATTCCATCAAGCCATGCCAAAGACAGGAGTGGAGAGGAAGACTTAGATTTCAAGACTAGACAATCAGGCCCCACCCTCATCAGAGGATTAATTGTGGCCTGATTCAACAAATAAACCGGTTGTTGTTGTTGATGATGATGATGAATCATATACATAGAAAGATACATGTACACATACTTAACTTTATATAAATACTAGAAGAATACCCATCCTAGGACGAGTAAAATTAATTCCCCGAACAGAACAATTGCGCACCAATTTTTATGGCCCCTGACGAAGATATAATGCTACTAAACCCTATGTCTAGAATCCTTATTCCAATTTTTATCAAAATCCATAACATGATTTTGATTCTAGAAAATGTCTAAAATTTAAAGCTTAAATGGTTTTAAGATAAAATTGAAATCTTACTTAATTGGTACCTAATTACTCTGGATGAAATTTAATGCAAACCTGAAATATTTTAATTTTCAAATGGGAGGTTATGCTAATATTATGCTCCCTAGAAAGCCTTTAAAATACTCCAAAGAAACTGAAAATTGGGGAATATATATTAATTAATGCCTATTAATACCTATTGCTAAAATTTGAGAAAGTCGGAGGTATCTGAATTTTCACAAAGGGCTTCAAACATTTCTTTGCCTCCTTTGTAATGAAACTAAATGAAAGTCTACATTACCCACTCTTAGTTTCACAACTGTGTTCCAAAATTCACAATAACCTGTTAATTAGTCAAGTAGTGAATCCAATAAATATAGATATATAAACATATGCACATCCCTAACGTTATATAAATAGAGATATACAGATAGCATAAGCAGATATCGGATTTAAGCAATGTGCACTAGTTGGTATGAGACAGTTAATAAAATTACAGAAGTTACCAGCAACAGGTGTTTAATTCACTTGCTATTCACATTCTGACAACTGATTAGATATAAAGCTACTGCGAAAAATGAACAGGACAGTTTCACTCTAACGACTAAATGGATTTAGGAATGCAAACAGTAACAGAATATCGATCAGACCTTGTATAGAGTACTGTTGTCATATCTGGGCTGATGAATCTCTGTCCCATTTGAGGGTTCTTGATAAGGTGCAGAAATGTAGTTGTAATTGATTGGACTTTTTTCTAAAGACGTTCGTTGATCCGAAGGAAACCGATAACATCTCTCGTTTCTTGATGATTTTTTCCTGTATTTAAATTTGTTTTTTTCGTTTGTCATTTTTCACACATCTTGTCTTCATGGTATTTCATTTTTATGATATATCGTGCATTTCATCCTCATATATATATATATATATATACTAGAAAAATACCCGTCCCAGGACGGGTAAAATTAATTTCCCGATCAAAACAGTTTTGCACCACTTTTATGCCGCTTATGAAAGTTAAAATTTATATATAAAATCCTTGTTCTAATTTTGCTCAAAATCCATTACATGATTTTTATTCTAGAAAATGTCTCAAATTTAAGTCTCTTCAGGGGTCTTAAGAAAAAATTTAAACTCAGGGAATCTTACTTCATTGGTGTGTAATGACTATATCAGAACAGATATTACACTTTAATCTTAGCCAAAAGTCATATACCAATCATGAATCACTGTTATTTCCTTGGAGGGTTTATAGCACAAATGATTAAGACAAATAGGGATGCACAGTGTTTATTCTAGTTATAATTCATAATTTAAACATGAGTCACTGACTTTCAATCATATGTTCATTCATGCTCTGATTACGATAAAGGGGAGATAATTCAATCATTTTTACTTAATCAGTTCATAACATTTTTATTTTGTCTGAATTAGGTTATTTTTGTACTCTCTCAGAGTACCCTCGGTTGTTGGGGTCGACCTTTACTTAAGGTAACATCACTAGGAGAAGATGTACCATTCCTCGTATGGGCCAGTCCATAGTTATGCCGAGGGAATATTAATTGGGTTTCGAATACTATGTTATTGTGAATATTTGATCAGGGTTAAATTGTAGAGAGAAGTATCCTCATGCCAGGTTGTCCTGACAAACCCTTGTATAGAGAGACCGAAGACACTTGAGTATGGTGTCTCGTAGGTAATTCAAACTCTCTGCACATTTAGCAGCATCATCATATCTTATCATGCCAATACTGGATCCATCGTTGGCCATCAAGATTACAGTCCATCGAATCTTGGTCAATAGAAGTTGGTTCCTCACTGCAGTCACTGAGGATGTATTTTATTTTCGGTCTGGGAATTCCACAAGAGCAGTTTTTTTTTGTTGCTGATCCCCACCTGAAGAGGTTGCTGACTGTCCTTTCAACCTTCACTCTTGCTCAGTTCAGGGTCACTCAGTCCTTCCTTTGGGAGATGTCTTCTGGGTTCTTGGATAGCTTTGTTCAACTAATCATTCCACTCATTCTATCTGTCGATGTGGTAGTTTTGTGATAGTCTCTTTAGCCATGAAACTGCATCTTGATTTCAATCTGTGTCATAAAATCAATTTAGTATTACATAGTAATAGGAAAAAAAACATATTTTAACACTTGTTTTTTCATCATGAGCGATACAAAAAGCAATCATGGCTCCCTACTAATAATAACCTGCTACCAGTAAAAATATGACGCCATCTTGGAAAACCTTCGATTATTCTAGCATATTTATTCATTTTAAACGAATTTTTCTTCAGATTTCATGCATAATACTAAATAGATTTTAACTTGAAATGGTTCATCGTGTAATTTATCTTCGTTGTTTAATGTGTATGTACATGGCCAGGTGGCAGGTAGCAAAGCTTCACGTGATGCCACTCTTAATCCTGACGGTTTCTTGAAACCAAATCGAGACCGATTGCTACACTATCTTGGCCTTTTGGCTAAGATCAAAGTGTAGTATCTGTTCCGATGGATACTGCACCCCATACTGGTGTTGTCTTGGCCTTCGGGTCTTGATTTACGCCGGTCAATGGGTCTGTCCTGTGCAGTTCTAGGAGGTTCCCAGGCTTTGCCTCCCCTCTTTGGGGAGGAGTAAGTTTATTGCTTACTGCCTGAGGCGCCCCTACCGGGGAATGCCGACGGGGCTGCCCAGGCAATTTTTAAATCCCACTTTCCCGACCATGGGTTACATCTTACTTGTGGGAGTAAGATAAAAACTGGCCTTGTGCCTAACTCCTGGAGAGGAGTAAATCAATACACTATATCCACTACTGATGAACGTTTCACAATAGAAATGCTATTTCAATCTAACGCGTGACAGACCAACAGACTTGATGAGTGGAGACATCTAAAAACTAAACAATTTGACGGCAAGCAATATACATAGTGCGCGCAACTCAACTTTTCTGTCTCTCTTCTTTCGAGAACAATTTCCTGCAGTCAAGTGGTTTGGCATAAAACTTTTTGTCTCATCCGAAAAAGAAAGAAAATAATATTTCATCTTGTTTCCAAAAATCGCAATCAATGAGCGGCTTCCTCTTGATGCTAAAAATCGAAATATGAAAGTTGCAGTAATTTTAGAATGAAGAAAGAAAAAACAATTTATTAAACGATAACAATAACAATGCGACTTGTTAGCCTCAAAAAAGCATTTCATGTTGAAATAGAAATATGGGAAGTATTACTATTTCTGTTAATAGGAATAAACTTTGTAGTGTTGACTTGGGTGTAGAATACATCGACTGAATGCACTGCTCGGGTCCTATTTAGTAGAACTTAGTTATAATTACTATGCCGCAATTCAACGCACACAAACATGTGTACATACACATCCACACACATAACATATAAGTCTGTGTATACAGATATGCATTTTTTGCTGAATAGTTTCTTGGAAAATTCAAATAAAAATAGTGTATAGGCAATAACTTTCTTTTTTTTCAAGATTATGACATGATGAACGTTTTGGAGTAAAACTCAATTTAGTATTACGTAGTAATAGGAGAAAAAACATATTTTAACATTTTTTTTTCATCATGAGCGATACAAAGAGAAATCATGGCTCCCTACTAATAATAACCTGCTACCAGTAAAAATATGACGCCATCTTGGAAAACCTTCGATTATTCCAGCATATTTACACATTTTAAACATGTTTTTCTTCAGATTTCATGCATAATACTACATAGATTTTAACTCGAAATGGTTCATCATGTAATAAGCTTCCTTTCTCGGCCTTTTGGCTGAGATCAAAGTGTAGTATCTGTTCAGATGGATGTTACACCCCTTAGAATCGTACCGTCTTGGCTTTCGGGCCTTGATTCGGCCGGTCTTAGGGTTTGTCCTGTGCAATTCTAGGAGGTTCACTCTCCCAGGCTTTGCCTTCACACCATTTGAGAAGGGGTGAGTTTATTGCTAATGGCCTAAGGCGCCCCTACTGGGGAATGCCGACGGGGCTGCCCAGGCATTTTTTGTAGACCAGAGTGCTCATCTTCTAGCATGCTGGCTTTTCAATGTTACTCTCCGACCTTGTATTACATCTTACAGCTGTAGGAGTGCGATAAAAAAAAAAGAAAACATTTTTTTATCGCCTGTACACAATTTTTTATCGTATTCTGTTTAGGACGGCGATCTCATCATTTACCCATGTTTTTGACAAACGAAATCTAAATGTACACGGGAGGTTTAATCAGTTGTGGAAATCAAAAAGGGGTCGCTAGAGCTGAAAAATTAGTGCCAACTTCTAGTTATAATAAAAGGATGAATTGAATAAACAAAAGAATGGATTATAATGAATAACTAAAATAAAAGAATTATATTAAGAATTAAAACCTGTCAAAGAATAGGAGGCTATCAAAAATTAAACAATGAAAATATTAGAAATCTTTAAAAAATTATTTAAAGTATTTAAAAGCTTTTATCATTTCCTAATAAATTTTAATTACTTTGTAAAACTTATTTCGTCTATCAGATAAATATTTACATGTGTATTTAATTTGATTATTCCGTTATGTATTTATTTACACTACTTGCGTCTCATGATAGTCGATATAGTTAGACATCCACAAAACAGAACCGATCTGTTATCATGAAAGAATTATTCTGCAAAACCATCTGGAATTACTTATTTTTTAAATTCATTAAAAATATATTGTTTGTAATAGCTGTTCTCAGGGAATTGTTTACAATAGTTGACTATTACAATTGTTTATAATAACTGTCTATAGTTCTTTTCAATAGTGGTCTAAAATAAATTGTTTACTCTAGCTATCTGCAATGAAATGTTTATGATAGCTCTCTATAATGAAGTGTAGATCATGGCTATCTACAATGAAGTGTTCATGATAGCTTTCTACAATTAGGTGTTTAAAATAGCTGAATACAATTAAATGTTTGCCATAGCCATCTACAATCGAGTGTTTATACTAGCCGTCTACATACAAGTGTTTATTATAGCTGTCTACAATCAAGTGTTTATTATAGCTGTCTACAATCAAGTGTTTATTATAGCTGTCTACAATCAAGTGTTTATTATAGCTGTCTACAATCCAGTGTTTATTATAGCTGTCTACAATCAAGTGTTTAAGATAGCTGTCTACAATCAAGTGTTTATTATAGCTGTCTACAATCAAGTGTTTATTATAGCTGTCTACAATCAAGTGTTTATTATAGCTGTCTACAATCAAGTGTTTATTATAGCTGTCTACAATCCAGTGTTTATTATAGCTGTCTACAATCAAGTGTTTAAGATAGCTGTCTACAATCAAGTGTTTATTATAGCTGTCTACAATCAAGTGTTTATTATAGCTGTCTACAATCAAGTGTTTATTATAGCTGTCTACAATCAAGTGTTTATTATAGCTGTCTACAATCAAGTGTTTAAGATAGCTGCATACAATGAATGTTTATGCTAGCTCTCTACAATGAGGTGTTTACAATAATTGTATACAGTATATTTGCCAGAGCTGTCTACAAAAAACTGTTTATGTTAGCCGTCTACAATGAAGTGTTTAGGACAGCTGTCTACAATGATATGTTAATAATAGCTGTTTACAAAAAAAATGTTTAGCTGTCTATAGTCAATTATTTATGAAAGCTGCCTACAATAAAGTGTTTATTATAGCTGTCTACAGTGTAGTGTTTATGATATATGTCTACAATTAATCTTTACAATATCTATCTAGCATGAAGTATTTATAATAGTGGTCTACAATGAAGTGTTTACGGTACCTGTTTACTATGAAGTGTTTCTGGTAGCTGTTGACTATGAAGTGTTTCTGGTAGCTGTTGACTATGAAGTGTTTCTGGTAGCTGTTGACTATGAAGTGTTTACAGTAGCTGTTGACTATGAAGTGTTTACGGTAACTGTTTACTATAAAGTGTTTACAATAGCTGTTTATGATAACTACTTGCAATAGTGTTTATGATAGCTATTTCCAATAGTGTTTATGATAGCTGTTTATAATGAAGTGTTTATGATAGCCATATACTATGAAGTGTTTATTTAATTATACCTTCATGAAAATCTCAGTCAAAGCACTTTGTAGAAAGAACAAAAAGAAATACACAATCCAATTCCGCCAGTAAAAAAAATAGTTCAGTATATTAGGGGGGTGTCTACTGTTCCTTTACTCTCCTCCCGCACTTTCTTAAATACATAAACAACTTCAGATACTTCCAGATATCTCATCCGAAAACTCTCAATACTGTTCCTTAGATAAGCCTTTTTGTAAAACAAAAACGAGCCAAACAAAGCCCAGGATTATCAAGAAATACTACCTTCTATATCCAGGTTTAAAGATGTTTAGGACAAACATTTAGACTGTATATAGATCTTCTGTTTTTTACATGGCTTGTTGCACTTTGCTATTTTTGTGCCAATAAAATTGATTGGTTGATTAATAAGGCACTTTGGGTTAGTGATATAGACACTTTATCCCGGAAACCATGTTTGGACGCCATAAGCACTGTTTTTGCAGAAATTAAACTTCATTGTTATGACTGCATGCGGATACCGATCGTGTTGGCTTGCTCAAAGTGAGGTAGGAGAGCATACGTTTCATCAGGTGTCATTGTTTATTTTTGCAAGCGGGTTTCCTCCCTCACTTTCTTGAACATATAAACAAGTTCAGATTCTTACAAATACCTCACCCGAAAGCTCCCAATAATGCAAATTTTACATGCGGTTTTGTAAAAGCAAACTAAAGACAAACAAACAATAAAGTCCAGTTGTATCATGAGGGATTGATAAATAATTCTGGGTTAGTGAAAAGGATAATTTAGTTCAGAAAGCATGACGTCAGGATCCTATTCTGATGAAGGTGTTTTTTTGCGAAGCACTATTTTTGCAGTTATAGAAGAATAACTTTATCCTTATGTCTATATACCGATTGTGTTGGCTTGCTCAAACTGAGGTAGGAGAGCATATGTTTCACCAGGTGCCATTGTTTATTCTGGCAAACGGGTTTCCTGTTTACATCAAGAAATGCAAGCCAGGAAATCAATTATAAAACATCAATCAAAATCGAATCATTTCTTGATTGATTAAATCGCAGCTGATGCGATTTAATCATTGATTTTTCAAACAATCTGGGTTTAGGTGAAGGTGATCCACCATTTATTGAACTGACCCCAAATCTTGAACAGTTTGACCTGGTTTTCCAAGTAAATCTTAACGATCTACTCTAGAAAAAAAAGAAAATACTCATCCGAAAAAGCATATTGAATTGTGATACAAACATTCCAAGCCTTTTATCAGGAACTGGCAGGGTTACCAGGCGTTGTCTGTATACCTAATATATAAAATTATGTGAGCCAGATTTAAAAAGTTGGACCTAAATAGCATTTAACCGTTTCATGCATGAATTTTTACAGACATTCTGATCTAAGTTGTTCTTGAACCACGTGCTTTTAAGTTGAGCTGACTTCCGTACTTGTTTTATAAGTACTTCAATGGAATGTGCTCCGACGAACTTGCTGCTCTGGTGCCCCTTCACCGTAAATACACCCGGCAGATCCATTCACTGTGAAGGTCCCCAGATGCAGGAGGACTTTGTACTCTAATAGCTTCTTTTCTTGAACTGATAGCCTTTGAAAATCCCTCCCTGCTCCCTGTTTCCCTGACTGTACCGACATTCAGAAATATAAATGTAATATTAACGAACATCTCACTGCTCAACCCCTCACTTAGGATGCACCCGATGAACTTGGCTCCTAATCCACATGTCTCAGTGGCAATGTGTCTTGTTGGGAGGGGGATTAAAGTAAACAAAAACATGTGTGTAATGACTAATAATGGAGGCAAAGCGTATTCCTCACTGTCTCTGACTCACAAAACAAATATAATTGGTCAAATCAAAATTAATGATAACTTACGCCAACTTTTCTATTTTATTTGTTGTGGAACAACAGTATGCATAAAGGGTTCAACTGACAAATAAAACTTTGATTTTGACTAACCAATTTTCATTTGTTATTGTTGTACCATGTTATTAAAAATTAACTACCGTAGTTCGGTACAATTTATTTTAAAAAAATACTTAATAAATAAAAGCTATAACTACACGTCATTTAAGTGTTTAATTTTTATTTGTTTGCACGTATTTAAATCTAAAATTAGACAACTCCTATTATGTTTTTTGCTTTAAAATGAGTTATCTCCCTTGCTGACTTTTATTGTTAGATAATTATTTAAAATTGTTTCATGTTAGAAATCCTCTTAGCCAGACTAATTAATTTATTAAATAAATTGTAGCTAAGTATGTTATTATATTGCAAATAACATGGTAGAACAATAACAAATGAAAATTGGCTAAATTCTATTTGGTTCTGACTTTGAAAATCTGACAAGATAACTTTATATGTTAGATATAGGCCTATACTTAGACTAAATATTCTACTTTTAGAGTTTTAGTCGGCCACACATACAAACAGACGAATGCCCTTTATCATTATTTATATAAAGTTAGGTATGTGTATATCTTTATATATTTCTATGTATAAGATTAATTCCGAAACTAATTAACCGATCATTATGAATTTTAGAACGCAGTTGCTAGGCGTAAGGGCAGGTAAAACGAATTGACCAAACAGAACAGTTTTGCAATATTTTATGCCCCCTTACGAAGATTAAAATCAATATATAATGATATTAAACCTTATGTCTAGAAGCCTTATTCCAATTTCGATCAAAATCAATTACATGATTTTGATTCTAGAAAATGTCTAAAATTTATAAAGCTTAAGGTCTTGATAAGGGAATCTTGCTTAATTGGTATCTAATTAATATGGGTCAAATTTCATGCAAATCTGAAAAAAAATTGAATGTTCAGATGTGCCCATATTATGCCCCTAAAACTCCTTTAAGATACTCCAAAGATACTGAAATATCGGGGATATTTATTAATTGATGTCTCATACTATTTGTTAAAATTTCACACAAATCGGAGGTATGTGAATTTTCACAATCTGACAGAGACTGGGTCATTATGACGGCGGTGACCCCTTTTTCTGTTGGGCTGTGGTATTTGTTCTGTTCAGTTCTAGGAGGTCCACCCTCCCAGGCATTGTCATCTCGCTTTGAGAAGGAGTTAGTTTATAGCTAACTATACGAGGCACCCTCACTGGAGAATACTAGCGGTGCTGCTCAGACAATTTTTAAGGGGTCAGAGTGTAACACCTATTGTGCACTGGCCTAGTCTCCCCACCTTCCGGCCTTGTGCCACATCTTCTTGCAGTGGGAGAAAAGTAAATACACTCTATTTACTCTCTCTACTTGTTCCTCTTCTCTCTCCCCTTCTTCTCCCTTTTTATTTCTATTCTTCTCTCTTTTTATTTCTATTCTTCTCCCTTTTTATTTCTATTCTTCTCCCTTTTTATTTCTATTCTTCTCTCTTTTTATTTCTATTCTTCTCCCTTTTTATTTCTATTCTTCTCCCTTTTTATCTCTATTCTTCTCTCTTTTTATTTCTATTCTTCTCCTTTTTTATCTCTATTCTTCTCTCTTTTTATTTCTATTCTTCTCCCTTTTTATCTCTATTCTTCTCTCTTTTTATTTCTATTCTTCTCCCTTTTTATCTCTATTCTTCTCTCTTTTTATTTCTATTCTTCTCCCTTTTTATTTCTATTCTTCTCTCTTTTTATTTCTATTCTTCTCCCTTTTTATTTCTATTCTTCTCCCTTTTTATCTCTATTCGTCTCTCTTTTTATTTCTATTCTTCTCCCTTTTTATCTCTATTCTTCTCTCTTTTTATCTCTATTCTTCTCCCTTTTTATTTCTATTCTTCTCCCTTTTTATTTCTATTCTTCTCTCTTTTTATTTCTATTCTTCTCTCTTTTTATCTCTATTCTTCTCCCTTTTTATTTCTATTCTTCTCCCTTTTTATTTCTATTCTTCTCCCTTTTTATCTCTATTCTTCTCTCTTTTTATTTCTATTCTTCTCTCTTTTTATTTCTATTCTTCTCCCTTTTTATCTCTATTCGTCTCTCTTTTTATTTCTATTCTTCTCCCTTTTTATCTCTATTCTTCTCTCTTTTTATCTCTATTCTTCTCCCTTTTTATTTCTATTCTTCTCCCTTTTTATTTCTATTCTTCTCTCTTTTTATTTCTATTCTTCTCTCTTTTTATTTCTATTCTTCTCTCTTTTTATTTCTATTCTTCTCCCTTTTTATTTCTATTCTTCTCTCTTTTTATTTCTATTCTTCTCTCTTTTTATTTCTATTCTTCTCCCTTTTTATTTCTATTCTTCTCTCTTTTTATTTCTATTCTTCTCTCTTTTTATTTCTATTCTTCTCCCTTTTTATTTCTATTCTTCTCCCTTTTTATTTCTATTCTTCTCCCTTTTTATCTCTATTCTTCTCTCTTTTTATTTCTATTCTTCTCCCTTTTTATTTCTATTCTTCTCCCTTTTTATCTCTATTCTTCTCCCTTTTTATTTCTATTCTTCTCCCTTTTTATTTCTATTCTTCTCCCTTTTTATTTCTATTCTTCTCCCTTTTTATTTCTATTCTTCTCCCTTTTTATCTCTATTCTTCTCTCTTTTTATTTCTATTCTTCTCCCTTTTTATTTCTATTCTTCTCCCTTTGTATCTCTATTCTTCTCTCTTTTTATTTCTATTCTTCTCCCTTTTTATTTCTATTCTTCTCCTTGTGATGAAATCGCCTTCGTTTTAGCTTAGAGTTAAAAATGAAAGGAACGAAATATAAATAAATTTTTATTTCCAAAGAAAATTCTGAAACTTGTTATGCCGTTTCTTTTGTTCGTTATTTCGTTTCGGTTGACGTGCCAAGTGAATTTATATTTGTTACTTATTTCATTTAACCTGCGTTTAAAGAGTGGATTTTTAAAAAATTCCTGTTATTCTAACTTTAATACAGGGTGGGCAAAAATAAGGGTACTATTTTTAAAAATTCATAACTTTTTTATTTATTGATTTAAAAAATTTTTTTTTTTAGAATACGTAAAGGACCCCTTCCGAAGTAAGCATGAGCCGTATTAGCCCTAAGGAACGTACCCTCATTTAGAAAACATTATTTTTGCTTAAAAAACTCAAAACAGTGTAAAAAACAATACTTTAGTTTTTGTAAGTTTTAAGAAGTGTTTTTCGGCTAAAATGTGTTTTGTTTATTTCAAAAAATCTCGGAAGGGTCAGTCTACACACACATAAAGTTTGGTGAGTTTAACTTTTATTTTGTGGAAGTTATTCAAATTCAAGTTATTCAAATTTAAAGATAGGACCCTTATTTTGGCCCACCCTGTATTTATTTGTTCACCAAATTAGTATAAGTCTGTGAAAAACCATTCGGATGGCATCAAGCTACTCTCCCTCTTCTGTTCGGCAGTCTTGGTCTACGCTCTGCAACTGATACTGTGCTATCAACATTCGCTTCCTCAGTCCACACTTCGATAGGATTCTTACCTCGAATCAATTTTCAGACTCTTCAACAGCCGTTCTGTCAACTTGGATGATAACTGCAAATCTTCGGAAACCAATCGATCTCAAGCAGCAATCATCATCACATGACGCCAATCTTGTTTCGCCGAAATGATCTGTACTTGCCACCAGCAAAGAGTCGCTTGTCTGAGAGCGGCTGCCACACTAAACAGTGGAACCTGGCTCAGCACCATTCTTTCAACATAATTGGGAAACTTTTTAGACAATAACATTATCAGGGACTATGTTAATGTTATCTTTTTTTTTAAACGTAGTTCACCCCAAACAAGGCAGGCCGCCACTGTAGACGTAAGGGGCTACTGAGAAGAAAGAGAAGGTTGGGGGAGGGTCAACCTAAACTGGGATCTGCACAGCGAGATGTCTGTTTACATTAATTTTAAATTTCTGCATGTCAGTACTGTCAGGGAAACAGGGGGCAGGGAGGGAGTTCCAGAGGCAAGCAGGAGGAAAGAAGCTATTTGAGTAGAAAGCTCTCCGGCATCTGGGGATCTCCACAGTGCTTTGTCCTGAACTCCCTCTCCTGCAGATTCAGTCCTGGTCGACATTCTGCACTCAATGACATAGTCAAACGAGGTCCTGATTCTGCCGGTTTGCATCAATTCTCGAGCCAGAGGCGATGGTCACGGACCTGACTAAATGATGCTTTCATTTTCAGCCTATCTCAGTCGAAACGTTAGGATCCCAATACTTCACGACTCATACAAGACATTGGATGAGCTCCAAGAGATCGCTTGGATGTTCCGGTTGATCTCCGTAGCTATCATCCGAGGCAACACAATATCTATTATGATGTCATCTCGCAACGTCTAAGCCTTGATGAAGAAAACAAAAACACTTTGTCCTCGTTTGTAGGCAAGTAAATATGGATTTATTGAAATTTAGACAGTTTTAAATTATAAAGTATTTATTTAACCATAGGAAACCGAATAATAAATACTACATATAAAATTTTCGTGAATTTATATACATATATATAGTTTATGGAAGTCGCTCCAGACAAGGCATTAAGCCACTTGAGAAAAAGAGCTAATCCTAATAAGAGAAAGGGAGAGAAAGGTAAAATCATCTCAAGACACACCAAGCCTGAAAGAAACACCACCATCAGCATTCAATCCCCTGGATTCCAAACAGGCTAGCCAAAAAGTAAGTCTTTCGAGAGCTCAATAGGGAATGAAGGGCTTACAAGGCTGGCTGACAAAAAAGTCTACCCCTAAACTGGTTAAGTGGCTGACCAGAAACTAGTTTTTTTTTATCGTGACAACATCTATTTTTTTAGTATACCTTATAATATACTTGCATATATATATATATATATATATATATATATAACAATAATAAATATTTAAAAAGAACTTAGCTCAAACTAGTCAGAATGTAGCCTGGGTTAACCAGGTGGATTATTTTCATTGCTGTTATTATAGCTTTACTAGCGGAACCCGTGTAAATTACACGAAATGATGTTTTCAATACGGGTCCTAATGTAACAAAGCACCCTCTATTTGTTAGTAAGTTACGCTTGCTTTATTATGAGCCCCCCCCCCTTCTGGATAAGGGTGAAATAATTGTTTAAAATAGTAACTCGTGTACGATGGACACTGCGCATATCTACTAAAAAGTTTGATATGCCATCCGTTCAAAAAAACAACAACAAAATAATACTGGCCGATACCCTACTTTTTAAGCAGTCAACGTAATTAAATAGACAATGCCATTAAAAAACGGCAACATAAAACAAAAAAATAGTTTTAAGTTTTAAGCAACACAAAAAAGTAGTTTTTAACCAGGTGATAAAAAAAAAATGTATTATTTCTTCCCCTCCCCCTCGAAATGTAGAATAAAAATCTCAGAGGTTGGTTGGGATCGAACTATAAACCAGTCGGGCCGAAGTAAAAAATACTACCTCGCTAACCATTGCGCCAGAGGGAAACACATGTAAATATTTCTAAACGCAGGCTACTTGAATATTTTTCAAAATTTAGGTGCGGCACGCATGCGCAGAGCTTTTGTCGGAAGCGTGACACACGAACACACACGCTATCGTATTAATATATAGATTATGTATTGATAAGCAACAATAATTTTTTTGTTCCCCAATTAAGTTACAGTTTATGAAAAACTGTTCAGAAAGTTTAAAATCATAGAGCATTTATTTAACAAAAAGAAACGGAATAAAAAAAACTCTGTAATAAAAATCTGATGTAAAAAAAATGCCAAGATGTGTAGCGTCGACAGTGAATAATGAATATTTGTATGCATTTAATGTAACCAAAATGTATTTTGCATTTATGAAACGCAAACTACGTTTAAAAAGTTTGATATTGTAACTGAAGAAAAAACGGAAAATGACATTTCAAAATCTTTATTTAAACTTGAGTCAAAATATCGTTTTCAGTATGAACACTATCGTTCACAAGTCTGATATTTTTTTACCTATCAACCTCCAAGCAGATTGAATGTGGGTAGCCGTTGTAGTTTAGAATAATAGTTTGAATTTTAATCTAACCAGAAATGAAATGTAGAATAATGAAAATAATGAAGCTCACTTTTAGATACCCAACGATAAGATATTGGCTACCATTAGCATTTTTCTTATTTGTAACAAAAGAAGCATCGATGTGATTGGCTAAGGAATATATATGATTATTCAATAAAAACCACGGAATACATCAAGAAGTTTTTCTTACTAAAGAAAATGTTGAGACGAATATAGTATGTAATCGATGAAATAGGTTGGATATTCAAATTTTGTTTGCAAATGATATCGATTGATAATTTACGTAAAGGATTGGCAAGTCTGAATCAAATATCGATTTGAGAGAGCCATATCTATTGAGGTCTAACATGGAAGATTTAACAAGATAACTTCATATGTCATATATATATATATATATATATATATATATATATATATATATATATATATATATATTTGTGTGAGTAGAGAGAAAAAATAAATTGAAATTGAATCCACCACAAAAGAGAGACGACCGATTTAAATCAAAAACATTTATTTGACAAATATTATGTTCCTTTATTCACAGAACTTTACCAAAATTATTTGGATTTACATTTTTATCGTTTTTGTACACGATATGGTATTTACAGAGTTTATCTATCAATCAACAAAGTGATAAAAATGTAAAAGCGAATCATTTTGCTAACATTCTCTGTAAGATAATATTAGGCAAACAAATATTTTCTATTTAAATCTGTCTATTATTTTGTGGTTGTTTACTTTTCCATTTCTGTTTTTCGACTTTCTCTTGAATTTTAGTCTTACACATATACACATACCTAACTTTATATAAATAGAAATAAAATATATTTCATTTGAAACAGCGAATCATTATTATCGTACACATAAAAATGAGCTTCATCCTAATAGTCGTTTATTCTGATTTTAAATCAAGTGACCACAAACAATTCTCACTTTTTATATAATACTGCTTCTGATGTGATATACTGAATTACCTCCCCTTGTGTTACACTTTATTTACTCATATCTATATTGAAACAAATACATGTATTATTATGGGTGATGCTGTAGAAGTTAATAGGAGCTTGAAAATAATGATAGTTTAGGAGAAATCAATATTTCTTTCAAAATTGCTTCAATGTAATTTTATTAAAACAATTTTAATTGTTTTTTGTTTTGTTTTTCTTTCAAAAATTTAAAATAAACTATGGACAATTGTATTCGATGAAAGCAAATCACTTCAAATTGAAAATGAATTTTGGTTTTGGGTTTTGTTTAAGATAATCATTCCATCCATTCTTGGAGACAGAAGGAACCATTTTAAAATGCAAATACATTTTACTCTCTGATTGTTTCCATAGTTACGGCGCAATCGTTTATTATTTATAAATTTATTGAAGCAGAATTAAGGATTACTAAATTATTCAAATTAATTAATTTATCAAATAAAATTACACAACATTTATTTTAAATTCGTGACAAAATTAAAATTGTTTTAATACAATCACAGTGATGTAATTTAAAAGAAATATCGATTTCTTCTAAATTATCATTATATTCAAACCCTCATTATCGATCTGTCTACTATTATACCAAATATGAGTTAATCAATGTTTGTTTCCTGAAGGCCTTTTTCTATATCCTTTAATCAGACAAAATACATGCTAAGATATATAGTGAACCGAGATGCGATCCAAACGAACGCCAAAAAGAAAATGGCTTGAATTGCTACCCTCTTACTTTCCCTGCTTCGTTGGGATATGCTCTCCTCTTCAATTCCAAAGAGCAAGGAAGTTGGTAACAGAAACGTGTTAACCCAATATATTTCAACCAATGAATATCGTTTCAAAGTCAAAATCTAATGCGTCTATGTTAAATTGGTAAGCCGACACAAATTCCATAACCCCTATAAAAACAAGGAAATAATCAGAGTTCTCCAGACAGACCCAAGCGATGAACCTCGAAAGAACACACAAGAAGTACGCCCCCTCTACCCCTGGCCTTTTTGACCGGGCGAAAAGAAGAAAAGGACACTTCAAAACTCACACAAAAGCTTTCAACATCTTGCGCACATATCTATACACACTGTTCCTACATCTACCTACCTGGAAAATGCAGCAGTAAAACCGGACATAGTCATATTAAATAAGGCAGAAAGAGAGGCAACACTGATTGAGGTGAGTGTTCCAAATGACAGTGGCTTAAACAGAGCAGAGAGGGAGAAGGTGACAAAATACCAAGTCTTAATGTATGATATGAAGAGAAACTGGAAACTAAAAAACATCAACATTATCCCAGTTATGAAGCTAAAGGCTTCATGAACAAAAATTTCAAAAAGTATTCCCGGCAAACCAAGTGCAAAAGAAATCCAAATAATTGCACTTAAGGGAACGGCCAAAATCCTTAAAAGAACACTCGGTTAGAGCCTCTAAATAGCAGGTGATAGTCTAGCATTTGGAAGAATGCTCCGTCCCTATGCTAACGAAAACAGAAATAAGAAAGAAAAAAAACAAGAAGTCAGGCGAACAAAAGCACAGCGCTATGACTCACACATGCAGTCATAGAACAAGGTAACCTACTCACATACACAGTATCACATTGCCACTTACCCACACTAACAAATATAGACATGCACATCTTAAACCTTCATGTCTGTTAAGAAAATTAACACTTTCTAACAAAGAACACTAGTTGTATAAACTTTACCAGTGAACATTTTACATGTTAAGTTAGCGCTTGCTAGCTGGTAACCCTAATATATCCTTCTTTCGTCATTTCATTTCATTGACAAAATTCTAGTTCATGTATTAGATTTAGCACTGGGCAGAATTAATAGCAACTGGGCCATAGATATACTTTAGTTCTCGGATTGTGTTATTTTCAACCATAAAATCCCATTATAAGTCTTCTAATTAGCTGTAATTTATAATTAACTGAACAAGTTACCATCTCTTTTAGCTGTCTATGTATTTTTCTTGTCCTCTTACTTCATGTTGATTTAACCACACGCTAACATTTCTTAATGTCTCTGTAAGTATTTAGAGAAAGAATGACTCCCTTTGTTCATTGTAGCTATCTAATTTATATACATACAAGCATGTATGTAAATTAGATGACAAAATAAAAAGGTTCTTTACTTCTATAGAAGAAGCATAAAGAACCATAATACAACTATATAATATTAATACTGCAACTACTACTAATAATAACAATAATAATATAGAAGTAAAAAGATAGTTCCTATTTACTTGCCTCCCCACGAGGGCAGAGTTAGAAACATGATCAGCTTTTAATGTGGGGGAAATCCAGCTCCCACTAAACAGGCACTTTGGATTGGAACAAAAATAAAAATTGCCTCAGTCTAGAAGGACTTCTCCTTCAATGACCGAGGACAGTAGACTAAGTGTAGCATCAGAACAGATACTACACATTGTTCATAGCCATAAGGTCAAGTAAAGAGATATTTATTAATCTTAGTTATGCAAGAAATGTCACAGTTTATGAATTTTCGAATGAAATCAAAGTAGAATAGTGGTAGTGACCCAACGGGTCACGCGTACATCTAGTCTTCTATACATCTGTACTATTATAATATAAATCTTCTCTGTTATAATATCTATATGTATACAGGGTGTTCGAGACACATTAAACACTTTCTGGAAAGGAAATAGAAAACATATCTTAGCCAATAATTGATGTATTCAAAAAAATTCAAAGTGCATCTCTTAAAAGAGCTCGAAGAAGCTACCCTAAGCCTCTACCACGGTCTTCAGCAGCACCTAGATTATTCATGGTGCCATTTGAGAGACACCTAAGCACAAGTTTGATTCTGACAATCAGCTGGTCCTTGTTGTTGCAGGCAGTACGGTTGGTGTCTTTCTCAACTGCACCCTGTGTTGCATACCTCCCCAATGGGCCGTGGCAGTTCTCGCTTAACAACTGGTCATTTTTTAACACCAAAAATGTATATGTTGCATACCTTTCAATTTCTCGTACCTTTACTTCTTCGTTGCGGAGGAGCGCCGTCTCGATGTCGTCTAGTGGTTGAATTCTTTCTTCTTTCTATTTGCCGTGAACCTCGCCGTCCGTTGTGTCTGCAACAAATTCACGAGGCAACAATCTTTTAAACTTTCCTTTGTTTATTACAGGCGTCAGTTATCGGAGATGCCTCACTAACGTTGAGGGAGAGACCAAATTACTGCTTTATCGTAGTTATTTTCTAGCTTAAGTCCTTAGCCATTCGAGGAGGCTGTGGGGGGGGGGGAGAAGAAATCTCATGCCTGTATTCTCTTAGGGAAATAAATGCCCATTTCTCATTTCGGACTACATAGAGAAACACGTGTTTGATTTGCTTTCACTAACCAGACTGGCAAAACACAGCTTCCCACACAAAAACCCGTGACGTCACAGAGCCCCTATCGCAGGTGCACATTGACCCTTGACCTGAGGTCTCGTCAACGTGGTGGCCCTGTCACGTTTGTGAGCTCCAACCATGAGAACAGCCCCATTCTGCACTCGACTGTATGGGTCCACCTGCACTAAATCGCGCAAGCCAAACCAAACGATCTCTCACACATACGCCCACTTCAACATGCGTCCGCCTCACAGGGCCATTATCCAACATCTGCACATAATGGTCCACAGGACCTAGATTATTCATGGTGCCATTTGAGAGACACCTAAGCACAAGTTTGATTCTGGCAATCAGCTGGTCCTTGGTGTTGCAGGCAGTACGGTTGGTGTCTTTCTCAACTGCATCCTGCACATAATGGTCCACAGGGTTGCTGTCAGGCGAATTGTGGGTTAAGATGTTGGGACTGGTGAAGCTGTTAAGGTTCTCAAACAGCCACGCCTAGGTTTTCCTTGAGGTGTAACATGAAGCTGAGTGCTAATGCTACACATATGGCCTCTCGCAGTCACCCTCTCCACCCAGTGCTTGACAACAGTGGTAAGCAACTTACTGTACCCATCTAAATTGAGTCGGTCCCTTTTCGAAGATACGGGTAGAAACCACTATCCGTTGCACTTTACCACTATCAAATACTTCAAATGGTTCTAAAATGAAAGAATATCAAAAAATTATAAAATTTGTCTTGAACATAATTATATATTTATTGCTTTGCACTTTAGACTAATCGAAATGAATAAATGCGAAAGATTTTTTTTCTTTTATCACACCTATATTACCATCAAAACGGGTTACTGTTATTTGAATCAATAATAGAACATAACGTTTTAAAATACCGTATATATTATACAGAGTAAACGCCCAGAGTAGGTCATTAGAATGTCGAATTTGCATAATTATTTCTAAACAGTTTATAATAAATTATTATTTGCATTTGACATTTTATTGTTCTATTTTTTCCTATATATTGGCAATAGTTCTCTTGATATTAACAGTAACGGATTAAAGTGATTTAACGGACCAAAAAATTAATACCGTCGGTTTCAAATCCAACAAGGGGGAGAGCACATGACCTCCTATATGGACTCTCCTCAGCCCCTGAGAAGCTGAGGAGAATCTATAAAGGAGACCACACACACACACACACACACACACATATATAGTCACTCACAGGCAGGCTGTTTCGCTGTATCACAGCTCTTCAGTGCGTCTCGACTAGAACCTGCCCTAAGCCGGTAATCCTAACAACTTGATTACTAGGCAAGCACTGTTATATATGAATGCTTTATATAAACATTGTCAAGTACTAGAGAGTGCTCAATTTGTTTATTTACAAAAAGCTGTGCATTTCACTATATATTTATATCCTTCAGTTTTCAAATGTAGCTGGTTGATTAAGCATCTGATGAGACCTACCGGGTCGAAATAAATTATAATGCTTACAGCTTAAATATATGAGTTATTTTTTCTTTAAAATTTTTATTCCTGCTCTGTTTTTAATTGAGCTCTCATACTCGGATTTCATACAGAAATCACTAAACTTTGCACATTATATATATATATATATATATATATATATATATATATATATATTTATATATATTGACAGATCAGTCATGTCATACTGTGATTTATTGTCAGTTTCGAGCCAAAGTTAAGCTAACACGTGTTTCTAGAAACATCAAAAACATACTTGAAACAAATTGGTGTAGTAAACAAAAACTTGTTTTGAATTCTTCCGATTTGAAAACCTACCAAATGGAAGATAATATCGGTCTCCGAATGGCAAACGTAAGAGTTTCTTCTTTGTATTTCTCCTCAGTTTTTCTAACTGAATCTTGTATACACTATTAAGTATCTAGCCAATGAGCCGTTTTCGATGTACAGACGAATTCTGAACATTCATCTTGTTTAAGGTGTGTTAATTCCTATTTCGCCATTGTGTCGTTTTTTTACGCTGTTGCTTTCATGGACATTAAGGACCTTTTGCATGACATTTCACTTTGATGATATACGGTTTTTCTTCGGACAACAATTCTATGGCGACGGGAGATTTTTGGGTACTACTTGAATTTGTTTCAAGTATGTTTTTTTATTTTTTCTAGAAACACGCGTTAGCTTTACTTTGCTTCGAATCTGACAAGAAATCAAAGTATGACATAACTTTGATCTGTCAATTTCTTTCTTTATAGCTTCATTATAAATTCAGAATTAACTTATTTAACGGTTTGAATATTGAGCTTCATTTTTCTCTGGAATTTTGATTCCCATAAAAATCGATCTAAAAATAAAACTTTTTTATATTGTCCTCTCTCTTTCTCTCTCTATAAATATATATATATATATATATATATATATATATATATATATATATATATATATTGTGTGTATTTAGCCAGCATTTTCTCATTTATGCAAATATTGTTAAAAATAACAGAATTCAAAATTAAAAATGGTATAATTAAATACCATTTTTAATTTTTTCAATTTTTCTGATGGTCTTTTTGTATTGAAATCAAAAAAATTAATAAATGTTCCATAAGTTTCACAGGTTTCACGAACGTCTTCGATTCTTCGTCGAATCATCCTCAGGTGTCAAAAGCAAATGAACAACAAAGCTGGAGAAAGAAGAGAATTTTAAAAAGACGGCGGAGAAACGCGCAGAGAACATTTTTCGTATTGTTCCAGGAAGTCGTTGACGATTTAAATTCTGCAAGGCTGGATGGCATCACGGAACAAAATCGCATGACGTTAAGCATTTTAAAATGTTACCACTGGTTTATATATATATGTATATATATATATATATATATATATATATATATATATTAATTATTTATTTATTATTTATTACCTATAGACATCGATGTTTCATGCTTACACAATCTTCAGTGCAGTAAGTTA
>OY744520.1:174344700-174454700 GCA_963556195.1 Sepiola atlantica | reverse complement strand
TCGAACGATTTAAACCCAGTCACGAAGTCACCTTTGACTCTGCAGCCTAGTATTCAAGCACTAGGCCACAATGAATTACTATGAGAAAGAAGAGAATTGAATTCTATATAATGTCGAGTAGGTGGACATACACAGCAAGCTAGTCATAATAGTGTTCTACAGCGGAAGCCGGAACTTTGCATTACGCTTAGATTGACAGCTTATTATTAATTCTTTTAAAGACGCCTCGTCCTTGTTGAAAGAGGGTTTATAACAATATCTTTTATATAAATATTATATTTTACCTACAGACGCATGTGTTTTATGCTTATGCAATATTCGGTGTAAAAGATGATAATTACTGCAGGTCGAAGGATTCGAACCCAGTCACGAAGTCACTTTTTACTCTGCAACCTGATACTCAGACTCTCAGCCACCATGAATTACCATGGGAAAGAAGAGAATTAAATTCTACATAATAATATACAATGATATTTGGTTCAATGTCATTTGTTTATTCAGTAGACAGCGCCTCTTATTGATCTACTAACATGTGTCCATGATGTGGATTGACAGAGAGTGTTACTCAATTTTGGGTGCGTTCAGGCATCCTAAACTGCACGCGGATAGAACTTGTTGGTGCATTTGCAGAGCCATCGTTTGTACATGTTTTTCAAATAGATGGGTCATCTCACTTTTGGATTAAAGTCGTCAACTTCCTAGATATTACATTCACCCTTTCGAATAACACATCTAAGAATCATACTTCCAAGTGCATATAAAAAAGAGAAGACATAGGAAGAGAGAAATAGCATGGTTTAATCCACCCTGCAAAGATAACCAGATACCTGCCTACCTAAATGTTTACTCTAACCATCCCACAATATCGCATCATAAATCGCAGTTAACATCAGAATTAATAGAATATCATCTAGGAAAAGCATTTTCAATGAAAACAACAGAAAATATACGATTTAGTGCTGAAGAGTAGTGGGTTCACAAAAGAATCATACTTCCAAGCGCATATAAAAAATAAAAGAGACAGGAAGAGAGAAATAATATGGTTTAATCCACCCTATTGCTAACTGTCAAACCTAAGTATAGTAATACATTTCTTTAAAAGAATAAATAAACATTTCAAAACTGCAAAAGAGTACAATCAAAATAAGTTACTCATGTACAAAGAACTTAGACAGAATCACCAGAACACATAGCAATTTGGTTGGGAGCAAAGTGTAGTATCTGTTCTGATATGACATCTTATCTTTTCTGCCAGCAGTCAGTGAAGAAATACTTCTAGATTGAAACAATTTTTTTTTGTCTCAACACAGATTTCCCCTTTTTGGGAAGCTGGATTTTCTCTATATTAAAAGCCGACCATGTATCTAACTTTGCCCTTGTGGTGAGGAAAGTAAATGGGGACAGATAACAAAAAATGAACGACAAGTAAAGCACCTTACAACTGCAAAGTAAGAGATCTATGTTCTTTGTCTGTGTTGGAATCACCATACAATGTGTATCAAGCAACAATTTCTCAAGAGAAAAAAAACAAATACAAAGAGTGTATTTTGGTATTACCACAAACGGAAAACAAAAATGTTAAAAATAGGCTAATATAGGAGCATCAAAAATGGTAAGAATTCAAGATGGCGGCTTCCACCATATTAAATATTGCCCGATCTTCTACTTTTAAAGTAGATAACATAGACGGTTATGTAATAGAATTTTTGAGAGATTTTAGAGCATTTAAATTCTAGTTTTTTTTTATATAAAGTTAACTTTACAAGGAAATAAGAGTTCAAACTATTTTTATGTATTACAATATTACATCAAATTGCCAAATAATCAAAACAAAAAGTGCAAGAAATTGTTTTATAGAATTTTCTTTGTTGTATTTAGTCTAATGAACCACATATAAGAAGTTGGTCAACACAGGAGCACCAGAAAGTGTCGAAATATGACACTAAATAAGATGACTCCCATTGCACCGGTTCTGGGTATTACCTTAAAAGACATCCAGTGGTGAAGCCTCCATTTGGGAGCTGTGAGGAATGTGGAGTAGCCCCTTAGTTGTCATTGCTCCTAGGTCCACTCTGGCTCAGAGTGGTAGTACCTGTAAGGCCCCCATCTATGGGTCAAATAGAACCTACTGGCGCTACCAAATCAGGCTGTCTGAAGCTATTGACTTCCTGGCTCAAAATGCACCAAACATTGATGTTTTATTGTTTTTCTTTGCAAAACTCAATCATGTTCTGCAAAATCAAAACAAAAACAACCAAACCAAAAACCATGATTAAACATTTTAACATATAAAGAACGTGAAGCATAAAAGCCTTCACCAAAATGACTATATTCAGCATTAAATAACCTGAAAAGGGTTGATATGCCGTAAAACAAAACAACCAAACCAAAAACCATGATTAGACATTTGAAGATATAAAGAACTTGAAGCATAAAAACCTTCACCTAAATGACAACAATTCAAAATACCAAAGCTCTTAACTAATAACTATAATTGACCCACTGACTTAAGACTCAAATAAAGGATATTTCCTTCTACATTCATGGCATGAAATGACCCTTAGGGTTGATGTGTCATTAAGCAATATCTTACCTTACCTCATTCCACCAGAATATCAAATATCTATAAATTACCCTAATAGTTCTGAACAATTTCCAAAAAATAATAAATCATTGTATTTAAAGATGAATCTTTTTAGTTGATAGATGGTTTGCAGTTGGTGGGAGTGTCTTCTACAATTACGTTAATAACTGTACCATCACGTATTTAATGGTAAACTGAAGAAATTTTTCCTGTTGCATTATTTGGTAAGAAGTTCTGACATTCAGTTCTCATTTTCCTCTAGAATTGGTTCATAGCCCATATTTTCACATGTGCTACCCTGAGAAAACACTTCACTCAAGTTCATATTTTTTGCAACTGCACCTAAGTGTTATGCAAGTGAAACTGAAGAGTTACAGTGAACCATGCTAAGCAATATGGCCAGAACAGGTTTATTGGCACTTCTTCCTTTAATAGCATATTCCCATTTTTTAGGGTCAGAGTTTTCATTCTTACCAATCCATTCCATAACTTGTAGAGAATTTACACTCAACCTTTTTACTGTAATCATCTCATTTTCACTGAGTATTAATTTACTCCTCTCCAGGAGTTAGGCACAAGGCCAGTTTTTATCTTACTCCCACAAGTAAGATGTGACCCAAGGTCGGGTCGGGAAAGTGGGGTTTAAAAATTGCCTGGGCAGCCCCGTCGGCATTCTCCGGTAGGAGCGCCTCAGGCAGTAAGCAATAAACTTACTCCTCCCCAAAGAGGGGAGGTGAAGCCTGGGAGGGTGGACCACCTAGAACTGCACAGGACAGACCCATAGACCGGCGTAAATCAAGCCCCAAAGGGCAAGACAATACCAGTCTATGGGGTGCAGTATCCATCGGAACAGATACTACACTTTGATCTTACACTGAGTAAAATTAATTATATTTACTGTTTCAGAAGAAAATCAATTTTAACCAAAAACAAGTCCAAAATATATTATTTAACTATTTAAATTATGCTGGCTACGAACGTTTCAGAAGCATATTACTTAACTATTTGATTAACGTATTACTGAACTATTTAGCATATTAGCATATAAATTATTATTATTTAGTATATTGGCATATAACTTATTACTATTTAGTATATTAGCATATTACTTATTACTATTTTGTATATTAGCATATTATTTATTATTATTAGCATATTACTTAACTACTTCAATTATGCTGGCTACAACCGTTTCAGTAGCATGTTATGTTTGAAGACAGGATAACAATGCAAACATGGTTCATCATACTCAAGTCAGATCGTCGGATTGTGTCCTACTTGATTAGTCAAATACTTTTTTTATGACTGGGCTGAAGAAGATATCTGCTCAGTATTTAAACCGGTCGACGATCTGACTTGAGTATTATGAACTTTTTTGTAATGTTATCCTGTCTTCAAACATAACTACAGCCACTGGCGTAGCTAGGGGGGGGGGAGGGGGGCGGGCCGCCCCGGGCGGCACACCTGAGGGGGCGGCATTTTGAGAGGGTAAAAATAGAAAGTAGAGAAAAAATTTTTAAAAAACAAAAGTTAACAAAAAATATGAAATTTTATACTATAATTTTATATAATAATAAATTTAAATGAGAACATTTGAAAACCTGAAAATGTTATGAAATGATAAAATCATTTTTATTTACTTTTTTGTCGTTGTTGTTAAAGTCCGAATTTTCGCCAAATAACATGGATGTATCAAGGAGAGAATAGTCCGATGTAGTTTTCTTTTCTTTGTCTTCATAATGTTATTATTAAGAGGGCGAGCCCTCCGAAGAGAAAAAACGTCTTGTATCGGTGCTTTTTTAAATCCGTGTGTGTAATCGCTCGGTTTTCAGAAATTTGTTGTTGTTAATAACGTTTCAACTCTTTTAAAAATAGTTTTAATATATTTTAAACAAATGTATTTATGAATGGCAAATAAGGCTATAAATTTATTTTTTGTGAGAGAACTGTCGCAAGGCATCAAGTCGGTTGAAAATTTACAAACAGATTTTTCGCGCCTTTTTTTCGGCAAAGTTATCAATGACTCTATCAAAATTCACTTCTTCGACAAGTTCCCTCTCTATTGAGAGGATTGCCAAGTCTGTAAGTCTTGTCTGGCTCATTGCTGATCTAAGGTAGTTTTTTATGAGCTTCAGTTTTGAGAAAGAGCGCTCACAGCTAGCAACGCTAATAGCTCTGGTGAGGAAAATTCTCAGCAAGATCACAATATTAGGGACGGAATCCCCAAGTTGGTATCTTTGTATAAAGTTCAAAAGTTCAAGAGGTCCATCGATTTTGTCTTTTTCTGAAGCTTTTACAACATACTGTAACCTCTTCTTTTCAGCAAAGAATTTCTCTTTTTCTATATCTTCGTCAAATCCACCAAGCTGACAATCATAATTATCATCAAGCAGATTTGACGGTATAAGAAAAGCGTATTTATTTGCAAGATTGTGAACTTGTTGAAATCTGCAAGATATTTCTTCAGTCAATCTGTCTATGACAGACAGCATTTCCCGTCTCAACTCAGTATCAAAACTCAGCGCTGCATCAGTCAATCCTTCACCATCCATTCGTTTCTTTTTGCGAATACGACGCTCCATGCTTATCCCCATTTCAGAGCAGAGTGTTTTTGACTCGTCTATTGCAGTGCCCACTATCTTTTCTCTATTCTGAAGAAGGAAATCTTTCAACGCCGTCAGCCTGACAGAACTTTGTTGCAGATCCAGCCCTTTTTTTTGAAGATATTTCTGGGCATCATTGATTTCTGGGAGAATAGTTTTCCAAAGGTTCAGAAATAAAAGAAACGGAAACGATAGTACCGAGTTGAGAATTAAAGATGCATCTGATCTTGTGGTTGCATTTTCTCCTTCTTTTCATACTTAAAGGGGAACTTTCATATAAATTTTTATCGAATAGGTGCGAAAAGAAAGTTGGATATTTGGGTGTATATACACCGACATCAAAGAGGAAATAACATTAGATGCGAAAGTTTGAATTCATTAATTTTATTACTGTCCAAACGTTTGTTTTTGTAGCATACTTTTTATAACTCCTTGTACACTTTACAATTGCTAGCTGGGGGATCGGACAAAATCACCCCGGGCAACCCCCACCATCTACTTAAAACAAAAGGAAAACAGATAAAATCTCAAATGAATAAAAAATATTAAAAATCAGTTTTCATATTTTAATTTTAATTTAATTGAATTTAGGAAAATTAGATACCGTAGAACTAATTTTCGCAAGGTATGAAAATTAAGAATAATGTTAACTTAATAATAATGGACCCGTTTTCCTACCTAGCAAAAAATTTTCCATGGACGAATTATCCATGGGCGAATTATCCATGGACGAATTTTCCGGGCACCCAAATGCCGGGGGTGGGGGCGGCAAATTTTACTACCGCCCCGGGCGGCAAAAGGTCTAGCTACGCCACTGACTACAGCATTAACATTTCTGAAACATTCATAGCCAACATTATTAAAACAATCGCATATTACTTATTACTATTAGCATATCAATCTTAATTATGTTTTGGTACTTGTTTTTGGTTAAAATTGATTTTTTATGAACCAGCAAATATAAACGGTATCTTTGTAAAATTAGGTATATTGATATGCTCATATGTACAGGATTCACTCCTAAACCGATAATTATGAATTTTTTTTTATCACAGCTGCTACGTGTCAGTAGTCCAAATGTTAGCTACTATATTTAGTTTAATTTAGTTTTATGCAAAGTGAGTAAAAAGGGGATGAAAGGTGTTAATCTTTGTAAGGAGACATAAAAGTGGTGCCAAACCGTTCTGTTCAAGGAGTCAATTTTATCCATCTTGGGATGGGGATTCTTCTAGTATATATATATATATATATATATATATCAGGTAAATATGAAGAAATACAATTAAATGCACCAAAAACACAACTTTCTCGTTATTATTAATACTTCACACAAAGCTAGCTGCGATTATAAGACCGATAAAAATGTTCTGCTAATTGCAACTTCAATTTTAACATCTTCTAATAATCTCACATGATGTAATATTTTTTTAGTCTCAAGACAATAAAATGAAACCGTGATCGTCATCGGATTCTACTTAAGATAATTCAGAGTCTGCAGCATCCAATAACTTTCTGCAGAGGATATATATATATATATATAATATATATATATATATATATATATGTACATATATTTATATGTACATAATAATCTCCTAAACTAATGAACGGATCGTTATGAATTTTCGAATATATATACCTGGCAACATGATAAGTAACATGGACACACTTATTTTTTATTTGTAAATTTTAAAATTTAGGGGATGCATGTATATAAAGTTAGTTATGTGTATATGTTTATATATTTCTATGTACAGGACTCAATTATAAACTCATTAACCGATCATTATGAATTTTGGAACACAGCTTCTAAGCGTAAGGGTAGGTAATGTGGACAATATTTAGTTAAATTTTGTTTTATGCAGAGGGAGAAAAGAGGAGTAAAAGCCTTTCGTGAAAATTCAGATAGCGCTGATATTTTGTGAAATTTTAATAGTATATATTAAACAGCAATTAATAAATATTCCCCCAATTTTAGGTTTTTTTTTTATTATTCTAATGTGATTGGGGGATTTTTCTGAACACACGCTTCCATTTGAAAATTCAAATATTTTAGATTTTATTTTGAATTTGATAAAAAACAATTAAGCAAGATTTTCTGAATTTCAATTTTTTTGCAGTAGGAAAATATTTAAATTCGTAAAACCTTAAACAATGTGTGTTATTTTTTTGCTTAAAATAAATAGAATTTACTTTAAACAGCTTTTGGAGATATAACTCCCTTGTCAAAGCAAAAAGTGTTTAAGGCTTAAATTTTAGAAATTTTCTAGAATCAAAACCATGCAATAGATTTTGATCAAAATTAGAACAAGTATTCTAGACATAAGATTTAGTATCATTATATATTAACTTTAATATTTGTAAAGGGATATAAAAGTCGTTCAAAACTGCTCTATTTGGGTAATTAATTTTACCCGTTCTGGGATTACTAGTCATCTAGTAAATATATAATGTCTTATAATAATAAAGAAGTATATTAAATGGCTACACAAAAAAATGAAATGGTTTCTTTGTAGACATTTAAAAAAAATACTTACTAGATTTACAGTAAATTTATATTCTTGAAAATAATTATTAAAGTTTTTCTTTGTTTGGTCAGTGTCAATTCCCAATCATTTAATTCCATTTTATATGTATGTGAATTTTTTTTTATCAGTTGATTTATACTGAATCACAATTGTACTAGTTTCTGGTGGACATTTTCCTTTTCAGTTTGGATATATGTGAATATTTATATGTATATACATGTGTCTTTTTAGTGTGTATTTTTGTATTTAGTGAGGAGTGCGCAATTTCCGCATGATGTAGTACATTGATTACCATTTTTTGTCATGTGACTGTTGTCTTTTGTATTTTTTGTATTTTTTGTATTTTTTCTTTTTTTTCTTACGAAAGAATAATAATTAAATTAGGGAGTTAGGTGAAAGAGTACCGTACTCCCACTAAAATTTGTACATTTTTGTATTTGGAGAAATCATGGACACACGCCCGTTTGTTCGAACCGCCATCTTTGTTTTGCCGTTAATAGCCACCAACAACAACAAGCAATGGAGATCGTTCCAAAAACTTATCACAAAGGAATAGAACTCCTATATCTTAATACAACGAAGATGACTTAACTTGACTCCAACCTTTGTGGTTTCAATCAAAATGTATTAAAATAGTTACCGTTTCTTTCTTCCTTTTTGCAGTATGGGAATGCAACATTCAACAAAGGTCGGATAATGAATGCTGCCTATAAAGAGGCCCTGAAACAGAACAGCTTTCATTGTTTTGTGTTTCACGATGTGGATTTGATACCTGAAGATGATCGCAACATGTACTCCTGTCCACCCTTCCCTCGTCATCTTTCTGTTGCTATTGATGAAATGGAATACAGGTAGGAAATTTTTTGCTTTTGGTTTAATTACTTTTTCTTAACCTCCAACTCTTTATATTGTTGCTGCTGTGCTTTAAAAGAAAAGACGACAAAAATGTGTATATAAAAACATAATTGAAATGGGAAGGCGACATTCATTTTTTTTTCCAAAATCGTGAGACCTTTTTCTGTTTTTAGTACAAGCGTCTTGCTATTTAAAAAGTGACCAATTGTTGTGTCTGATAATATAAGTAAGGTAACTAATTATCAAGCCAAAACGTTTGAACAACACGACATCTGTTACAAGTGAATAATAATCTGTAATTAGAAATTATAACAGACAAATTAGAAGACGACTATGATTTTGTTAAAAGGTAAATAAAAGCATTAGAATACCAGAAAATGGTTGCAACATGACTTCCTGTCTACCCCCCCCCCCCACCCATCGTCATCTTTTTGTTGTTATTGATGAAATGGTATACAGGAAAGTTTTTGGAGGTTTGGGTTTTATGAATCTCTCTTAACCTCCAAATGTTTATATTGCTGCTGTTGTACTTCAAAACTTTTATAGAAAAATATTAATGTGTGTATTTAGGCAGCATATTCGTATTAAAACAAATTTATTAAATGACATGGAATACTTTTTTATGAGTTTTTGTTTTAATTTTTCCATTTTTCTTAATAGTTTATTTCTTATTCCATCTAAAATTGGTGTATATAAACCAACGGAACTTATATACACAAAATTGACAGGAATATAAAATGAGCTATTCAGAAAATACAAAATAATTTTTAATAGCCTCATTAAACAACAAAAAAAGCTTTGTGTTACTTATAAACATTAACCTTGATAAAAATATAACTATATATCTTTATTTCTTGAGTTGTGATAGATAAAGAGAATAAAAGAGAGTTTAAGAGGTTAAGATTGTGCTCATATCAATTGACCTCTTGCAAGTAGTTCTGCTCAGATCAAGAATCAGAGTGATTAAATAACATTTTAGACACCTATGCAACTTCATATGGCTATGCCTCTTCCTGCATATCACCTATGCAACTTCATATAGTTATGTCTCTTCCTGCATGTTACCAATCCAACTCAATATAGCTATGCCTTTTCCTGTATGTCACCAATGCAACTTTATATGGCTATTCCTTTTCTTGTATGTCACCAATGCAACTTAATATGACTATGCTTCTTCCGGCATGTCACCTATGCAACTTAATATGACTATGCCTCTTCCGGCATGTTACCTATGCAACTTCGTATGACCATGTTTCTTTCTTTCTGCTGAGGCAATTTGCGTCTTCTATATTTTAGAGGGGGGGGGGGGGGGTTATTACTTTCCGCTGGCATCTTCTTTTTATTTTAATGACTGGGCACATTTCTTGTTTCTTATTTCTAGTCCGATTATGGCCAAGACCTTTTTCTCAACCGATATCCAACACAAACATTTTCTAAATTGCCATTCTACAAAAGAGTGTTCAGTTATTAAGTAAAAATTAATTTAATATTTTTAATTATCTTTAAATAAATTTAATCAAGCGGACATTACAAGTATGGACAATTTTAAAAACAAATTCCAAGAGAAAAAACAATTTGCTCACGCCAATTAAACATTGGGATTTCTTTACTGAAAGAGAAAGTAATTACTGGAACATTTTGCTGGAGGATATCAAGAATACAGGCATTTTTATGTTTTAAATGCTAAGCACATATAGAACATATTTAGAGAATTCAAAGATAACATGTTTGTCTGTTAGTCATTTGTTGTACTCGAAATTCTTCCAGATAGCATTCCATATTGGTTTGCTGGTTTTTGTCTAATTCCACCTTGATGAATTTGGAGTCATTAGCTGTGATTCCGATTCTCTTACCTACAATTTTTACATCCTCGAATGGCTCTTGGCCTTGATTTGGAAAACACAAATTCTTCAAAAATAACCTCATGCACTGAAATTGAATTCTGACAAATAAGTCTTTTCTGTTTCTGTTTCTTCTTGATTTTCCTATTGGGTTTTCACAAGATCAGTCTTTTGGTAATAAAGATGACATGTCTGCGATTGAATTTATTTTCCAATTCTCTTACTAAACGGATTTGGATTTTCTGATAGGCTCCAAATTGAGACACACAAACAAAATTATTCTGGCTCCTCTTTTACCATGAATATCAACTTCATTGGCTCTACGAAAGTACAATTCTCGGATTTTAGCCTTCAGATAAGTGCTCAAGTTGTTGAGATTTTTGCTTTTTGGAAACGATAAGTGCTTATTTTTTTATTTTGTTTTTCGTAGTAGTAGTAGTAGTAGTAGTAGTAGTAGTAGTTATATAAGTAATAGTAGTAGTGATAGGAGTATTATCATCTTTACCCTCTATGACAAACCGGACATGATAAGGATGCTTCATGCTAAATTTGGTGCAATTCTGTCAAGTAGTTTTGACAAATATAAAGCAGATGCAAAATATGCAATCTATTACTAATGTAGATTTGCTATGTGTCTGTCGGAAACCGAAAACATGCTATTATATCTATTAATGTACTATTGTACTATTTTTCAATGTTCAATTCCTTTGAAGGGTCGTGTAGTATATGTTCCTTCATCATCAGATCATCCTTCCAGTCATTACTTCCTACTATTGAGGGGGTAATACAGTATCTGTTCTGTGATCATGATATCATCCCCTAGGTATTGCCTCTTCCGTTTTTTAAGGAGTTGGGGTAGTATAGTATCTGTTCTGTTGTTATGAAACCATCCTCCGCCTTTGTGGGGAGGGGGTTGCATATGTAGACAAGAAATTATCACAATCAGCAGTTCATTAGCAAACTCAGCATTTACATTATATACATTAGCAAATTTAACCAACACCTTTAACTGTTACGTCTTAGTACATAACGATTCCCAAATTTAACCAACACCTTTAACTGTTACGTCTTAGTACATAACGATTCCCAAATTTAACCAACACCTTTAACTGTTACGTCTTAGTACATAACGATTCCCAAATTTAACCAACACCTTTAACTGTTACGTCTTAGTACATAACGATTCCCAAATTTAACCAACACCTTTAACTGTTACGTCTTAGTACATAACGATTCCCAAATTTAACCAACACCTTTAACTGTTACGTCTTAGTACATAACGATTCCCAAATTTAACCAACACCTTTAACTGTTACGTCTTAGTACATAACGATTCCCAAATTTAACCAACACCTTTAACTGTTACGTCTTAGTACATAACGATTCCCAAATTTAACCAACACCTTTAACTGTTATGTCTTAGTACATAACGATTCCCAAATTTAACCAACACCTTTAACTGTTACGTCTTAGTACATAACGATTCCCAAATTTAACCAACACCTTTAACTGTTACGTCTTAGTACATAACGATTCCCAAATTTAACCAACACCTTTAACTGTTACGTCTTAGTACATAACGATTCCCAAATTTAACCAACACCTTTAACTGTTACGTCTTAGTACATAACGATTCCCAAATTTAACCAACACCTTTAACTGTTACGTCTTAGTACATAACGATTCCCAAATTTAACCAACACCTTTAACTGTTACGTCTTAGTACATAACGATTCCCAAATTTAACCAACACCTTTAACTGTTACGTCTTAGTACATAACGATTCCCAAATTTAACCAACACCTTTAACTGTTACGTCTTAGTACATAACGATTCCCAAATTTAACCAACACCTTTAACTGTTACGTCTTAGTACATAACGATTCCCAAATTTAACCAACACCTTTAACTGTTACGTCTTAGTACATAACGATTCCCAAATTTAACCAACACCTTTAACTGTTATGTCTTAGTACATAACGATTCCCAAATTTAACCAACACCTTTAACTGTTACGTCTTAGTACATAACGATTCCCAAATTTAACCAACACCTTTAACTGTTACGTCTTAGTACATAACGATTCCCAAATTTAACCAACACCTTTAACTGTTACGTCTTAGTACATAACGATTCCCAAATTTAACCAACACCTTTAACTGTTACGTCTTAGTACATAACGATTCCCAAATTTAACCAACACCTTTAACTGTTACGTCTTAGTACATAACGATTCCCAAATTTAACCAACACCTTTAACTGTTACGTCTTAGTACATAACGATTCCTAAATTTAACCAACACCTTTAACTGTTACGTCTTAGTACATAACGATTCCCAAATTTAACCAACACCTTTAACTGTTATGTCTTAGTACATAACGATTCCCAAATTTAACCAACACCTTTAACTGTTACGTCTTAGTACATAACGATTCCCAAATTTAACCAACACCTTTAACTGTTACGTCTTAGTACATAACGATTCCCAAATTTAACCAACACCTTTAACTGTTACGTCTTAGTACATAACGATTCCCAAATTTAACCAACACCTTTAACTGTTACGTCTTAGTACATAACGATTCCCAAATTTAACCAACACCTTTAACTGTTACGTCTTAGTACATAACGATTCCCAAATTTAACCAACACCTTTAACTGTTACGTCTTAGTACATAACGATTCCCAAATTTAACCAACACCTTTGACTGTTACGTCTTAGTACATCGATTCCCAAATTTAACCAACACCTTTAACTGTTACGTCTTAGTACATCGATTCCCAAATTTAACCAACACCTTTAACTGTTACGTCTTAGTACATCGATTCCCAAATTTAACCAACACCTTTAACTGTTACGTCTTAGTACATCGATTCCCAAATTTAACCAACACCTTTAACTGTTACGTCTTAGTACATAACGATTCCCAAATTTAACCAACACCTTTAACTGTTACGTCTTAGTACATAACGATTCCCAAATTTAACCAACACCTTTGACTGTTACGTCTTAGTACATCGATTCCCAAATTTAACCAACACCTTTAACTGTTACGTCTTAGTACATAACGATTCCCAAATTTAACCAACACCTTAAACTGTTACGTCTTAGTACATAACGATTCCCAAATTTAACCAACACTTTTAACTGTTACGTCTTAGTACATAACGATTCCCAAATTTAACCAACACCTTTAACTGTTACGTCTTAGTACATAACGATTCCCAAATTTAACCAACACCTTTAACTGTTACGTCTTAGTACATAACGATTCCCAAATTTAACCAACACCTTTAACTGTTACGTCTTAGTACATAACGATTCCCAAATTTAACCAACACCTTTAACTGTTACGTCTTAGTACATAACGATTCCCAAATTTAACCAACACCTTTAACTGTTACGTCTTAGTACATAACGATTCCCAAATTTAACCAACACCTTTAACTGTTACGTCTTAGTACATAACGATTCCCAAATTTAACCAACACCTTTAACTGTTACGTCTTAGTACATAACGATTCCCAAATTTAACCAACACCTTTAACTGTTATGTCTTAGTACATAACGATTCCCAAATTTAACCAACACCTTTAACTGTTACGTCTTAGTACATAACGATTCCCAAATTTAACCAACACCTTTAACTGTTACGTCTTAGTACATAACGATTCCCAAATTTAACCAACACCTTTAACTGTTACGTCTTAGTACATAACGATTCCCAAATTTAACCAACACCTTTAACTGTTACGTCTTAGTACATAACGATTCCCAAATTTAACCAACACCTTTAACTGTTACGTCTTAGTACATAACGATTCCCAAATTTAACCAACACCTTTAACTGTTACGTCTTAGTACATAACGATTCCTAAATTTAACCAACACCTTTAACTGTTACGTCTTAGTACATAACGATTCCCAAATTTAACCAACACCTTTAACTGTTATGTCTTAGTACATAACGATTCCCAAATTTAACCAACACCTTTAACTGTTACGTCTTAGTACATAACGATTCCCAAATTTAACCAACACCTTTAACTGTTACGTCTTAGTACATAACGATTCCCAAATTTAACCAACACCTTTAACTGTTACGTCTTAGTACATAACGATTCCCAAATTTAACCAACACCTTTAACTGTTACGTCTTAGTACATAACGATTCCCAAATTTAACCAACACCTTTAACTGTTACGTCTTAGTACATAACGATTCCCAAATTTAACCAACACCTTTAACTGTTACGTCTTAGTACATAACGATTCCCAAATTTAACCAACACCTTTAACTGTTACGTCTTAGTACATAACGATTCCCAAATTTAACCAACACCTTTGACTGTTACGTCTTAGTACATCGATTCCCAAATTTAACCAACACCTTTAACTGTTACGTCTTAGTACATCGATTCCCAAATTTAACCAACACCTTTAACTGTTACGTCTTAGTACATCGATTCCCAAATTTAACCAACACCTTTAACTGTTACGTCTTAGTACATCGATTCCCAAATTTAACCAACACCTTTAACTGTTACGTCTTAGTACATAACGATTCCCAAATTTAACCAACACCTTTAACTGTTACGTCTTAGTACATAACGATTCCCAAATTTAACCAACACCTTTGACTGTTACGTCTTAGTACATCGATTCCCAAATTTAACCAACACCTTTAACTGTTACGTCTTAGTACATAACGATTCCCAAATTTAACCAACACCTTAAACTGTTACGTCTTAGTACATAACGATTCCCAAATTTAACCAACACTTTTAACTGTTACGTCTTAGTACATAACGATTCCCAAATTTAACCAACACCTTTAACTGTTACGTCTTAGTACATAACGATTCCCAAATTTAACCAACACCTTTAACTGTTACGTCTTAGTACATAACGATTCCCAAATTTAACCAACACCTTAAACTGTTACGTCTTAGTACATAACGATTCCCAAATTTAACCAACACCTTTAACTGTTACGTCTTAGTACATAACGATTCCCAAATTTAACCAACACCGTAAACTGTTACGTCTTAGTACATAACGATTCCCAAATTTAACCAACACCTTTAACTGTTACGTCTTAGTACATAACGATTCCCAAATTTAACCAACACCTTTGACTGTTACGTCTTAGTACATCGATTCCCAAATTTAACCAACACCTTTAACTGTTACGTCTTAGTACATAACGATTCCCAAATTTAACCAGCACCTTTAAATGTTACGTCTTAGTACATAACGATTCCCAAATCCGAAAAGATGCACTTAATAAAAGGCCGGAGTGTACATCGGTCGAAACATTGTGAAAAATGAGAATAATTGTCCGGATAATCCAAATGGAACAAATTATCCATATTCATCTATAAAATTCCTATGATATTGTGTTGCCTACCTGTAACGAATTTGGAAGATGAGTTAACTAAATGCTTAATATCTATGTTCCTTGGCTTTTGGGCTGAGAGCAAAGTGTAGTATCTGTTCTGATACTATACTTAATCTTTTCTGTCGTCAGTCAGTGAGGGAGAAATCTTTCTAAGCTAATTTTGTTCGGGTCAATCCGATAGTTCCCCTTTGTGAGGAGCTGGATTTTCCCCACATTAAAAAGCGACCTTGTGTCTAACTCTGCCATCGAGGGGAGGTAAGTAAATAGGAACACACACACACACATATACAGAAACTGCAGAATATAAGATAAAAAGTAGGGAGAGCTTTTCCTCTATATTCTTTTCTTGCTAACTTATCAGTTGTATACCTTACAGTTTAAGATGTCCACCTATGATAAGGCACTAACATGGAATGTCGATTGCTCGGAGGAAAAGGCAAAAACTACCTGGCATCTTGTTAACGATTCACTAATATAATTTTCAGCTCTGAAGAGTTTATCAAGGAATTTGATGGGTTTTTATGTATATTTTAGTTGGACGATGCTGTTGGGGACAAATTATAAGTAAACGGTAGAAAACATAGAAAAAGAAAGATGATCTTATTTATTAATCTATGTGGCAAACTTTTGCAGCAAGCAGCGTTAGAAAGATACTTATAATCGCCACGCTGGAAATCTTGTTGGCTTTCATCCGTTTCCAAAGACAATGGATAACTCCTGCACAATATGATGTGTTGATTTTCAACCTTTTGGGGAATATCAAATAGACTCCTGATCAAAAATTTTAGACCACTTGAAAATCTTTTAAAAGAAACCTTTTTTTTTCAGGATAGATTTTAAACCTTTCCCACTTAAGGTTACCAAGACTACAATCTAAAAGGTTATGGAAACAACGACGGATATTGATCTTCCTATAAGAAAATGGGGTCCATCTTTTGGGACATTCTGCAGGCTCACCGGATTTGAACCCAATTGAAAATGTTTGGGGATGGATTATGAGATGTTTATCGAAATGGCAAACAATATTCAACAAAAAATGAAACTCGTGAAGCCATTTTCAGAAGCTGGAGCAACATTCTCGCACCTTAATGGAAACGCTTATTTCTAGCATACCCCAAAGAATTTTTGAAGTCATCAAAACCAGTGGAGGTAGAACTCATTATTAAATTTGGTTGTTGAATGTTATCATACACTTTTCGTACAATTTCGTAGAATTTTTGTCTCTGGTCCTATAATTTTGATCAAGTGTAAAATGCCTCATTTTATGAAAATGTAAATTTCTGAATAAAATGTTTGGAATATAACTTTTTGTTTCCATAACCTTTTAGATTGTAGTATCGGTAACCTTAAGTGGGAGGAGTTTAAAATCTATCCTTGAAACAAAGGTTTCTTTTAAAAGATTTTCAAGTGGTCTTAAATTTTTGATCAGGAGTGTATGTCCATTTTTTAACTTCCACCAATTTTTGAGAAATTAGTTTTGAGGATCTTCTAATAGGAGGCATTGGAAAACATTTTTATATAAATGTAATTATCCTCATCTGCAAGGACCCGTGGCGCAACGGATATGAGTGCTAAGTAATAATTAGTTCTAAGTTCTGGAGGTTGAAGGTTAAGAATACAATTACGAATTACTTAACACTTCTAGCCGGTCACGGCTGATGGAATGAGAGCAAGGTAATTCCATACAGATTCCAAAGTTTGACATAAAGATTCCCGAGTTCGACAAGATGCAACTGAAGAAGGTCGGAAGTTACATCGGTGGAAACGTTGTGAGAATAACACCCAAGATGAGAACAGTATTCTGAATAATCAAAATAGTACATTTTCATTGGAAAACTGTTGTCACATTTGGGGAGGTGCTGCACAGAGCACTCTTTCCTGCGTTGAGAGAATACAAAATCGATTGAAAAATCTAGTGGGTGGGGGTAATCTCTTCTCTCTACAGCCCCTTTCTCACAGAAGAGACGTTGCTCTCTCTCTCCATCTTTCTCTCTCTGTCGTTATTTCCATCGAAGATGTTCAACTGACCTCAAATCTTTGGTTCTTCCTTGTAAGACATTAACAGTAAGAACTTCTATTGCTACCACAGCCAAAAGGGATTTTCGTTAGGTGGAATTTTTATGGACAGAGCTTCTTTGCAGGGGCTTCCCGCCTGTGGAGCACATTACCATGGGACTGCTTCCCTGCTGATTACAACTTGGTCATCTTTAAATCCAATGTTGACAAATTATTGTTCTAAATCACCCCATAAATAATCAGATGCAGTTCATACAATTAATCAATGTTAGAACTCCCATAGTGTTTCTCATCTTCCAGCTGATAATCATGGCTCTTGGGTTTGATAAGTGGTGACCCAATGGTAAAAAAAAACTCTAAAAAAAACTACAAGCATCTAAAATTGGTGTGTCTATTGTGTCTATTGGATATGTGTCTAAAATTTGAGTAAAAGATACCACAAAATTTAACAATTATTTTAAAAAAAAAAAGAACTATTGTCGTTTTCTCGTCCCACTTAAGTTATATTTTTCTTTAGCATACTTTGTATAAATGTAAATATCTTCGAAACTCCAAAGGCTGAGCTTCTGAAAATTGTGTGTCAATTGTTACTCTAGTCTTTGAAATGTGCATAAAATTTAGCTTGAAACCCTCCCAAAATGTTGAAGTTATTTAACAAAAAGAATGATTGTCATTGCTTTTCCAGTTCGTCTTTTTCAACAATATTTAAAACTAATTGAAACTCAAAACATGGTGAAAGTTTGAAATACCAACCTTTAGGCTTGGCAGCTGTGTTCCAAAATTTGTAACAATCGGTTAATTAGTATGTGAGTAAATTCTGTACATACAAACATATATACATACCTAATTAGTTTAGGAGTGAACCTTGTACATAAAACATATATACATGCCTAATTAATTTAGGAGTTAATCCTGTAAATACAAACCCACATACGTACCTAATTAGTTTAGGAGTGAATCATGTACATACAAACATATATACATGCCTAATTAATTTAGGAGTTAATCCTGTAAATACAAACACACATACGTATATATTTAGTTTAGGAGTGAATCCTGTACATACAAATATACATACGTACCTAATTAGTTTAGGAGTGAATCCTGTACATACAAACATACATACGTACCTCGTTAGTTTAGGAGTGAATCCTGTACATACAAACATACATACGTACCTAATTAGTTTAGGAGTGAATCCTGTAAATACAAACACACATACGTATATATTTAGTTTAGGAGTGAATCCTGTACATACAAACATACATACGTACTTAATTAGTTTAGGAGTGAATCCTGTACATATAAACATACATACATACCTAATTAATTTAGGAGTGAATCCTGTACATACAAACATACATACGTACCTAATTAGTTTAGGAGTGAATCTTGTACATACAAACATACATACGTACCTAATTAGTTTAGGAGTGAATCCTGTACATACAAACATACATACGTACCTAATTAGTTTAGGAGTGAATCTTGTACATACAAACATACATACGTACCTAATTAATTTAGGAGTGAATCCTGTACATACAAACATACATACGTACCTAATTAGTTTAGGAGTGAATCTTGTACATACAAACATACATACGTACCTAATTAGTTTAGGAGTGAATCCTGTACATACAAACATATATACATACCTAATTAGTTTAGGAGTGAATCCTGTACATACAAACATATATACATACCTAATTAATTTAGGAGTGAATCCTGTACATACAAACATACATACGTACCTAATAAGTTTAGGAGTGAATCTTGTACATATAAACATACATACATACCTAATTAGTTTAGGAGTGAATCCTGTACATACAAACATACATACGTACCTAATTAGTTTAGGAGTGAATCCTGTACATACAAACATACATACGTACCTAATTAGTTTAGGAATGAATCCTGTACATACAAACATACATACTTAACTTCATATTAATAGAGATAAACAGGAATATAGCACTTCATTTTCATCTCTTAAAGGAACCAACAATTACCATCTGTTTTGTCTTCCAAAGTAACAGAAAATAGCTTCTGATTTTTCTTATTAAAGAATTGATAAACCTTGATTTTTTTAAATTTTTATTTTACTTTTTATTGTAAGACATTTAAGCAAAGATTCTTTAGTTGGAATAAATTGTTGGAATTTGTTTGCATTCATGTAATTTGGCATTCCAGTGCTGCGAGTTTCTTCTTTCTTTATTTGATCGTCACTTTCTGTGTTCAGCTTTGTTTAATTAAACAAAGGTTTGCTCTTGGGCAAGCAGTAATTATGCAGACACAATCAAATGTACAGCGTGTGTATATTGAAATAGTAAATAAAACCAAGCCATAAAACTTACCTTATTCGTATATATTCAATTTAATATAAAACCAACGTGACTGCAGATTGACTCGTTTTCTAAAAACGAATACCTCAGATTTGATTAGTACATGCAAATTACTAACAACTTTTTACGTCAGGCTGCAGTATTTTTAGAAGCAGTCGTGATTAGGAAAGAACAAAATGTACAAATCAAAACTTGTGATGAAAAAAGAAAAACATCAATTAAAACAAATCTAAGTAAATTCCGGAGAGGGGGAGAGGGTCAGTAATCCATGTGAATCAAGTCAGATTCGGCCCAAAAAAGAGTACTGCTGTCACATCTGGGGAGGTGCCGCTCAGAGCACTCTTACTTGACAGAGTACAAAATTGACTTCCTAATCTAGTGGGAGATGATCTCTACTCTTCCCTGCAGCCTCTTTCTCACAGAAGAGACGTTGCTAGTCTTTCTCTACTCTATCGGTATTTTCATGGTAAGTGCTCGACTGAGCTTCAAGCTCTGGTTCCCCCTTGTAAAACCTTTTTAGCAAGAACTCGTCTTCTCCCAACACTGCAAAGAACTCTCCTTTTTTCCTTTCTGTACCCAACATCAAACGGAACTATAATAAAGAGATTCCTTCTAAGAACTTCCAACCTGTGGAACACGTTACTGCAGGAATGTTTATCTACAGACTACAACATGGTCGTTTTCCTGACCTTGATAAGTCGTGATTCGTTAATATAAAAAAGCCTCAGTTAGAAACTTGTTTTCAAACTCTTTCTCATATATTTTGAACAGTGTTTAGTGCTTCTTTATAACAACCTCGTCGTTAAAAAAACATACTGTATTCTTTTTTTAAATAGACAAATAAAAGAAGAGGTGCTACTTTAGTTGGCGATCTATATTACAAAAAATCATCTAGGAGAAAAAAGTAAGTTTAAACCAAGCATGGCCAACCTAAGGTCCATGAACCAAATCTGGCCTGCAAAAGATTTTCCTGTGGCCCACAGAGACCTTTGATAACCATGATCCTTTTAGGAAAGTATTTTAAAAATTCCAAAGGGATTATTCAAAACACTGTTAATATATCACAGCAACTTTAAGTCTGGTCTCAGGCTAAACTAGAACCACTGAAAGTGAGGACAAATGTCTTTATAGAAATCCTTTTGGACTTTTCATTGCTTTCATTCAATAAATTTGTTTTAGGTCTTACAATTGTTTTTTCAATTCCCTTTTAATATAAAGAATTTTATATTGATAACCACAGAATCATAAAGGAATAAAAGTCAATAGTTGAATATATCTATATCTGTAGCATATATGAATGCATGAGTGCATTTTCATAGTCTATAATGAGGGTTTTGGTCCGTGTCCAGGCTGAGAAAACTTAATTTGGCCCGCACATGAACAAAGGTTGCCCATGCATGGTTTAAACCCTAACACTAAACAGTAAAATTATATATAACTAGCAGAGCTACCCGGTGTTGCCCAGGTGAGAGTGTGGGATAGCATCATATGCAACATCATGGTAGGGAGATTTTACTTTAACAGCAATCTTGATGCTGTCAGCTAGATATCTTACTAACCGAGCTATTCAGATATATGTGAATACTCTTAAATTAACGCTAATAAACAGATTAATTTCATTGTGTACCATGTTTGAAAATTGTCATTAGCTTCTTTAAGGGGCAGTTAGAGATGCAAAAATACTTCTATTATGTTCACATGCAAATTGTGCATGTGAATACACTTATATTGAAAGTACACTTCCTAGTATATCTTCGTTTTTAGGGGCAACCATGCACAGACAGAGAGGAGTTCTCCTTGATTATATATATATATATATATATATATATATATTTCATTTGAATCAAAGGGAAAACAGTTTTTAGTGGACGGGTTGTGCTCCCGGGGACCATCTTAATATTATCAAAATTTGCTGAAATTTTGGGAATAGACATAATTTTTTGTCATTTACCTATGGTTTAAATTCCATTTGAATCAAAAGGAAAACAGTTTTCAGTTAGGGGGGGGAGGGCTCTTAATATCAAAGTTTGCTAAAGTTTTGGGAATAGGCATCATTTTTGGTCATTTACCTATGGTTTAAATTTCGTTTGAATCTAAGGGAAAACAGTTTTCAGTTAGGGGGGGAGGGCTCTTAATATCAAAGTTTGCTAAAGTTTTGGGAATAGGCATCTTTTTTGGTCATTTACCTATGGTTTAAATTTCGTTTGAATCTAAGGGAAAACAGTTTTCAGTGGGGCCTCCCCCCACTGAAAACTGTTGAATGCGTTGAATTGATATATTTCTTATATAACCTATGACCTTCACTGAGAGGTCAGTAGTCTACATGCCAATTTTCAAGCAATTCTGTCAAGCGGTTTGGGTGAACACAAGACACAAAGATCAGGTGCACACACACACACAGAGTTACTATTTTATATATATAGATTACTATATGTCTCTTAATAAAACAGTAATTTCAAACTCTCGGCTTTCCAGAACAACTTCTTTTTTATTTGCTCTTTCGCTAATCGTGTGGACATAATATATATCTGAAATAAAATTTATACAAAATTCTTATCAAATAAAATTATACAATTTCTGCTTTCAAATGATGCATGAAATAGAAGAAATGCTTAAGTATCAACAAAGTTATAAATAAAAGAAAATATATAGTTACTTATGGCGGACCGTGTATATATTAATAAATTACCAAAGAAATAAGTTTCTTTATTCTTGTTTTTTGATAAAAAAAAAATTTAAAAAATAAAAAAAAATATGACTCAATACTGGTCACCCCTGAAGAAGGAATTCTATTCCGTAATCGATAGGATTAATGTAAGAAAAAAATAAAACATAATAAATTAATCTTGTATTGCTAATTTGGCTTATATTTCAATTTTATTATATTAATAAATATTTTAAAGTTCTGTTACATACACAAATTGTTCTTTCGTGAAAAGGAAGAAACTTATTTTTTCTATGTGCAGTGATACGGTATGATAGCAGTTTTACTGTGCACAATATGGGCGACACTGTATACTGCCATCCTTATATGCTTCCGATAGATGAGCCTGGACTAAGTGCATGAAGGGGAAAAAGGAAAGTATTGTCTTGTAGCTGGAAATAAGATATTTCTGCTCTTCTTGCTGTCGGCAAAAGGTTCTAAAACGTTGATATGGTGGTTAAGTTGTTAACGATGCGGATTGAGGATCTGGGTGTGCCGGGTTCAAATACTGTCCGTTTTACAGAAACACTTTCATCAAAAAAACCCACACCTGACCTTTTGTCTAACCTCCTGAAGAGGAGGTAAATAAAAAACTAACTCTCCGCAAAAAGAAATAGGTACAAAATACTTTGTTACTGCTACAAATTTACGTTTACTGTTTAACACGAACAATATTCTACGGTCTTTTCGTATGGATAGCGTTCCTACTCTTAAAAATGTTCATTAATGATTTGTTTTATGTGTCAGTGTGGATATTGTTGTAATTTGTGTCTTTTGTTTTGTTGTATTTTGTATCTTGTATCGTGTATGTATTATATAGTTTGTATCTTGTATCTTTTGATTTGTAGAAAATTAAACAAATGTTTTATTCTCCCCGCAACAAAAAAGAAAAAAAACGAAAATAAGAAATATGAAAATTGAACTAAACAGACTAGCAAAATAGAATTTCTTTGATTTTATGATTTCTTGGTCTTCGGGCTAGGATGAAAATGTAATATCTGTTCTGTCATTAGTCAGTGACGGAGAAGTCATTCTAGACTGAGACCATTTTTATTTTTCGTCCCAATCCAGAGTGCTCCTTTTGGGGAACTGAATTTTCCCTACATTAAAAACCGACCTTGTGTCTAACTCTACCCTCGTAAGGAGGTAAGTAAATTCGGACTAGTGTTGCCCTGTCTCTCGGAGAAATGTTTGTTGTTTTCTTAAAAAAAATAATCACTAATGGAATGTTAAAAAGTAAAGCTATCAAGGCACATGCAAAGAGATGGACAGGAAAAGAACAATGATAACCGTCGTTTTATAACTGAAAGATAATTTGATTTAAGTAAATCCATATTTTCTTCTCCAGAAAATAAATAGAGAAAAGAAAAATTGATTGGTCTAAGATTGGAATAAAAACAAATTTACTTATTTTTATTTGCGTTGAAACAACAAAAAACTGTTTAGTATTTACAGTGTTTTTCTTCACCAACACTGGTATTGATATTCTACTTTGCGTCGGCCGATGTGCCCTCTGGCCTTCTTCATGTGTATTCTTCATTTACATTGATGTTTTTTTCCATATTTAAATATCACTGTTGTTCATGTTAACTTGCCTCCCCAGGAGGGCAAAGTTATACGGTTTTTAATGTGGGCAAAATCCAGCTCCCCAAAAAGGGTCACTGTGGATTGTAACAAAATAAAAATTGCCTCAATGTAGAAGGATTTCTCTTTCACTGACCGAGGATAGAATAGACTAAATGTAGCATTAAAACAGATACTACACTTTGTTCCTCGCCCAAAAGCCAAGGAAGTTAGTATTTAACTCTCTCTCACCGCTGGAAGATGTGACACAAGGTCAAAAGGTGGAAAATGAAAAGCCAGCGTTCAAAAGGTAGAGCACTCTGGCCTACAAAAAATGCCTGAGCAGGCCTGTTGGCATTCTCTGGTAGGGGCGCTTCAAACAATTAACAATTAACTAATCTCTTCTCAACGAGAGAAGGTAAAGCCTGGGAGGGTAAACTTCCAAGAACTGCACAGAACCATACCTCAGCCTGACAGAAAAAAGGCCACCGAACTCAAATGGCCCAGACCCTGTCGGACTGATTGCCGAGGAAGTATTCTCGACTTGGTATGAAAAACAACACCACTCTTAAGGCCAGGTGAAATAGTCTGCCCATATGCTAGGTCGTCTAAGTATGATCAATATGATTTATATATGTGATTATTTTTATTTACACGGACATGTACAAAGCCTGTGTAAATAAAAGTAATCATATATAAAAGCTGTATTTGATATTGAGCACTTTTTATAAGCCTGGTTGAAATTCTTTGGATTACTATCCTGTGGATGTTTACCTGCCCGGATTATTATTATTGGTCTCCAGATTTATAAAATCGGGGGACTTATGTTTTGAGGCATGTCCGTCCGTCCGTCCGGATTTTTCTCCGCAATCATCCATTGAATTTCTCTGAAATTTTGCATTAAGTTGTAACTTTGGTCAGGTTAGAAAATGACTTCTCCGATTTTTGAAAAAAAATCTGGTTAGCCCCCCCCCCCCCCAGGGGGTCAAAAGGCCCCGAAATGGCAAAAAATGACATATTTTGTCCCATAACTTTTCATCCATCCATTCAATTTCTCTGAAACTTGGCCAAAATGTGGAGGCAATTGTTCCTAATAGAAAATAAGTATCGCTGACCTTGGAAAAAATCTGGTTCGCGCCCCCAGGGAGTCAAAAGCCCCCTAAAATGGCAAAAAATGACCTTTTCTCCCCTAACGTTTGATCCATCCATTCAATTTTTCTGAAACTTGGCCAAAATGTAGAGGCAATTGTTCTGGATATAAAATGAGCATCCTTGACCTCAGAAAAATTCTGCTTCGCGCCCCTAGGGGGTCAAAGGGGGGTCAAAAATGCTCCAAATTGCCCAAATTTATTGCATTTTACACTCGCCACATTGAGTCACATACAGAGGGGGACCACGCATGTGCGGCTTGTTATTATTATTATTATTATTATTATTATTATTATTATATATAAATTAAAGTTCAAATATATTGCAAACAGGAACATAAAAGCAATATCTTTTTCAAATATGCTCAATACAAGGTAGAACTTTTTAAATAAACTTTATATAAACATTAACAAAGTAGACTATTTTATACTTTGTATATAGTTTTAATATTTATGTAAAGTCTTGTTTATTTAATATTTATAATAAGTAATATATATATAAATATAGTATAGATATGAATTCAATATGAGAACCGTTTTTTTCTACTAATGAATCACCGGTTATCAAGGCCAAAAGCAACTCGAAGATGATATGGATGGATTGTCAGTTTTATGATGAAGAATATTGTGAGAGGATTTAAAATAATTAATAGAATGAACAAAGTATGATTACTTATGGGGACTGTTTATGAATAAGCATTTGTTGACATTGGATTTGAAGGTGGTCATATTGTAGTCTGAAGGAAAGCAGTCCCATAGTAATATGTTCCTCAGATGGGAAGTTCTTAATGATTTAAAATATCTTAAAATTATATAAATTATATAAACAATAAAAAATTATTTCTTTTGAAAATATTACTAAGCATATAAGTTAGATCTTGACCAAATTAAAATTCAGTCAAACCTCCAATTTACAAAAAAATTACTTTGATACGAAATTAGCAAACTTCACTCATTCATTGATTTCGTACAAATCAGATGATTCTATTGTTGTCATTGGTTTCCCTGATATCCTTTTAGTTATAATTCTTTCTTGAAATACATTGGGTACTTATGGGACGGACCACATGAAGGTTGCTAACATCTTAAGCAAAAGTGTTTCTGTGGAACGAACTGGATTCGAACTTGGCACACCCAGGTTGTCAGTTCGTCAAATCTATTTAATTGAATAATGGACTTCCTTGGCCTTTTGGCTCAGAGCAAAGTGTAGTATCTGTTCAGATACTATACTTCATCTTTTCTAGACTGAGACAATTTTAATTTTTGTCCCAATCTAGAGTGCCTCCTTTTGGGTCGCTGGATTTTCCCACATGAAGTCTATGTCATTGTGCGGAGGCAAATAAATAGGTACTTGATTGAATAGATGTTGAACATTTCAATTTCTGTATATTTACGAAGTTGCGCCATTTGCTGCATTGACAGTGAGATTAAAACGCCAAGTTCATAATCACAATAAAAGAACAGCTTTCTAATATACTGATCATGTGTATGCGGTCGACGTAGGAAGATATAACTAATTTGCATATTCCTTTGCAAAAGGACATCTCATTAATTAACTGTTCGTTTTATATTGTCTCCTATTCAATGATTGTTTAAATTTTAATGTAAAACATTGTTCTATTTACAAATATTTTTATGTCGTGGATAAATGCTCAACATCTTGAGTGAAAAGAGTATTTCAGCACGTTTCCGGACAATTTACTTCTGGGAGTTTTCGATTCTTGGTTTTCTCAATTTTTCTGACCAACACCGGGACACGGGTCCTACTAGTAATTAGAAAAAAAATAATCAACATTTTGGTTTGTTTATAAAGATTAATCTCCCAGTGGTGCCCCCTAGTGGGAGGGAGGGCATAATACCTTCGTGCAGGCATTGCATACAAACACAAGTGAAAATAATAACTCTGTGGCTTAACAGATAATCTGTCAGTGGATAGAGATCAAAAGAAACTGCAACATATAAATGGTAGTAGAGCATCTAAGAACTGGCTAATTCTGGACGAATGTCTTTGAGATTTTTCAGTTAAATATTCTAATAGAGAGGATTATCAAAAACTAATGTTTCTAAATTGGCAAAGGGATTTGCTCGAGGATTAATTCGCCAAACTTTCAAAAGTGACTTTGTAGTCTGCTTAATTCCAACCACCTGTTACCAACAGAATAACATACTTAAAACACACACAATATATATATATATATATATATATATATATATATATATATATATATATATATATCTTCCGAGGAAAGAAGTCATTCCCGTTGGGTTTTTAGATGACTCAGAAAATCTACTGTGCCATTAATAGAAAATTGAACACCATAATCAAATCAACATTAACAGAATTAAAAACGCATTTTTTAAATTCAAAATCAGTACAATGGTGCATCATCTTTCAAAAAATGTATATATATATATATATATATATATATATATATATATATTATATGTACAAGCAACTTCTGCTTATTCAGCTTCGTACGACGGATTTGATGTTATAATCCAAGGAGTGTAAAAAATCTCTGTATTTTGTGCGAACGTTTTCGACCGACATCGGTCGTCGTCAGGCGGTTGCAAAATTAAATAAATTGGTGAATCTATCAAATTATTAAATTATTTCAACAGCACTTTAATACCCCTTCACCCCCCCTCATAACGGGAATGGTTGATGTTTGGTTTAAATCTGTCGTGCGAAGACTAGAAAAAACGGATTAAAAGCTGAATAAGCAGAAGTTAGCATTCCTGTTTAATCAAACATGTATAAAAGAAAGAATGCTGCCCAATTATACATATATATATATAGGAAGGAAAAAAGAAAAGGAAAAACACAAACAGTTTCTAATCCTGACGAAGACGTTATACCGTCGAAAATAAGTTGATTTTAAATAAATAAATATTTAATATATAAATTTTGTAAACACAAAGGTTTGTTATAGCTCAATTGTGTATGACTAGACCCCTTATTATATTATATTATAGATGGTAAGGTCACTTAAATACCTTACACTTACACAATGTACTACTAAAGCTTATATGATATTAAATTATATATATTTAAATTTAGAAGACCATAACCACTGTGTGTGTTTTTTTGTTGAAATAAAAAAAAATTATTTAAACTTAGCTTAGCTTTCGAAGATATAACTTCCTTGTCAAAGCAGAAAACGTTTTCTTCTCATTGTCCGAGATGGCATGCATACATGCTGGTAGAAGAAGAAAAAAACAATACAGTCATGTCTATTAGTGTGGATCATGCTTGTCTGAATAAAAATATGTGTAGACATATTAAAAAAAAACATCGTTGTCGTAGGAAAATATTAAAATTTGGAAAACCTTAAATGGAGTAAATATGAAATGAGAGTTTCAGACAAAATGTGAAATTGGTTAAGGATATGTGGAAAAGCAGAGTAACAAACTAGCCAAAATAAAGACACAAACACGTCATTGTAGCAGGGCCAAGATATTTCGGTCGATGGTTGCGACCATATTCGCAACCATCGACCGAAATATCTTGGCCCCACTACAATGACATATCTGTGTCTTTATTTTGGCTAGTTTGTTACTCTGATTTTCCACATATCCTTAACCAATTTCACGCACACACACACACACACACACATATATATATATATATATATATATATATATATTTGAATATAAGAGACAACTCATGTCTAGATATCTTTGGTAGATCCTTTCAATAGTCCGAATCAGGATCTTAGTTTCGGAGGGGAATTGACTGATGAATTTGCCATAGTTTGGGTTTGTCTCCCAAGTACTTTTAGAATCATCCGGGTCCATCTGGAAGTACTTGGGAGACAACTCCAAACTATGGCAAATTCATCAGCCAATTCCCCTCCAAAACTAAGATCCTGATTCGGACTATTGAAAGGATTAACCAAAGGATATCTAGACATGAGTTGTCTCTTATATTCAACAATACTTGCCTGCAAGATAAGATGCTGCCTATATATATATATATATATATATATATATATATATATATATATGTCATCCACATACAGCCTGTTTCGCTGTTTCACAGCTCATCAGTGCGGCTAGACCAGTTAGTGTCTCAAGCCGGGATCGAAACGCAACCGTCGAGCTGACAGTCGGCGATGCTAACCCCTACGCCATATATATATATATACTAGCAAAAGTTTGATGTGCTGTGTCGCTCATTGAACTCAGTTTAGATTGTTTGAATCAGGAAAAAGTGAATTTGTAAATCCAGTGAAATATAAAAAATTAAAAGATAAAATCCCAAATTAGTCACTTTCTACTCGCTACATCTCTCGGTCTTTCCCTCTCTTTCTCCCTCAGCTATGGGTTAAATTGTATAATTACTTATGGTGTTATTTATTCCCTTTTATGTATAACGGATTATTCCAATCCTATTCACATGTAAAATGAATGGGAACAAATACATAGAATATACTGCCAAGTCTCACGCCTGACAGTATCCTATACCTTTACAAAGCCACCATCCGCTCATGTCCACCAAGCTCTATCCCCTGTCCCATCGCTGCAATATTGCATACCTGTGTTTGTTTTACAAGTACTTCAGTGGAATATGCTCCGACCAACTTTCTGCACTTGTGCCCTCTCAATGTAAATACCACCGAAAATCAGCAAAATCTGACCCCTTCACTGTAGAGGTCCCTCAGATGCCGAAAAGATTTCTACTCTAATATCTTTTTCCTTGAATGCTTGCCTTTGCAATTCCATCCCTGCTCCCAATTTCCCCGACTGTACCAACATTCATAGATTTTTATGTAATGTGAACAAACATCTCGTTGCACAACTCCCCACTGTGGATGCCCCCATAAATCTGGCCCTTATTTCACAGTAGCCTCTTACATCTCAGTGACAGGGTGCTGCCTTGTTACTTTAGTAAAACACTTGTTGGAAGAAAAGTAGTTGTATTATTTACCACCAAATTGGGGGAATGAGGAGGTCCATACCTTTCTCAAGTTTTATTAGTTACTAATAGGCTTCGTCCGCTCGCTATCGCTTCGCAATTTAATTCCTATTCACTGTTTGATTCACAATCTCTTCTCTTTCTCTCTCTCTCTTTCTGCTTCTCTCTATCAATAAGAAAAGAAGACACGAAGGCGAAGCTAACTAATAATAAAAAAAGAAAAAACTCTCTCCTTCTCTCTCTCTGTCTCTCTCTCTCTCTTTCTCTTTCTCTCTCTCTTTCTCTTTCTCTCTCTTTCTCTCTCTCTCTCTTTCTCTCTCTCTTTCTCTCTCTCTCTCTTTCTCTCTCTCTTTCTCTCTCTCTTTCTCTCTCTCTCTTTCTTTCTCTCTCTCTCTCTCTCTCTCTTTCTTTCGCTCTTTCTCTCTCTCTTTCTTTCTCTCTCTCTCTTTCTTTCTCTCTTTCTCTTTCTTTCTTTCTCTTTCTTTCTCTCTCGCTCTTTCTCTCTCTCTTTCTCTCTCTCTCTCTTTCTCTCTCTCTCTCTTTCTCTCTCTCTCTGTCTCTTTATTTCTCTCTCTTTCTCTTTCTCTTTCTCTCTTTCTCTTTCTCTTTCCCTCTTTCTCTTTCTCTCTCTTTCTCTCTTTCTCTTTCTCTCTTTCTCTTCGTTCTGTTTTAATAATAATAAGGGGATATTTTTGTGTCTATATTAAAAGAAAAATAAATTCTTTCCTTTTTTATTATCATATATTATTAAGATTAAGCCTCTCATTAATCATCATCATTATGGCTTCTAAATTTTAAATTTGCATACTTGATAATTCTTTCCTTTCATTTTATTATCAGTTATTATTAAGATTAACCTCTCCTTCTTTGCTCATGAAAATTAAATTTGCATACGTGATTATGTAAGTGAGCCGGATACACTTACGTTCACTTTTGTTATATAGATGTTCAACATATTTGACAATTCAGTATAAATCTGCTGGTATGCCTAAATACTGCCTTTTTACATTTTGGCTAAAAATACAAAAGCTAAGATTTAAACAGCTTTAAGTTCTCTTCAGTAAATCCAATTCCAAATACCTAATAACAGATCGATTCTTCAGGAACCAACAGACCCATTCTTTGATCATTCTTGGCAGTAAATCTCCAACTAAATCTCAACGTCTCTGACCGAAAATATGGTTTTGTCGAACACTGAATAAGCCGGCATTAGTCATGTAAGTTCCCATGCAATATATCTACAACTTATCCTCTTTTCAATCTTCGCTTGGCGTCGCTGTGTGTATGTCTCTGCTCACCCATAGACGGAGTTGAGTGCTTTTTCCGGGATATATTTATACGCTAATGGCACCCTTTCATGGCGTAAAGAGATGATCTAAATGGGTAGTTAGAAGCCACTGCTTACCGAACAGCGACAAGATCTTGTGAAAATCCATCTCGATAAGATAAATTCATGTATGCATCTCGAATATTATATAGCATCAATGGCTGTGGAATTCTGACTTTTTTGACAGATGATTGCTGCAGCTTTCTTTGGGAAGCCATTCAATTTATCCTATAAAGTTTGTTGTATTCATATTCCGGTTTATGCATGCATACATCCTTTAACGTTATTTCCTTGTTGGAATGTGTTTTCTGATTAATCCTATATGTTTAACATAGCAGAACATATTTATATAAGAAAGAGAGAGAGAGAGAGAAAAAGAGAAACCTATTTACTCGCCTCCCCATGAGGGCAAAATTAGACACAATGTCGGTTTTTGATGTGGTGAAAAATTCAGCTCTCCCAAAAGAGGAATTCTGGATTGGGACAAAAATAAAAATGAACTAAGTCTAGAAGAACTTCTCCTTCACTGACCGAGAACAGAACAGATGAATTTTAGTATCAGAACAGAAACTATAATTTTCTCCTAGCCAAAAGGTCAAGGATGAGACATGTTCAGAAATAAATAGATTTAAATAATGTACTCATTTATTTATTATTTAACTATTATGCTTATTTCCACATATCTTATTGGGTTGGCAACTAAGTTCCGACCGTTATTTAAATTTACATGTAAATTTAAAAGGTTTATTAAAAAATAACAACTAATCAATCAATAATGTATTCTTCATTATTGTTTACAACTTTTTCCCAACGTTTAACAAGATTTCCAATGCTTATTTAGTAAAAATCAAAAGGTAAAGTAATAATAATTTTAAAATGAATCTTGACATAATTAGTAATCTATTGGGTCGGCAACTAAGTTCCCGCCGTTTTTTTTAAATTGAAAGGTTTAATAAAAAAAAATAGCAATAATCAATCAATTATTTATTCTCCCTTATTGTTTAACAACTTCTAACCAACGTTCAAGAAGATTTTCAATACCTCGTTGGTAGAAACGAAAAAGCAGAAAAATAATAACAAAAAAATAAGTATCGAAAATGTTCATTTTTCTTAACTTGACCTTCCGTTTTAATGATCTGAAAATAAACAGAAATTAACTTAAATTAACTCGAATATAAAAACAAAATAGATTATAAAATGATTTCAAAGTATAATTCTTGAAGAAAATAGATTCCAAAATTAAGAAAACGGTTGGAACTTAGTTGCTAACACAATATTTTAATCAATTATCTCATTTTTATTTTTTTTAAATCTCACAAAATATGTAATATGAATATACAGATCAAATTCTACTAAATATTTAAGCAGATAAACCCTCAAAATGTTCCTATAAATTCTTTTTTACCATTATTACAACGTTTCGGCCGATGTAACATCCGACCTTCTTCAGGTTCACCTTTTCAAGCTGAACCCTTTATTTAATCCACGTGGGTAGATTGTTCTCGTTCCGTCAGCCTTGACTGGTAGAAGTGTTAGTTAGAGTGACACTTAGCATTAACTCAAGGTAGCAACTGTAGGGAGCCAACATTACGAACTCAATGGAATGGCAAACAGGACTCCATGTTCTTGCCTCTAACACACGTCCAGATTAACAGTTGTAGCTAAAAAAGATTTTAAATATGTGTCTTGCTAGACATCTAAAGTGTTATTTTCTCTCGACAGAGCCTACACACTGTTTATATATTAAAATATTTATGGACAGGAATTCGCCACAACGTATCCAGACATCCATCCATATCATCAAGGGACGTCATCTGATTGTGCCCCAAGCTTTTGTGTCCCATGTTTCTGTTGTGATGTGATTATTCCTGAAAGTAAGACAATAATACGAGCAAATGGGACAGAGGTCAAAAAGGACACAAACACGATGTTACTTGGTCGGTCGCTCGGTGCATAAGAGAGAGAGATACGTAAGCACTTATTATTTATATACATCAGAAATATACAAGGGAGATAATTACAGATTACAATAATTACAAAATGAACTGTGTAAGGGAAGTAATAAGGATACTCTTTTCTCGGATGTAAATATCGTTGTCCTTCCCAAATGTATGATATATACTACAGTTTCTGTGGCCCACGCTTCTCTGTCTACCTTTCTGTGATCCACCTTTCTGTGTCCCAACCATTCTGTTCCTCACCCTTTGGTACCCCACTCTCTCTGACAGAACTGAAATACAAATAAAACTATGAATAAATTATATTGATTTTTTGTGTAAAATTTATAAAAATCTGACTTGCAATGTTATTTTCTTGTAATTTTTTGATTGATAAAATCAAGATTATAACTGAAAATAAAAATAAATAATATTATATTATTCGTCCCACACCCAATCGTGGGTTCTAGACAAGTGCCCTGTTTACTCTATGCTTGAAGCGGGTCTGCATATGACTATAGCGACTAACGCAAATCGTTTATCTCTATAAAATGGGCTTTGCTTAAAAATAGACTCATAGATAATTTACATTGTCCTGATGGATTATTTTAATGGCTGACGATGTTGCTTAGCCTAATGGATACTGCGAAAGACTTTGCTATCGATCAACAATTCAGTCAGATCTATTATGTACACTTACGCTATAATGTCATTGGGGAATGCATGAAGCCTCACATTCATCTGGCTACGGATAAAACATAACATCTCTTCTAATCCCTACAGCCTCTTTCACACAGAAAAGGTATTGATAGCCTCTCTCTACTGTATCGTTATGTTCATGGTAGGTGCTCGACTGAGCTCCAATCACTGGTAACCCCTATAAAACATTTATAGCAAGAACTCGTCCAGCAACAACCACATCAAAGAACTTTCCTTTCTCTCCTTTCTGTACCTAACATCAAACGGAACTATCATAAAGAGATTCATTTTAAGAACTTCCCACCTGTGGAACACGTTACTGCATGAATGTTTATCTACAGACTACAACATGGTCGTTTTCCTGTCCAATGTCAACAAATATTTGTCGAGTGGTCATGTGAATTAATCATAGTTCTTAATTCTTTTTATAGTACTTCTCCATCATGCAACTGAAAATCTCATTAACCCTTATCCTCAGGTGATTTTTAGCCTTGATAAGTGGTGATTCGTTAATATAAAAAAGCCTCAGTTAAAAACTTGTTTTCAAACTTCCATGAACAAAGTTTCTTCTCTAGAACATCCACCCTGTGGAACAAGATACAACGAGTCTGCTTGTCAACCGACTACATGATTGTCTTCAAGTCTAATGTAAACAAATACTTGTTGAGCCGTCCTCTTGGATAATCAACTTTTCTTAAGTAATCTTCTGCCCATTCCACCCACTGTTTCTGGTCATCTCGTAGAGACGATTATCGTCCAACTGACAATCTGTTTAACCCTTATCCCCGTGGTGACCCATTAGTTAAAAAAAAAAAGAACCCTTGTTCAATAAGTGTTTCCACATCAAATAACCAAAAGGGTTCATATGCCATTAAAGAAACGAACCAAACCATTGCTCGTTAGTGGTAGCATTCCCTTCTCATGGTAAAAATACTTTTACACTTATTCTCAAATTAGTATCACCGAATAAAGCAAAACAACCGAATTTAAAATTAAAACGACTGAACACCAAATTAAAACAGCTACATTTCAAATTAAGATAGCTGAAGTTTTAATCAAAACAACTGAACACCAAATTAAAATAGCTACATTTCAAATGAAAATAGCTGCGGTTTAAATCAAAACAACTGAACATCAGATTAAAACAACTACATTTTATAAATAATGAAAAAAAAGATCTGAATTACAAATTATAACGGCTGAATTTTGATGAAATTTGAACCAAAGACACAAATTCAAGGAGTTTTCTAACATTTCACTATCCTCCGACTATATTAGGGGGCAGTAAAAACAAAGAAAGTAATATTGTGTTACAAACATAGTAAAAAAGTACATTCAACGTCGGATCTTCCTGCTAGTATATATAAATATATTATGCTAGTATCTATATATAAATATATTATGCTAGTATGTATATATAAATATATTATGCTAGTATGTATATATAAATATATTATGCTAGTATGTATATATAAATATATTATGCTAGTATGTATATATCAATATATTATGCTAGTATGTATATATAAATATATTATGCTAGTATGTATATATAAATATATTATGCTAGTATGTATATATAAATATATTATGCTAGTATGTATATATAAATATATTATGCTAGTATGTATATATAAATATATTATGCTAGTATCTATATATAAATATATTATGCTAGTATGTATATATAAATATATTATGCTAGTATGTATATATAAATATATTATGCTAGTATGTATATATCAATATATTATGCTAGTATGTATATATCAATATATTATGCTAGTATGTATATATCAATATATTATGCTAGTATGTATATATAAATATATTATGCTAGTATGTATATATCAATATATTATGCTAGTATGTATATATAAATATATTATGCTAGTATGTATATATAAATATATTATGCTAGTATGTATATATCAATATATTATGCTAGTATGTATATATCAATATATTATGCTAGTATGTATATATCAATATATTATGCTAGTATGTATATATAAATATATTATGTAAGGCGAACTCCCTAGATTTTTAGTAACAGGAATGTTGTGTTCTCATTTTGCTGGATTACTCTGCCATCTTTAACACGGACCTGGCTGTTTTTGTTTGTTTTTTGTGCCAAATAAACAATAGAAAAGGACTGAGCGTTTCAGATGTTTATTTCTCCTGAATTCAATCTCCGGGGGTTGACTTAGATCAGGGGCGGGCAACCTTTTCAGAGTGAGGGCCAGATAGGCCTTTTGGAAGAAGATCGCAGGCCGGAGTGAAAAACGAAATCTCAGAATTACTATATTTTGTTTACATGAATAAATTGTACAAAAATGGCATTGAACACTCTACAAATCTGATATTTTTTCTCGAGAGACTTCTGTATGTGATGTTATAAAAGGTGCTGACGAAGAGCCATTTTGAAACCATAAAAAATAATGACGGGGGAGGGGGGGGAAGTAGCAAGTTGATCCATCATTCGTTTTGACACACCTCACATAAGTTCTATGTTTCATGCCCTTTTCTCGTCTGGCGTTTCCTCTTTGCCTCTCTCTTTATCTTTTTCTATTTTTATCTCAGGCCAAGGATTTGAAATTAATAGTTAAAGAAAAATGAAATATACATGCATCATTGCTCGCTGATATTTATACATTTTTATCCCACTGTAAATCTTAATTGAAACCTACTTTTACGTCTATGTCACTGGGAGGTCCGCGGGCCAGATTGCAATGCAAAAGCATAACAGGGTCGCGGGCCGGACGTTAAGCCTTCGCGGGCCGGATGTGGCCCACGGGCCGGAGGTTGCCCGCCCCTGACTTAGATGGTCGATCCCAGTCTACCATTAGGTGGAGTGGCTTAGCGAGACCCCCTTATCTCAAAATTAGACTTGATCAAAGTTCACTCGAATGTCCTCTCTTCCTTGCCTGTGATGTCGCACACATACATGTTGTTGCTACAGTCTCATTGGATTATATTATCTGGTAAAGTACAGAATAGTTAATGCTCCAAAAGACAACCACACATAATTCATATAAACGCATTAGAATGAAATTCTCTACCGAACCCACATAGTTTTAACATGTGGAAACGATTTGTAAGAGTTTTTATACTGTTTAAAAAATTCTTACACACTATGTAGGTTCTGCCATTTTGTTAGGTTTATGCACTCTTGAGTGTTAACTATTCTGTACTTTTAATGTTTAACAATCTTTTTTAAAAATCGTTTCCACACGTTAAAACTACGCGGGTTCCGTAGAGAATTTCATTTTAATACGTTTTATATAAATTATGTGGTGTTATTGTTTCGGGTTTACGAGTTCTAGAGTGTTAACTATTCTGTACTTTTACCCGTTATTCTTACTTCCTCTCATAACAGAGATTCATTAACCAAAAGATATTCAGATATACGATGTTATTTGGAGTTATGGCTGATCAAAATTCCTCTAGATTAATTTACAAAACTGCCTGCTATGTAAATTAGACTATTTAGAGCAAAACATAACTATTTTTCTATGGATGAATAGAAATGCCAAAATAAAAAAAAGAGAAAAATTTGAGAATGACCAGTTTAAAAAGATATCGATTCTCTTAGCAAAGTTAGACACATTGCGTAAATCCTGTCAAACATGGCTTGGATTTTAGATTTCGCAATAAGAAATTATCCTGAAAACTTTTTCAATGTAATCTTGTTGGATATTATTGCACAAGAGAAATGGAAAAAGAAAAATCAGATCTACCATATTTAATGCCCGAACAGGCAAAGACTTTGATGTCTATTATTGGCAAGTCTTGCCAAAATTCAATTTGTAGTATGAAATATTCTTCAATGGTTGAGGTTACTGAAGAAAGAGAAAAAGCTCTTGCTGGGAACAGGTACTAATTTTCATTTCCTTTGTGTATACATCAATATATACGTTTCAGTTATTCGCTTACTTTTATATGTGGTATTTGTAAAAAAAAGGGGGGCTCGTTCATTGTCAGAACATAAAACTGACTAATTTATATGTTCATATAAATACTATACTAGCAAGACTAACTCTGAATGAGGAACACTATGTCCTTTTGCGTCTAACCCATAACACCATCTTGTTACACGTTCACTTACCAATGGCTGTATAACACCATTATACACGCGTGTTGCCGTCGTCGTCGTCGTTTTGAACCCAGGTTGTTGATCGTCTGTGGATACAATCACTCAGACGCTGATGTTTTTAGAAAAGGTGTATTTAAAGAGTCACACAAAAACATACAAGTGACAACTTGAATATACATGAGAGAGAGAGAGAGAGGGACAGATAAATAGTCTCGCTACATCCAGTCTATCATGCTGCCTCTCCCCCACCTATTGGGGACAACACCCAGGCACGTCTTTTCTGCTTGAGTCCTGCTAGCCAAAAGAGACAGAAAATCTTCGCCTGGAAATCATGTATAGCAATACTGATACACTTTCACTTATCGATGGGTATATAAAACCGTTATACAACTGTGTCGTCGTTGTGAATCTATGGTTCTTTTCGTTTGTTAATAAACACACTCGAATGCCGATGTTTATAAAAAAGGTTTCTTTAAAAAGATGGACATTCACAGAAAAAACATCATAGACAGGTTACTTGTATATGCAAGAGATAGAGAAAGAGAGAGAGAGAAAGAAAGAAAGATAGATAGCTTATCTTGGTATATCCCATTGAAGATAGCACCTAGACACATCTTTTCTGCTTGAGTCTTACTAGTCAAAAGAGACAGAAAATCACCAGATAGAAGTCACATGACTTCAGCCGGGGTAACCTCTTACCCTTAAGATGTCACTCAAACTTTTCCATCCATAAGAATATTACTTTTTTATTCTTGTTTTTTTTTACATCTTATAATATTCATTTTTTTATAATATTCATTTTTTTTTACATTTTATAATATTCATTATTTATTTAAATTTTATAATATTCATTTTTTTTTACATTTTATAATATTCATTTTTTTACATTTTATAATATTCATTTTTTTTACATTTTATAATATTTATTATTTTTTACATTTTATAATATTCATTTTTTTACATTTTATAATATTCATTATTTATTTAAATTTTATAATATTCATTTTTTTTTACATTTTATAATATTCATTTTTTTTACATTTTATAATATTCATTTTTTTTACATTTTATAATATTTATTCTTTTTTACATTTTATAATATTCATTTTTTTACATTTTATAATATTCATTATTTATTTAAATTTTATAATATTCATTTTTTTACATTTTATGATATTCATTTTTTTACATTTTATAATATTCATTTTTTTTTACATTTTATAATATATATTCTATTTTAAATTTTATAATATTCATTTATTTTACATTTTATAATATTCATTATTTATTTACATTTTATATTATTCATGTAAATAAAACAAATGAATATTATAAAATGTAATTTTATAATATTCATTTGTTTTATTTACATTTTATAATATTTATTTTTTTACATTTTATAATATTCATTTTTTTGCATTTTATGATATTCATTTTTATTTACATTTTATGAAATTCATTTTTTATTTACATTTCATGATATTCATTTTTTATTTACATTTTATGATATTCATTTTTATTTACATTTTATGATATTCATTTTTTATTTACATTTTATAATATTTATTTTTATTTACATTTTATAATATTCATTTTTTATTTACATTTTATAATATTCATTTGTTTTATTTACATTTTATAATATTTATTTTTTATTTACATTTTATACTATTCATTTTTATTTACATTTCATAATATTCATTTTTTTCCCGAACAAAACTGTTTTCATGACTTATCTGTTTACATTAGTTTTCAATATTACTTTTTGAATTAAAATTCAATAGCGTAAAATAAAAGGGATTTGTTTACTCTTTGTATACGTGATAGCATAAAATGAATTGTATTCTTAAAATTCTTAGAAGAATTACTTAATTACCACTCTACCAAATAAGCATTTCGGTTTATTCGTAAATATATCAGTCATTTTTACAAATATACATAAATATGCCATTAGGCTTTAGCATTGCAAATTATTTTTCAGCATCTAACCGACTATTCAATAGGAAATTTTAATATTATAGGATAAATTAAACGGATTAGAGAGAGATAAAATCAAATCTTAATTTACCCTAAGATGACACCTACTAAAATTACTTATATGGGTGGGAGCGGGATTTCCCTAGAGTCAGCTACTGACAGGTACGTTGTAATGTTCATTATTATTTATAAAATTGATAATAATATAACAGAATTTTCACTAATAAAAATAACTTACATTCATTGTTTTCATCATTGATGACCACATGTATGTTTTTAGCATACTAAATTCATTTTCCAGCTTCTAGTCAGTGATTCTATTTCAAACTGTAATATTATAATATAAAATAAATGGAAAAGATACAAAAAAAACTCTTAAATAACGCTAAAACAACTTTGACTACAGTTTCAGGGATTCGAGACGTCTCGGTAATTTTTTTTTTTTTTAACCTTTTTTTCTCCTCACTACTCGTTTATAAAAAAAGCAAAAAACTTCCTCATAGAGAAAGAAAAAAGTTACGAAGTGATTCATCTTTGTTCCCCTTCTCGTGGTTCTTTATTCCTCTTTTATAATATAAATAATGAAAAAAAAATCCTCACTATAGATAATAATGGCAGTGCCTCTAACATAATTTCACTGTTTATATATATATATATATATATATATATATATATATATATAAAAATTGGGTATTTAAATCTGTATGGCTAGGTTTCCTTCCTCTTATCTACTTACCTTTCTGGTACCTAAGGTACTTAAGCTTTATTTTTTATTTTTATTTATTATTATTTTTTTTTATTTATTTATATATATATATTTTTTTAAATGCAACTTTAATTCCTATATAATTTTATTGCTAGCTACCATATTGCAGAATGGTTCTTGGGTGTAGTGTTTAGATATTATTATTATTATTATTATTATTATTATTATTATTATTATTATAATTAATGTTATTTGATATGCAAATTAGCATATCACACGGTAGTCTAAAGGGTAATATATTATTAATATTATTATTTTATTATTATTATTATTTATTAATGTATATATTAGTGAAATTTTAAGCTGAATTATTTCGACACTTGATTATTGGGGAAATGGTAGTTTAATCAGTACCATTGGAGAGCCATGAATATTATAACTGTCCTGTTTTTAAATCTCCGAAACAGTTACATGGTAAACAGCTGATGATCCCCGTGTTAATATTAGACGCTTAAGGTCTCCTATTTTTGTTTCACTGTTAGATACTTAACCCCCCTTTTTATTTTATTTACTTATTTATTCATTTATGAATTTTCCAACGAATGTTAAGTCTGCAATATCTTGGATTTAGTTAGTTTCTCTGGGAATTTTAACTGCATTTTACTTCCTTTTTTTTCTTCTTTTGTTTAAAATGACTTAAAGCTTCTTTAGACTATATATTATACTAAAGCTGAGTTAATAAAAATTTGTTTCCTTAAAGCTTTTTTCCTATATATTTTAACTCACACAAATACATGCTAAAAAATATCAGTTTTAGAATTCAGATATTCTATTTTAATTGTTTTAATTAACTGTAATTTGCAATTAACTCATCAAATGACCCATTTAATTTTCTATCTATCACTTTCATCGTCTTTCAATGTATGTTAGGTGACCACACACTATTATGTTATACGTCATATTTTACTTTTGCTCCCGTCACTCTCTTTCCCTGTTTGTTAACAGTCGAAGAAAGAAAACAAAAAGAAAATAAATGATTGAAATAATCCATTATGAACAAAACGGAATATTACCGCAAAGAGTAATACTATTTAACCTTTATTTGGAGATAGAGTGATAGATAGACAGAGAGGATGGGGTAATATGTTGTCCTCTTATTTTAAATAAAAAATTATTTAATATTAAACTGGCTTTGCAAACTCACCATTTTCTGATTCAAACAATTTAACGCAGGTTCTATAAGTGTGACATTTTTTTCTAATATATATATATAAATAAAACAGGGGATACAATTATCCAACGTAGAAAAATAATACAGAATATTGATTTTGATTTGTCAGAAATTAATATTCTGTATGATTTTTCTACATTGTTTTCTTCATCCTGAGGAAGTCTTTCAATAAAGACGAAATGTTGATGAATAAATAAATAACATAGTTTTTAGCTTTCCTTTTTCATTTTCCATATATATATATATATATATATATATATATATATATATATATATATATATATTTCAATTATAGACATTATTCATGGACATTGAACTCATTTTGCTTTCTGAAGAAGATGTGGCTTTTCTCTTTCATTTCATTGCTAAGGAACTTATCACGGCTGTTGCTGACCCATCTTGTATCCACTTAAACATTTCTTTCTTATCTTAGTGTGTGTTTTCACCGGAATGCTAGCCTCCATAAAACTCGGATTAAATCAAGATATATGTGCACATATTTATACATACCAATGGTTATAAAAAGATATTGAGGAAAGTGTTTGTACAAGATATAAGAGTAATGATAAAAAATGGCTCAATATACAATGGTAAAGAGCTAGAACTCAACAAGATGATGTTGTGTATATATATATATATATATATATATATATACATGATTATTTTTATTTACACAGACATGTACAAAATCTGCGACACTGGCATGTCGATGTTATCGATCAACAGCTATTACAAACTGAGATCTCACCAGGCAGAGTTAGAATCCGATCTTAACCGTAGATCATATTTGGAAAGAACCGGTTGAAATTCTTTGGATTACTACCCTGTGGAAGTTTTACCTGGATTATTATTATTATTATTATTATTATTATTATTATTATTATTATATATATATATATATTGTGTGTGTATTTAGGCAACATTTTCTCATTTATGCAAACATTGTTAAGAATTACAGAATTCGTCTGTTTAATAATACCTTTTTATTTTTTGAATTTTTCTGTTATTTTTAACAATGTTTGCATAAATATGTATATATATATATATATCTTCAGACTTGACAAGGACCTGTAGGAAGAAATAATATATAGTATATATATATGTATATATATATATATATATATATATATATATTAGTATTTCATGTATCTACATAACATTTTATAAGGAGATATATTTTTTTATGTATCAATTTTCAGTATTTACTTCAACAGTGCTCGATACATAAGTAGAGCTAGGTAGTAATCTATGATGCATTTTAGCTTGAAAATCCCCCCCCCCCCGGGGGTGAAACCCGGAAGCCTCTGTGTAGCTTAATTGGTATGAATATATTTTCATAGATCACTTTATATACATATATATATATATATATATATACATACATATATATATATAAGTAGAAGTAATATTCAAGCATATTGTTATGATATTTAACCAAGCATGAATGATAATGAATGAGAAATTTAGTCGATTCAATTCTCTTTTTCATGAATTGGTACTGACAAACCATTGGTATGTAATAAATATAGTCTTGATTTAGTCTGAGTTTTATGGAGGCTAGCATTCAGATGAAAACACACCCACTAAGATAAGAAAGAAATGTTCAAGTGGATACAAGATGGGTCAGCAGCAGCCGTGATGAGTTGCCTAGCAATGGAATGGAAAGAGAAAAGCCACATCTTCTGAGAAAACGAAATGCTTCTAGTGTCAGTAGGAAAATCTTATTGATAATTATTTCCATGAATAATGTCTATAAAAAGTTATTTCCTAATTTTAATCTTGCTTATATATCTGTAAAAACCATGAAAATATAATTCTGAAAGTGTAGTATCTGTTCTGATGGATACTGCACCCCATAGACTCTCTCCCTCTCTCTAACTCTCTCTAACTCTCTAACTCTCTCTCTCTCTAACTCTCTCTCATATATTTTGGCTAAGATCAAAGTGTAGTATCTGTTCTGATGGATACTGCACCCCATAGACTGGTATTGTCTTGGCCTTTGGGTCTTGATTCCGCCGGTCTGTGGGTTTGTCCTGTGCAGTTCTAGGAGGTCCACCCTCCCAGGCTTTGCCTCCCCTCTTTGGGGAGGAGTAAGTTTATTGCTTACTGCCTGAGGCGCCCCTACCGGGGAATGCCGACGGGGCTGCCCAGGCAATTTTTAAATGGCCAGAGTGCTCACCTTCTCAGGCACTGGCTTTTCAAATCCCACTTTCCCGACCCGACCTTGGGTCACATCTTACCTTGTGGGAGGAGATAAATAAAATAATTCTAAAACACAAGTTTCTAGAATTTAGCTTAATCGTAGGTTTCCGCCTCCCCCATGTACATAGTGTGATTGTCCACCGAAGGGAGAGTTTACCAGACATGTCTACACAGTGTGGTGTATGGAAGTGACACTTGGCCAATGAAGGTTTAGTATATGCGTTGCATGAAGAGAAATTATATGATAGGATAGATGTGTAATGTTAAAGACAGACTTAGATCTGATGACCTCAGAGGAAGATTAAATTGGGATAGTATAGGGAGATGTGTGCAGAACATGAAACTTCAATAGTATGGCTATGTTGGAAGAATGCGAGTTCTTCAGTTAGTGGATGTAGAACAGTTGAGATAGCAGGGCCAGTTCACAGGAGAAGGCTAAGGAAATATATAGGAGGAAGTGATAAGAATGAAGTTGAGAGACAGAAAGGAACAAATAAAGACCTGGCTTGGTATAGGTTAGTTTGGAAGTCAATTTCTTAAAGCCGTCCAACACATGTCAACATGTAAAACGGACGTTAACTCGATGAAGAAGAAGAAGAAGAAGAAGAAGAAGGAATAAGCCAACGGTGTAGGAAAATAATTACGCCGACAGTGCTAGGAAATTACAAAGATAAAAAGGGACACTTGTAGAGAATTTGAAGGAGGGACGGGACCACTTGTCATGGATGTCATCTTAACCACTCGGCTAATAAGCCGAAGATTTAGGAAAGGCTAGATTTGTCTACTCTTTAATGTAGGAGTATAAAAAACTGTCACTATGGGTAGATGTGTAGCAGTCATAAATATTAACATTTCTTTCTTCTTGCAGAGAGGTGAGGTGGTTAGGTCATACAATAACCGATTAGCCTCCAGGATGTACTATTTTCGACCGAACTATTGAAGGACTAATTCCAGAACCTTTAGGATTTGTAGGTCAGACAGAGAACTCCCAGGCACGCACAAAGAAAGATGTCCTCTCTTTCACCCCAGTCAACTTGATATCCAAGCAGTACTATTCTCCACTGGAACATATATGGTTCAAGGACAACCGGCGCCCCCTTTCCTTACTTTATAACTTTCTTCACTGTTACACGGTTTTAACTTTCGGCAACCTACACCCAGCGGTGTAGGTCACTCAAACAAATATATTTGTTATTTATAGAAAAGCTTTGTTTTTCTTTCATTTGTCGACTCTTTTATTACAAAATATTCTAAGAGTTGGTCTTACAGTCATGTGAAGATTAGCTCCTATAGATATACCGATAGATGCACGGCGTGTAGACCTTTTCTGACTGTCAGGGCCACTCTCATCTGATTTTCTCGAGCCCCTCTCATCCCTAAGCCATCCATATTTTGGGGAATTAACCTCTGAACCGTTTGCTTTAAATGTATTTTTTATATGATAAATTGTCAGCCATGTTTGGTGGATGATTGTCAAATGCTTCTTTTGCACCTTACCTTAGCAATGACGATTCTGGGGGACTGGGGTGAGGGTGAAAGAATGAGTCCAGAATTTTAAGTGGCTCTTGGATTAAACCAACCCTCCTCACTTCACCCCACCACACTTTTATAAGCTTTAATATTAGTGTTCATTTTTGATTTTCAAGGGGAAAAAAAATTTCATCCTTTTTTTGGTGGCAAAAAAATTTTTTTTTTCATTCGCACCATTTAAGGTGTATATCTTTTTGTAAAGGTGGTCAGTGAGTTTCGACTATGGGTATAATAAGACGTATTTATATATTTTAAACATAAAATATATACTTTATATGTAAATTTCTTTTATTAATCAATATATACTAAAAAAATTCATTAAGATCGGATAATTTTCTGATTTTTTGGTGGATTCTTTTCAATCGAATGATTTTCATTTTTTGCTTAAAAACACTTTCATTGCCCGTCTCAATCTCATAATTCCATATACTTAACCCTAACCCTAACCATAACCCTATCTTAATAATATTGGAGCAAGTTTAAAATCATACTCTACCAGAGAGCTTATGCATTACTTGTAATTATTAAAAGTCTTGACACAAAAAAGAAAACCACAAAATAAATTATTTTTACAAGCAAATCTATTTTTCCCCAGTTTTATGAATAGTGATCGAAAATTAAAAAAAAAATTAAATTACATTAATCTTATTTGAAGTCTAGAAGTACAATCGAAGTTGAGTAGGTGTTCGTACCAGTCGAGAATACATCTTCGACAATCAGTTCAACAGCGGCTTTGTTGCTATCAGGCTGAGGTATGGTTCTGTTCAGTCTTAGGAGGACCACCTTCCCAGGTTTTACCTTCTCTTCTGAGAAAGATTTAGTTTATTGCTAATTGCTTGAGGCGCCTCTACCAGAAGATGATGACAGGGCTGCTAAGGCATTTTGACATTTTTTGCTACATTTACTGAACTTAACTAAAAATCTTGGGCATTTATAACGACAGCTAACAGAACGAAAAAGGAATAAAAAAACAAACAAATAGGAAACAGAAAAATGTTATGAAAGGCAAGATAAGTTTATTTGCGTGTTAACTTATTTTAAAGAGTTTTTTTGTTCAAAACAAACCTGGTGTCCACCTGTTCAGTTAGAACGAAAAAAAAATGGTTGAAATTACAGAGTTTCGATAATCGCTAAAAAAAAAACGAAAATTAAGCAAAATACTAGTAGAACATTACATTTTCCCACGATTGGTGACATTTATTGGATGTGTTTCTAACACTATTTTGTTTGTATTTCGATTTTTCACCAATTATCAAGGATCCCCGTGCTGGGCTCATGAACAGCCATTACAATACAAAGAAATTTATCCAGGCTAGTAGAAGAGTACCTTATCTTGCTTTGCGTAACATTTATTTGTTGCCTATTTATTTTTTTATCCCTTTTTCGTTCTGTTAGCTGTCGTTATAAATGCCCTTTTTTCTTCTTTCCGCCAAGTTTTTCAGGGTGTTTACGTCATAAATGCCCAGAATGTTATTTTTTTTTTTTATTCACTGTCTCATGAAATTTCACAATGAGACTGTGTCTTATATTAAAAAAAAATCAATACTAAATATTAAAAAATCAATAAAACTATGCAATCTATTATTATACTAAAGTTGAGTAGATGAACGTTTGTTTCCCTACGTCTTTTTCTCGATATATTTTTATCACACAGATACATGCTAAAATATCCCAAAGTTTTAGGATTGAGTCATGCATTATTGTCTCATTGTTGAGTTCTTAACCTTGTGTCATACATGCCACAACCAAGTTGCCGTAATCGTTAAAGAAACATTAAATTTCACAAATTGTTATTCATACCTTGGCTGCTGGACGTTCCTCCACGTGATCCTCCCAGACTGGGGGAACGACATCCTGTAATTAAAGCTTCTTTCATGCCTTCAAAAAGACTAACTCAAGACAAAACTGATGGAAGACAGCGAGACATTTATTCAACGTGATCTTCGTTACAAATAACTGTGACCAGTCGGAGAGAGATAGAGAGAGTGATCAAAATCACTAATTAGTTATATCTTGCCAGCCCATATCATTCCATGTGCACTTTCAAACTAACCACTTTTTCTATCACTCTCTCTCTCTCTCTCTTTGAGTTATGTGATCTCATATCCGTTTCTACTACATTCTCCCAGTTTCTGCAATTTTCAATGCGGGATCATCAAGTTGACCTAGGCTAATCTCTTAACGGTTGCCATACTTTGCTATTCTCAACCGTAGAAGACAATGGAAGTGTTCCCGAATCTCTGACTGCACCCTAATGGGGTTATGGGGGCATGACCCCATGAAACATTAATATATATCCTATTTTTATGAAATTTTAATCCTATGTATAAACTTTTCTGGGGAAGACAATGGTCCCGAATCTCTAGGTTCCTTCCTAACCTAAGAGAGCTATGGAGGCCGAACCTCCTTTAAAACTTTAAATATATCCTATTTTGATAAAATTTATATCATATGTATTAAATTCTCTGGAGAAGACAATGGAAGTAGTCCCGAATTTCTACATACTCTCTCTGTGCCGAATATCTACTCTCCCCACCTCTAAGTGATTTATAGGGACAGAACCCCTTTAAAACTTCAAATACGTATATCCGATTTTTCTGATGAGTGTCATTTTAAAAGTCGACTTACCAAATGTCGTAATTGTTAAGTTGGAAAAGTATCAGACTGAAAACATCGAGTGTGCGGTTTTGATTCTACCCCCAATTTAAAAAAAATGAAATCAAGGTATAAATTTTCCTTTTTTTTTAATATGAAAAAAATGCAAGTGAACAATTTTGGTATATTTAGTATGCAACGCCTTTAAGTTTCTGTCTGCATCTCTCTCTCTTTTTCTCTCTATCGCTATCTATATACCTATATCTATCATTCTCGCTCTTTATCTTTATCTCTTTCTCTCTCTCTCTCTCTCTCTCTCTCTCTCTCTATATATATATATATATATATATATATATATATATTTGTGATCAGAGTTCGAGCCCACAGATCGTTGAGAATTAACTTCCTGCACTGAAGATTGTGTTAGCATGAAACATCGATTTCTGTAGGTAATAAATAATTAATATTTATTTACAAATATTATTATAAGCCCCTTTGCTAAAGTCTGGGCACTCTGAGTGAGTTTAATAACAAGCAGTACAAATAGCTTCATGTAAGTCCAAACACAGTTTGTTGATCACTTTCGCTGCTCGTGAAAATCAGCTGCCGACTCGCTATTTACAAAGTTAAATTCCTCTTTAATTATTAGCTAATTCCCTATGGCCGAGGGGTTAACACTCTTGACTACGAATCAGTGGCGATTTATGATCGGAGTTCGAGCCCGCCGACCGTTGAGAATTAACTTCCTGCACTGAAGATTGCGTTAGCATGTAAGATCTATGTCTGTAGGTAATAAATAATTAATATTTATTTATAAATATTATATATATATATATATATATATATATATATAATAAAGGACACCTCTTTGTCTCTAAAAACGAAGGCATACTAGGGAGTGTACCTTAAATATAAGTGTATTCACATGTTCAATTTGCATGTGAACATAATGGAAGTAGTTATGCGTCTCGAGCTGCCACTTAAAGGAGCTAATGACAGTTTTCTAAATGTTACACAATCAAATTAATTTATCTCTAAGCGTTAAGAATAAGTTGCTGTTAATGTACACTCTCCTTAATATGATGTTGCATATGATGCTATCCCACACTCTAACCCGGGCAACGCCAAGTAACCCTGCTAGTAAATATATATAAAATATATTTATCCATGGATACGTGCTTCTCAGTTTTGCAGCTTTGCTGATACTAACAAGACTCAAAACCGAGACCACAGTGGCTGAAGTCCAGCGCCATGATATATCTAAGTAGATAAGTAATGAGAATAAAAATTGGATAACATGCAATATTTATTAAATCATCAATTTTTCAGACAAGAGTAATATAAAAAAAAACTTTTTCATTTCCCTAATCCATGGATTTTCAAAGATATGCTCTCATCATCAGGGGAAATTCAACAGATAAGTCAGTAAAATTTACTATAATGCAAACATTTGAAAATATAAAAATATAAAAGACATGAAAATACAAACAATTTTAAAAGTTTAAAATATGAAAAGAAAATCATCACCATTGAAGAAGCATAGAAAAGTTCGATTAATCAAATTCGAGGATTGAAAGTATGAAGCAAGTGTAGGATGGTAGGTTGAAGGTAATACAGACATTAGAATTTGTGGAAAAGTTCCATTCTGGGTGATATAGGTTTTAAATCCAAGAGAGAGTTTTTGGGCAGCGAAATGAATCACCAAAAATTATAAAAGTATAAGTCCTGAAAGAATGTGTAAACAATTGATAAAATCAGAAAGCAAACATGTTGAAAGCCATCATTTTACTTCCTGGGCTGAGTAAGAAAGTGGTAGTAATTGAACTGTTCAAATTTATTTTCATATTTCACACACACACACACACACACACATATATGAAATACCAAGGTCTTATGTACGACATGAAAAGAAACTGGACTCTTAGGAAAATCTCTATCATTCCAGTAATTATAGGAGCAACAGGACTAATGAAAAAGAATTTCAAAAGCTATCTGACGAGTATACCCGGTGAACCGAGTGCAAGAGAAATACAAACAACTGCACTTAAAGGGACGGCTAGAATCTTAAAAAGATCTCTCGCTTGAGTGTCTGAAATAGCTGGTGAATGTCTGGCATCCGGTAGGATGCCCCATCTCCAGCAAAAACAGAAAGATAAGAAAAATTAAAAAAATAAAAAATATTTTTTTTTTCACAGAATATGTAACATAAATAATAATTGCATTACACAAAATTAAATAGATTCTGATCAATGAGGACTTAAATCCCCAAAATCAAAACTTTGCTAAAGTCATCACTTTAATCATGCAAGTTATCTTTTCACACAGTTTCACATGTGTGATATGTTTTTTATTGCACTGAAGTATTTTGGGGCTGACCTCATGTATTTTTAGGGTTTCTTGAGAGAGCATTAATATCCTTTTATTTCATTTTCTTTTGAGTTCATATCACAATTATAATTTTTAACGCTATTCCTTTCATTTTCTTTTTCTGCCCCCCCCCCCCCCCCCTGCATAGAGGACATCATTTCAACTGACATAAATAGCAATTATAATTGTAATCCCTTTCGTTCGTTCAACTTATTTCACAACCACCATTCAAGCATAGAAATATTCTGCAAGAATAATTCCGTGTTTCTGCTTCCATAGCTTAACTATCCTGCCATTCATGTCTCACCCCTGACTCAAGATGACAATTTGGAATCCATTGCACATACATCTACAATTAGAGATAATATTCTTCCAAAGTTCGACTCTTCAATATCAATTTTACATGACCAATCTCACTAAGCCCAACTACCAATCTTTAAAAAATGTGTCACATTTCTAATCATCTGTGGGATTAAGAGAAATGCCATTTTCAAAACTGTTGGAAGATTTTTCTTTTTCCTTTTGTGTTCGACGAACTAAAGTTGATATCTTGTCATTAATCCCACGAGAAGGGGAAATATTCAAAGATTACCAATGAAAACTTTGCAACTTTGAAACTTCATTTGTAGCCGACTTTTGACTCTGAATTATTCATTAGAACCGTTAGCTCTTGTAGATGTGTCCAAGCGTCTCTATAAGAAACTCTGTCTGTCCGTCTGTCATGATTAAGTTTCAGAAATTTTAAATGAGGTTTGGCAATTCGTATTATTTAGATTATTCAGACTACCGTTCTCATCTTTGATGTTATTCTAACAACGTTTTGGCCGATGTAACGTCCGACTTCAAGTGTTTCTTGTCGAACTCTGGAACTCAGGAATCTTCATGTCGAACTCGTATGGTCTGCAAGGACCCGTAGCACATCATCATCATCATCATCATCATCATCATCATCATTATCATCATCACCACCATCTTCAGTTTAATGTCATTTTAGATGCTTGCATGCATTGGACGGTTTTAAGAAATTAACTTCTAAACTAACCTATCTCTGGCCAGGTCTTTATTTATCCCTCTTTTCTTCAAGTCCATTTTTATCACTTCCTCCTATCACAACTTATATCCACAGCGGATAAAAGTGCTAAGTGATAATCAGTTCTAAATGACAGTCTTCTGCAGGTTGAAAGTTCAATCCACAGTACGTGCGATACTAACAATACAATTACGAATTACTTAAGACTTCTACACTGTCATGGCTGACGAAATGAGAGAAAACTATCCCTGTGAATTAAATAAGGGTTCCGTTCTAAAATCCATACAGATTACCGAGTTCAACAGAAAGATTCCCCAGTCCGAGAAGATGCACCTGAAAAAGGTTGTGGTTACATCAGCCAAAACTTTATGAAAATAACATCCAAGATGAGAACAGTAGTTTGAACAATCCTAAGAATACAAAATGTCATGATTAAGTTTGAAATTCCATTTATAAATTCGTCCATACATATTTATAAGGGGTTCTGTCTGTCTGGCAGTCAGACTCTCCATTTTTAAAACTTCAATTTAACATTTTCATCGATTGAATGAACACATCTTATTTTTGCAGCCTATTTTGTTATTATTGTAATAGCAATCTCGGTGTCATTTGAAACGACTACTCAAGCCATGAAATCCGTTTTGACATTTATATTACTTGACCGTATGGTAGTGAATGTTGGGCACTCATCCAGTCCTCACTCGCCAGACTCCACCAGAATGATGGGGCCATGAACAGATGGATCTGCCATGTTAAATCAGACCAGGCACAGTATGTTAGGTCAGAGACCTTGCTCGAGACATTGACCATCCAACCGCTAAACGTTGTTTTTAGGGCGAACAGGCTATGATGGTTTGGACATGTTAAAAGGAGCAGTGGACCAATCAACACATGTAGAGATCTGAAAGTGGTCAGTCAGAAGAAAGCCGGATGCCCAAAGAAGACCTGGAGAGAAACTATCAGGCATGACCGTATACAGTGGCAGATAGTGAAGATGAACCCCATAGATTGTGTCCACTGAAGACAATGTATAAAGACCGCCAGACAACGTTGAACCCCTGCCGAAGGGAACACAGACGCTAAACTAGGATAGTGAGTGAGTGACTGACTGAGTGAGTGACTGAGTGACTGAGTACTAATATGTTAATTTTGCTACACTTTTTTCAAACTTCATATTTATATAGTTTTGCTCTTTTATATCGTATATAAATCATGGACTTAACAAACAGTAAAAAAAAACTATCATCGCTAGATGCCCCCCCTCTCTTGAAAGAAAGAGACAGAGACAGAGCCACAGAGACAGAGAGAGAGAGAGAGAGAAAGAGAAAGACAGAAAGACAGATAGAGAGAGAGAACTAAATCACCTCTTCGATTCTGTGAATTGTGTATATCTTTTTAGCTTAGTTTCATATAAATTGTCTCCCTTGATATTTAAAGAATGTTTTCGTAATTTATTCATTTTCTTAAATGAAATTACTTACATTAATAACTATTAATTTACACAAAACTATTGTAAATACACAGGACAATAAAATAATGTAATCATATATGTATAACAGCAAACATTAATTAATGATGAACAGTTATAAAAAATGTTATGCAAATTAGACAGATGTTTCAATTTTGCTGGACTTGAACGGAGCTTAATAATTAATTTTACTAAATAAATAGTTTTCATAGACATATATATATATATATATATATACATATATGTATATACATATATATACATATATATATACAGCTATATCTGAGAAGAAACAGAACTGGTGTGCTGTGCAAGCCCTGGGCAAAAGAGAGATTACCCGATTGTGTTATCATCTAATATTATATCAAGCCGCGCATTAGTGACGAATATTAAAATAAATAAAACACAAATAATAATTTACAGTTTGGTCCTTACATCTGGAAGGCTTAAAACATTCTTAGTATCGCCCATACCGAGGATTGAACCTACAACCTCCTGAAGACTGTCACTTAGAACTGATTATTACTTAGCACTTTATCCGTGGCACCACTGGTCAATGTGAACCGAGTCATGACTGACGGAACGAGAACAATCTACTCCTGTGGATTAAGTAAAAAGTTCAGTTCGAAATTTCGTACAGATTCTCGAGTTTAACAAAGATTCCTAACTTCGACAAGACGCATCTGAATAATGTTGAAGGTTACATCGACCGAAACGTTGTTGGAATAACATTCAAGATGATAACAGTGGTCCGAATAATTCAAATCATACAAATTCAACTGTTAATTATATGTAATGCTCAGTTTCGTACTGCAACTCTGCAAACATTAAGATGAAATTTCAATGAAGGGAATCTTGCATAATTGGTGTCTAATGATTATGGATCCAATTCAATGTAAATCTGAAATATTTACATTTTCAAATGGAAGGTTGTGTCCATATTATGCCCCTAAAACCCATTAAAAATATTCTGGAGGAACTAAAGTTTGGTGAATATATATTAATTGATGTCTAATACCTATTGTTAAATTTTGACAAAAATCGAAGGTATCTGAATTTTCACATAGCTTCCACCTCATTTTTACCACCTTTGCACAAACTAAATTAAACTAAATATAGCCCACATTATTACCACTTATCCTTAACAGTTGTGTCCAAACATTCATAATGATTGATTCATTCTAGATATTACCACCCTTATGCCTAGCAGCTGTGTTCTATAATCCATAATGATCTGTTAATTAGTTTCGGAGTTAATCCTGTACATACAAATATATAAACATATACACATACCTAAATTCATATAAATAATAAATAGAGATTGTGCTGCAGCATTAAATACCCCAAAGCAAGCAAAGCAAGCAAAACACACAAAACGTTTATGGCACAAGGCAAAATCGATGAGTTTTTTTTAATATGGGATAAAGACTGCATATGAAAATTCAGAAGCTCTGAATAAGGAACTGATGGAGGGAAGTTTGCACTGGCGTCGTTGCAACCACTTCCGCTGCTTTCAGACATTTCTTTATATCAAGATGTTGTTAAAGTCTGTTTCATGAAGATGCTGCTAGGGGAAACAACGGAAAATGAATTGGCGACATAATGAAAGCAAAGAAGATAGATGGAAATGTCTCACAAGTGAAACGCACAAATGAATCTAAATTGTATTTTGTCGACAAAGTCTCGCATTGTGTCCTGCTGTTCTGCAAGTGGCATTCTCTTGGCTAATGACAGAGTTGATAACGAATGCTAATAGCATGCAGATCTTCACCAAAATAATAGGACTTTTCACTTTTATTACTTGTCGAAGAATCTAAAAGAACTTTTATTTACTTTCAAAGGAGAAGGGAAAGATTCTGAACTTACATCCATTCAATCTGTGAGTTTAGCAATGAAAACGCTATTTAAAACTTAAGCGTAATAGACCAAAGAAAATGCTATTTGAAACTTAAGTATAATAGACCAAAGAATAGTCCTATTTGAAACTTAAGCATAACAGGCCATTGAAAATGCTATTTGAAACTTAAGTATAATAGACCAAAGAAAATGCTATTTGAAACTTAAGTATAATAGACCAAAGAAAATGCTATTTGAAACTTAAGCATAACAGGCCATTGAAAATGCTATTTGAAACTTAAGCATAACAGACCATTGAAAATGCTATTTGAAACTTAAGCATAACAGACCATTGAAAATGCTATTTGAAACTTAAGCATAACAGGCCATTGAAAATGCTATTTGAAACTTAAGCATAATAGGCCATTGAAAATGCTATTTGAAACTTAAGCGTAACAGACCATTGAAAATGCTATTTGAAACTTAAGCATAACAGACCATTTCAAATGCTATTAGAAACTTGAGTATGAGAGACCAACCAAAATGCTATTAACACTTAATCTTAACAGACCAATGAAAATGCTATTTAAAACTTAAGCCTAATAGACCATTTCAAATGCTATTTGAGAGACCAACCAAAATGCTATTAACACTTAATCTTAATAGACCAAGGAAAATGCTATTTAAAACTTAAGCATAACAAACTAATGAAAATGCTATTTGAAAGAGCAACAGACCAATAAAAATACTATTTGAAATACAGCATAACAGACCAACGAAATGACATTTCAAACTTAAGCCTTACAGATCAACGACAATGATATTTAAAACTTAAGCATGATAGACCAATAAAATGCTATTTCAAGCATAAGCATAACAAACCAATGAAAATACTATTTCAAAGTATAACATGACAGTCCATCTCGAACGCTTTTTAAAACTTAAGCATGGCATTATTGACGAAAATGCTATTTCGATCTTACGCCTGATAGATCAACAAAAAGAAGAGACGTTGCTAGTCTTTCTCTACTCTTTCTTTATTTTTATGGTAGGTGCTCGACTGAGTTCCAATGTTTGGTTCCCCCATGTAAAATATTCACAGCAAAAACTCGTCTAGTTAACACCACCGTATATAATTTTCGTTTCTTCTGTGTACATGAAACTATACGGAACTTCCATGAACAAAGTTTCTTTCCAAGAACTTCCCATCTGGTGAATACAAAACCACGGAGCTGCTTCCCAGCTGAATACAACATGCTCGTTTCAAGTCCAATGTTAACAAATTCTTGTCAAGCCGTCCTCTTAAATACTAAAATTCTGACCATTTCACCCATCGTTTTAAATCCTTTCATTGTGTTGTTCATCGCCAACTGACAATCTCATTAACTCTTATCCTCGAGATGCCTTTGGGCCTTGATAAACGGTTACTCATTAGTAAATAAAAACATTCTATTTCACACGTTAGCGTGACAGATGGAAGACGGACAGAGCCTCTTGTAGAGATCATTGGATGCATAATATATGAGCTTCTTTAAAAAAAAAAACTCTTAAGTAAATCCAACAAACCTGACAAGCAGCAAAATCACACCCCTTCACTGTAGAGGTTCTCAGATGCCGGAAGGTTTCTACTTTAATAGCTTCTGTCAACGAACTGCTTGCCTTTGGAATTCCCTCCATGTTTCCCTTTATGTACCAACACGCAGAAATTTAAATGTAATGTGAACAAGCATCTCACTGCACAACTCCCCACTTCGAATGCCCCTATAAATCTGGCCCCTAATTCACAGTAGCCTGTTACGTCTCAGTGGCAGCGTGCCTTGTTTAGGGTGAATTGAAGAAAGAAAAATGATTTCAACAGTTATGTCTGAGCATTGAACACTTTTTGTCTTTCAACTGCAAGCGTGATGGACCAAACATCATACGGACAAAGCCTCTCACAGATATACAAGGATGCATCGAAAAAATTAAAAAAAGTCAGTATTATTAATTGTAGAATCAAGTTAGAAAACTGATCTTTGATTGGCGACCAAAGAAAAAAAAGAAGTAACTAAATGCATCATTGATACATCACTAGACATCTAGGATAAAATTCTTGAATATACACAGTAATATTTATCTGAAATTACACACACAAAATATTGTTATATGCTTTGTTTTTGCTTTTTTCTCTTTTGTCTAGTTTCTTCGCTATTTTTCATTTTCATACTTTTGTGTCACAAGATTCTTCCAGTTCCTTTCTATGTAATTTACATCTGGATTGGCACTTCTCTCTATGGTCGGAGTTTTAGCATCAAAATCTAGTGTAAAAAGTCAGACACATGAGAATAATGTCTTTGAATTTCAAAGATGAAGAAATATAATTTACATTAATAATAATCAAACTACTGTCCTTTCCTTGGTTATTAGCATGGGTTCATTTTGGTTGCTGTTGTGGAAGAACTGTGCGTTATAGCTCTGGAAGGCTAAATGCTTTTCTTTACGCAGCCTTAGTTTCGTACTGTTCATGCCATATAACAGGACCTCGACAATCAGTCCAACAGAGTCCTAGCTATTTTTGAGTAGGTGATGACTTTGTTTTGGTCAGACTGGAGTATTGTTCTGTGCAGTTCTAGGAGGTCCAACCTCTCAGGCTTTGTCTTTCTCTTTGAGATGGGTTTAGTTTATTTCTATTACCCTGAGGCGCTCTTACCGGGTAATGCCGACAGGGCTGCTCAGGCATTTTTTGTGTGCGCCAGAGTGCATATTCGTCTTGTGTGCTGGCTTTTGAAATCCCCACCTCCCAACCTTATGTCACATCTTCTTGCTGTGAAAAGGAGGTAAATACTTACTCTTGGCCTTTTGTCTATGAGCAAAGTGTAGTATCTGTTTTGATACTGCATTTCATCTTTTCTATCCTCGATCAGTGAAAGAGAAATCCTTCTAGACTGAAGCAATTTTTATTTTTATCCCATTCCAGAGTGCTCCTTTTTACGGAGCTAGATATTTTCCTCCACATTAAGAACTGACCTTGTGTCTAACTCACTGGGGAGACAAGTAAATAGAGACTCCTCTTTACTTTTAAATAAAGATAAGAACATTTTACACTAAAGATATTTAAATTTTAAGAAAATCTGAATTTAAAAATCACATTCACTCAAATGTATAAAATGAAGTATGTTTAGCTATATATTCACAAACTACTGGTTGGATTTCAACAAAACTTAGTATCAAAATAGACTGTGACACAGAGAGTGTCATAGGTTATGTGGTACTGAATATGATCAGTCTTGCAGATCACAAAAAAAATTATACCGTCAAAGAAATTATTTTTGGTGGAAATGAAAACCAGTTAAGTTTTCATATAATAATCTTAAAAATGAGGAAGTAGATAACTTCAATTGTATAATAATAAAGTGAGATCTGCATCTATACTGAACACTATAAGTCAAGAAAGGTGATGTTTAAAGGGAACACATGCATATATATATATATATATATATATATATATATATATATATATATATATATATATATATATATATATATGTGATTTTATGAAGGCTTACCAAAGCATTCCTTTCAGGACACCAATGATCACCATTAAAGATATTTTTTCTTACAAATACTATTTATTCAAATTAAATGTTTTTTCCTACACGTGTTTCACTACCAAGCAGTTACTTGCTTGGCAGATCATCAGGGAAATTAAATGTCTGGAATACTGGTTTCAACTGCCGACAATACACAATGTGGCGTTGCAATAGTTGAGGTCACTTAAGAAGAGAAGAGGAAAAAAATAAAAATAAAAATAAAAGTCAAAATTAAAAAGCAAGGAAGAACAACGATAAAAAAAAAGAAAGTCCTAGAAAAGTCTTAGAAAAGTAGCTCGTGCAATTATTTCTTCCACCAAGCCAACAAGCAAATAATCGGTTCCAAATACATTCAACAAAACCAAAAAACCGGAACAATGTGCGATAATACACTTTCACGTCGGCCGGCACAATGATGAATAAATCCCCCCCCCCCACAAAAAAAAACAAAAGAACTAAATCATTCAAGATACCGCTCACAAGTTACCATTCCAATCCAATGATAGTATGGGAATTCTAAATCCAACTTATCACAAAGAAAAGTCAACACAAATGTTCGTCCGAGTTCAAAGAGTCTTATTTCAATGGTTGATTTATTACCCTTCGAAACAAACACACGACGAGTTGAATGTCAATCCCGCAGAAAACTCCCTTACATTAAGAAAAAATCTTAATTAGTAGATAGAAACTATTTATTCAAAATACTGTTTCTAAAAATATTTATTATTAAACCTATTCCTTATAGAAATTAATTATCTAGTGTCTGGGACGTCATTTTACATTTTGGGAAAATATCCTTCATTTAATTAACTGCCGAATTATTATCGTGTTGTTGTTTAACGAAGCGAAAAAAGCCTATCCCGTAGAATTTGTTTTTAAAAGATTATTCATATATCAAAAATAAAATGTTATTATAAAAAAGCCTTCTACAAAAATCTAGTTATTATTTTAAATCATTTAAAATATTTCCTTAACGGCTGTGTCTGTTTGCAACTCTCTGTGGTGAATATTATTCTATATTCCATAAATAAATGTTACTACAGAATATCGTTATCAGAAATCTATTTTCTATTTTGAAAAAAAACTTTTCTTAATGGACCGGTTTATTTTTTTGTTAACTTTACGGGAAAATATCACTCTAACTCGTTAAATGACAGGAGACTTTATTATTACTAATTTAAAATCCCGTACAAAATACTTTTTATAAAAGTCCAATTGTTTCTATTTTTAGAAATTGAGTCCGTGTCGGCATGCATGTTTTTAAAATTATTTTTTCCTTAATTATTTTTCCCTAATCCTGCCACCCATTGTTTTATTTATTTTAATCTAATTAAAAACTAATTTAATTTAACCTAATTTAATTAAATAGTGATAGCATCCAGGTTGCTATTTCTTATTTTTCACTTAAAATTACTTGAAATTCCCAATGCATTTCGTATAATATATCTATTTCTGAGAATAAATTGTGATTTATTATTTATTATTCCACTATCTTTTTATATGTAACAAAATGTCCCCCCTCTATTCCGCTGAATAAGTATTTACTATAGTTGACTATCACTGGACCTTATTCCGATAGAATATTCCTACCTTATCACCCCCAACCTAAGTCTCGAGTATCCGCTAATAATTGAATCAAGACATATCTTAGCATAAGTACGTGTTACTAATTCTCATCCTCCATATTATACACTAATTATTGCCCCAGACTGCCTCAGAAAATGTCCATCCTGCCTATCTCTGCTGTAAGTTTATACTTCCTCCAATTCCCCTCCTATCCAGGTTTTAGGCTTGATAACAGGTAACGGTTACTATGCAGACAGCATTGTAGTATTTCCTTTCGAACTGAAATGGTCACTTTTAGGGAGGGCTAACAAATATAAACCGAACAAAAAGAAGAGATGCAACCTATGTGCATTGGAGTCGTACCACATCATGACATCTAGAGATAATTTACTGAACGCTAGGCAGGAAATACTACAATGCTGTCTGCATAGAAACCGTTACCTGTTATCAAGCCTAAAACCTGGATAGGAGGGGAATTGGAGGAAGTATAAACTTACAGCAGAGATAGGCAGGATGGACACTTTCTGAGGCAATCTGGGGCAATAATTAGTGTATAATATGGAGGATGAGAATTAGTAACACGTACTTATGCTAAGATATGTCTTGATTCAATTATTAGCGGATACTCGAGACTTAGGTTGGGGGTGATAAGGTAGGAATATTCTATCGGAATAAGGCCCAGTGATAGTCAACTATAGTAAATACTTATTCAGCGGAATAGAGGGGGGAAATTTTGTTACATATAAAAAGATAGTGGAATAATAAATAATAAATCACAATTTATTCTCAGAAATAGATATATTATACGAAATGCATTGGGAATTTCAAGTAATTTTAAGTGAAAAATAAGAAATAGCAACCTGGATGCTATCACTATTTAATTAAATTAGGTTAAATTAAATTAGTTTTTAATTAGATTAAAATAAATAAAACAATGGGTGGCAGGATTAGGGAAAAATAATTAAGGAAAAAATAATTTTAAAAACATGCATGCCGACACGTGTGACGCCGGATGTGACGTCACGGGCGGGACTACAAATAGACCCGAGGAATTAGGTTCAGGGACTCATTTCGTAGACAGCAAACCTGGCGACGAGGTAAAAAAAACAAAAAAACCCGAAACTGAACAACAACTGAAATCTAATTTCTCGAAGCAAACAGCGACGAGTAACTGAAACTGAACAACAACTGAAATTTAATTTCTCGAAGCAAACAGCGACGAGTAATCGAAACAACAACTGAAATTTAATTTCTCGAAGCAAACAGCGACGAGTAATCGAAACAACAACTGAAATTTAATTTCTCGAACCAAACAGCGACGAGTAACCGAAACTAAACAACTAAAAAAAAAAAAAAAAAAAATACCCGAAACTGAACAACAACAACAACTGATATTTAATTTCTCGAAGAAAACAGCAACGAGTAACCGAAACTAAACAACAACTGAAATTTAACTTCTCTAAGCAAAACAGCGACGAGTAATGTAGAAAAAATTAATTTTCCCCTAAAAAAAAGAGAGACTGCTCAGTCGAGAAAGGAAGCAATGTACACTTACCTTAGGTTGCGAAAGAATTGCCCCCTTCCGCGACGTGTCAGTCTATTAACAAGTGATTACGGCCAGCAAGCAATGGTAAAGTCGCCTCCTCGCTCCATTAACGCTAATTCATCCATATAAAAAAAACAACCTCCGACAGGAGAGGAATCTCCTGTTAAATAACCAAATGGTCATGTGGTTGTCACATGACCTGAGGAAAAAACTATAAACATCTGAGGAGGCAATATTATCTCCTTTTGTTAGTAAGGAAGGTAAGTGCACACGCTCCCTCTCCTTGAGCAATCACTAATGAATTTTTTTTCACATACTCCCAAGGAAAAGAAAAAAAAGAAAATGAAAGAAACTACAATTATAAATGTATGCACTCACTCAAAAAATACAGATTAGTATAATTTTAAGTTATTTTCTTTTTATAGGCTTTTAATTATTCAGGGAGAAGGCTAGGTCTACCTCGCTGCCGTCTCTGTGGCGCACAACTAGGACAATACCACTTTTGTCTGACAGGAGGAGGAGACTCAATTCCCACACACTGGAAGTGACACCAGTCGTCGCATCCGTCGCAACAAATCATGTCCCGGTCACCCTGTGAAGAACCGCATATGGGACAAAGCCAAACCACTTCTTCATTGTCAGGTGTTGATCGAAGAGGATCAAAAGTATCAATCCCATCCACAGGCCTGTTACCAGGTGCAGATATGGATCTCTCTTGATCCTCCTCATTCAAGGATAACTCAAGGGGAAACAAATTTTTTAACGAATGGACATGTACTGCATTCCCCCCCTCCTTAACCCTTGCTGATCTGACTACCCCATCTTCTCCGCAAAACACTTCCAAAATAATCCCAAGCACCCAAAACGGCCTAGGCTTATGAGGACTCCTCACTATCACTACGTCTCCAACATTTAATCTATTTTGGAAGGGTATTCTAGAACGCCCGTGGGGTTTCTCTCGGAGGCTCAATAGGTACTCATCATACTATAGTGTGCGGAAATTCTCCAGGCACTGATCCCTAACCTGCATAGTCTTAAGCAGCCTTTCTCGGCTGGGTGGAAGATGTGAGGCAAAATCCTGGTTATTCAGTTCTAACAGCAACCCAGGATTCTTATTAGGTCGCAAAAACATGTTAGGAGTTACGGCCTCTAACTCAGCCTCAGCCGATTCTCGATAAGTCAGAGGGCGGTTATTGATAGCTCTTTGAATATCCGATATGATAGTAAGCAAAGAGAAATAATTCATCTCACCTCTACCAACCACCTTGTAAAGACATTTCTTGATTGTCTGGATACTCCTCTCCCAAACACCTCCAACCCAGGGTGAGAAAAGAGGAATGGTGCAGAACTTGATCGAACAGGAGCCAAACTTCTGTTGGTAATCATTGCTTAATATCAACCTTTTAAACAACCTTCCGCCTCCCAGAAAGGTCTTTGCATTATCGCTGTAAATGGCTGATGGGATGCCATACAAGTTCGTAAACCGCACCAATGCCTGCAAAAAAGCCAACACACTCATGTCAGGAACCACTTCAATATGTATAGCCCTGACACCGAGACACGTGAAGATGAGCAGATACATTTTCACCTCCTTACCACCTTCCCTAACCCAAAAGTGACCGGTGAAATCCACCCCCGTATGTTTGAAGGGAACTTCCAATTCAATACGGGATGCGGGCAAGTTAGCTACATTGGGAGGCAAGACCTGTCTGGCGTTGTACCTTCGGCACAGAGTACATGAAGCCAGGATCGTCTTCACCGCCTGTCTGCCTTTTGGCACCCAGTACCCACACCGTCTCAACTCAGCCAAAGTGGACGCAATCCCCAAGTGCTGGCATTTAGTATGTGCATCCATTATGATGAGCCTGGTAATTGGGTGATGCTTTGCTAACAGAATCGGGTGTTTAACCTCCATACTAAAGTGGAGGGATCTACCAATTCGGCCACCCGACCTGATTATACCCTCAGCATCAACAAACAAGTCAAGGTCCCGCACCAACCCAGGAACAGTCTTCCCTGATGGATCCAGCAAAAAATCCAGTTCCTCAGGATATACTTGGCGCTGCATAGTCTGCATAAGTAATATAGCCGCCAGTTTTTCACCGTCAATTTCCAACCGACGTAAGCGATTAATAAACTTGAGGACTAAGGAAGTGACTCTCAACAGCTTTGAAAATGAAGAGAATCTTTCCAAGGGCAAAACAGTAGGTGGTACCTCCTTATGGAGGATTGCAGCATTCCAAGAAGAACGAGCTATTCCCTGGCTATATTTGCTGAGGCATGGCAAATTCTGAGTAGGCCACGGAGTGGTACCACTACTTAACCAATCTGGTCCATAACACCAGAACTGGAAGCAGGCTTGGAACCTTGCCAGCGTCATTCCTCTAGTAATTAAGTCAGCGGGGTTCTCCGCTGTAGGAACATATCGAAATGAGGGAGACCAGCCTCTAGAGGCCTCTAACTCCACACTCATCTGCTGAATATCTTTCAATCTATTCCGTGCAAACAGGTTCTTGCTTACGATGTTTCCAGAAATAAGCCATGACAGGACTACCTGAGAATCTGTGGCTACATGAATCACGGAGGGAGAGAATCTTCTAAAGTTCCTTAAAATCGTGGGTAAGCACCTCATGGCCAGGAACACTGCCAAAAGTTCGAGGGTAGGCAGTGTTTTCCTTTTCAATGGAGCCACTCTAGCCTTGGCAAATACCAAGCAAGATCGGCGTTTCTGCACGACATATGCCGCAAACCCATAAGCTTCTGGAGAGGCATCGCAAAACAGGAACAGTTCGCCTGGCTCATTCTCACTTAAGGCCTTACGGGGGAGGGAAATGGTGTCTAATTCGGAGAGATCAGAAGAAAGTTTCCTCCACGAGGACAAATATTCAGATGGAACCGGCACATCCCACCCCAACCTCTTCTCCCAAAGCTTGCTTAACAGAATACGACCTCTCAAAGTTACGGGCAAGCACAATGATAAGGGGTCATAGACTCGAGCCGTCTCTCCAAGAATTTGTCTCTTTGTAAGCGCTTCAGGGTTGCATTTAACCGTACTCAATCGAAGGGTATCCGAGAAAGGAGAATATCGGTAACCAAGTACCCTCTCCCAACCATTGCCGTGGACACTCAGGGTACCATGCTCCTCCATTAGGCTGCGAATTCCGACATGATCGGAATTACAAGATTGTAGTTCGAAGCCTCCCTGTAGTAATCGCTCCCGAGAGAGAGCATATAATTCACCCAACTCCTCTGGATCACCGCTAGACATGATTAGATTATCCACGTAAAAGCGATTCTCCATCATATATCTGCATTCATCCATCGGAAACTGAGCAGCATGAAACCGTAAGACGTAATTCAAAATAAAGGGACTGGAAGCGAACCCAAAAACTATGGTGTTATATCTGAAACAACGGAGACGTCCTCCATCCTTCAAAAAGAAACAGAATCTATTTTTATCCGCTTCCAACTTTAGGCGGATCATTAAGAAGGCCTTCTTGATATCCGCCAACACCACATGACTATTGGAGCGGAAGGTGAGCAGCAAATCCAGGAGGTCACTAGTCATATTTACTCCCCTGTAAGTAGCCTCATTCAACGATGGAGCATCCCCAACCTTGAGGCTACAGTTAAATACTGGACGAATCTTTGTAGTCGAGGCAGAATCCATCTTAAACACAGGTCTATGAGGAATCCAAATAAAATCCTTAAACCTCTGTGGGGGCACAAATATTTCCTCTATAATACCCTCCCGTTCCTGCTGTTGGAACACTTGCAGATAGTCCTGGTAAAGTTTTTTCCCTTCCAGGTTTCGGGCTACATACTCTAATACTCGCAAGGCCACAGCATGGTTGGACGGCACACGCGATAGTTGGTCATCATCCCAGGGCAATTGGATGTAATATTTATTATCCTCAAACAAGATCGATTCCTGGAAGAGTGCAATCTTCCGCTCATCATAGTCAGAGAATTCCTGTTCTTTAATTCCCAGGGATTCCATCCCAAACATCTTCTCTAATCCTCTCTGCACCTCACTATCTGGGAAAAAATCGCTAAGGGGATCCTCATATGTACTCTGAGACTCCAGTATAAAACACAGATGAGAGGGGTTCACTTCGGCAGTCGATGCCAGAACTGAATTGAAGGCAAGTCCCTCCTGGTTCTCATCCAGAGAATGGGTTAAGTCAAGGAACTGCTTCACCTCACCAAAGGGAACCAGGCCTGTTGGAGTAGTAAACGCCTGTCCCTCCAAACAGGGAATTAATTGGAGAGTGCCTAAGTGTTGAATGAAATCCAGTCCAACTATTCCATGGATCGGAATAAAACTGGTGCCTCTCTCAAATCTACCTGCAAGGGGACAATTAAGTGATTGGAACCTATCCAACAGAATATCTAAATCCTCAATACGTACAGAGATATCCAGATCTTCCTGTACCAGCACTGGAACAGAGTGAGGACAAAGAGCTCCAACATTAACCTCCAGCTCCACTTCACTAAAGTGCCTATCGCAATCTCCCAGTACAGTAGTTAACTTGAGGCTACAATCCAATCCAATGGACGCCAAGGGACCAAGTGGTGCTAACACTTTACCGGACAGATAAGTCCGGCCACTGCCAGTGTCCAACAAACAGTTGGCAGAAACCTGAACACCATCTCTGCCGAACGTAACACACAAAACAGGAGGAAGGCATGAGAATTTTCCACCCTGAGAGCGACAGATCGAGTTGGCCTGAAGAGAAGAATCCCTTCGAGAGGGATTGGTCCTTGTTCTCGATGGTGCATCCCCCAAGGACCCTCGACCAGCATTGAAGGAGGAACCCGAGATCTCATCTCCCTTGATGAGAAGACGCTTAACTGCCTCCCTAGTACCTTGCAATATTGATGACAATGTTGGTATTCTCTTCCCAGAAATTTGAATTAACTCTCCTCGGACCTCTCTGGGGAATTTGGAAAAGAGTATCTTCGCCATAAGACGTGCCCCCGATGATTTGTCCCTGGAGAACAAACAACCAAATGAGCCTTCCAACTCTACCAGAAGAGAAGCCGCTTTGGAGATGAAATTAGTCAGAGTAGTAAAGCCCTTATCGCGCTTATAGGAGAAATCTAATATATCCTGGAAGATGTGATCTATTATTTCATCCTCATCAAGGTACTCGCTCTTCAGGACAGAAAGAGCCACTTGATAGTTACTCTCACAAATAGTCAGGTGATTTATTAACAGTAAAGGTGGACCAGACAGTGAACATTTCAAGAAATTTAGCCTTTCAGCATCGTTAGCCATGCCGGCCACGCAATTTTCAAATCTGGATAGAAAATTTCTATAACTCATGGGGTTGGACTGCATTTCCAACCCATCGAAGGTTGGTCCTGTAATTTGTAGCTGAGGCAGCTTCACGGAAAATGAAGACACACCCCTTTCAATTCCTGAGGAATAAGATGCAGAACTTAGGGGCTCAGAAGTAGCAGGGAGGAACCTAGACTCAAGCTCCTCCAGTTCCCTTCTGAATCGCAAGGTATGTGTGAGAGCCTCCCTCTCGACTTGCACCCAGTCCACCTCCTCAGACAAAACCTGAATTTCACTCACACATGTGTCAACTTCCGTTAAATAATCCATAACGGATCTCTGTAAAGCGGCAAATGATTTGCTAGAGAGTTCATCTTCCAGGTGAGCCATCTCCAGGATGGTTCTAATTTTAGTCCATAAAAGCGAAACTCTCTTCTGCAAATCTGCCTTACTTCTATTCATGTTAATGCAATTCTTTCGCAAAGTGTAGAAAAAATTAATTTTCCCCTAAAAAAAAGAGAGACTGCTCAGTCGAGAAAGGAAGCAATGTACACTTACCTTAGGTTGCGAAAGAATTGCCCCCTTCCGCGACGTGTCAGTCTATTAACAAGTGATTACGGCCAGCAAGCAATGGTAAAGTCGCCTCCTCGCTCCATTAACGCTAATTCATCCATATAAAAAAAACAACCTCCGACAGGAGAGGAATCTCCTGTTAAATAACCAAATGGTCATGTGGTTGTCACATGACCTGAGGAAAAAACTATAAACATCTGAGGAGGCAATATTATCTCCTTTTGTTAGTAAGGAAGGTAAGTGCACACGCTCCCTCTCCTTGAGCAATCACTAATGAATTTTTTTTCACAGTAACTGAAACTGAACAACAACTGAAATTTAATTTCTTGAAGCAAACAGCGACGAGTAACCGAAACTAAACAACTGAAAAAAAAAACCCCGAAACTGAACAACAACAACAACTGATATTTAATTTCTCGAAGAAAACAGCAACGAGTAACCGAAACTAAACAACAACTGAAATTTAACTTCTCTAAGCAAAACAGCGACGAGTAACTGAAACTGAACAACAACTGAAATTTAATCTCTCGAAGCAAACAGCGACGAGTAATCGAAACAACAACTGAAATTTAATTTCTCGAAGCAAACAGCGACGAGTAACCGAAACTAAACAACTGGAAAAAAAAAACAAAAACACCCCGAAACTGAACAACAACAACTGAAATATAATTTCTCGAAGAAAACTGAACAAAACCCCCTCCGAAGAGAAAATAAATAAATATGTCTCTTTCAATGCCAACAATAGAACCCCTAGACTGGGAGGACTCTAACCAGGAGCAAGCATGGAGGGAATGGAATGAACACCTTGAGGACGCATTTACGGCGTTCGAAATAACGGATGACAATCGACAGCGTTCACTTTTACGATTTTATGGGGGACGGAAACTAAAAGAAATCATCAGGACTTTAACCCCGGAGGTACCACAAGACCGATTAGAGCCAACGTACAAAACAATGAAGATAGCTTTGGACGAATACTTCATCCAGAAAACCAATAAGGTTTTCGAACGTCATAAATTCCGAATGCTTATGCAAGATAACGGGGAGTCTACACACGACTACGTCACCCGTTTGCGGATACAAGGGGCAAAATGTAATTTTAACGAATACAGTCTAGACAAGGCTATAGTAGACCAACTAATAGAGAAATGCACCTCCAACAAATTACGTCGAGCGTATTTAAAAGAAACGGATTTGACCGTAGAGGAAGCACTTCGGAGAGCATTCATATTCGAATCCACTGAAACACAGGCCGAGCATATTGAAGGGAACGGGAAAGGGCATTCGGATATCCACCAAGTTAAAACCAGCTACAAACGGCAACAACTTAACAGTGATCATAGACATCTCCCCTCCACAGACAAAAACAGCCCTTTAAGACCTGTCACAAGATGCTACGGCTGTAACAGTTCAGACCATATACATGGTCAAACAAAATGCCCAGCATTTGGAAAAAAATGTAATTACTGTGGATTAAAGAACCACTTCGAGAAAACGTGCTTGAGGAAAAAGAGCGATAGCAAAAAAGAATCAAACCTATCAGGCGAAAACAAACGTGTCCAACCAGTATCAACGAAACTGGAATCAGACAACCAGACATGGGTCTTCCAAATAGATCACATTAGTGCGGCAGGAAGCGAAGTCGTCCACATTGACGACGTACCCGTCACAATATTAATAGACTCTGGAGCAGATATCAATCTCATTGACGGCAAAACTTTTTCGGGAATCCTTAATTTACGACCGAATTTGACATTAAAACAAACCAATTGTAGACCAAAAGCCTATGGGAACACACCGATACCTCTAAAAGGGGAATTTTTTGCTACGCTAACAAAGGGGCCCAGGAGAATAGCCCACAAGATATTTGTTACTAAGGCATATCAAGGGGATAACATATTGAGCAAACGGGCCAGCATTGAACTAGGGTTCATTACCACCCCACAAGTGAAATCACTCCATACAAACAGTATCCCACAATCAACAAAGGACATTCTCAAACAACATCTACCCTCATTAGAAGGGTTAGGAAGAATGAAAAATTTTCGACTCAAAATCAAAATTGACAATAACATTACGCCAGTAGCCCAACCACCACGACGAACACCATTTCACATCCAAGAAGCGGTGGAGGAAAAATCGAGGAAATGTTAGAAAATGATATCATTGAACGAGTGGAAGGACCAACTCCGTGGGTCTCACCATTAGTAGCGGTACCAAAGCCAAACGGGGAGATTAGAATATGTGCCGACCTACGCGTAGCGAATAAAGCAGTAAAACGCACTCGCTATCAAATACCAACAGTTGAACAACTATTGAGTGAAATTGGCAACGCAAACACTTTCTCGAAAATCGACCTAAACTCCTATTATCACCAAATAGAACTAGATCCAGAGTCAAGGGACATCACCACTTTCTCTTGCAAGTCTGGGATCTACAGATACAAAGTACTAGTGATGGGAATTACATCTGCAGCCGAGGAAGGGCAGCGATTACTACAACAAATCCTCCAGAAAATCCCAAACTGCTGCAACGGGGCTGACGACATTCTAATCTGGGGAAAGGACACAAAAGAACACAACAAGACCCTAGATGCGGTATTGCGGACGTTGAGAGGAAACAACCTCACAATCGCACAGAAAAAGAGCATATTCCACAGTGAAGAACTCGAGTTCCATGGGTTTATTGTGTCCAGCACAGGGATCAGACCCACCGACTCCAAAATAAAAGCAATAAAAGAATTCAAACACCCCGAAAATATCCAGGACGTACGTAGTTTCTTGGGGCTGATAAATTACCTCGGGAAATTTATCCCTCGTCTGGCAACACTTAGTGAGCCCTTAAAAAGGTTGACTCGTGCAAACACGGAATGGCGATGGACCAAGGAAGAGGAATCTTGCTTCCTTAAACTGAAAAATATGATAATTCAAAGCAAGCCGCTTATGCACTTCGATCCAAAGCTGGAGACATCAGTCTTGGTAGACGCCAGTCCCGTGGGACTGGGAGCAATACTGTGCCAGAACAAACTAGGAGTACTTACCCCCATCAGCTATGCATCGAGAACTCTGACCGACGGTGAACGTCGCTACTGCCAACTGGAAAAAGAAGCCCTAGCTATTGTGTGGGCTTGCGAAAAATTCCATTTTTATCTGTATGGAAAAAATTTCCTGCTAATGACTGATCATCAAGCCTTGACAACTATTTTTAATCCCAAAGGCAACCCCTCCGCACGAATATTGCGCTGGATCCTACGCTTACAACAATATGACTATACTATCAAACATATCAACGGTAGGAATAATCCAGCAGACATACTCTCTCGACAACCGATGAAATATCAAAAAACAGTATCACCAGAAGAAGAGATTGCCGAAGGGTTTATCAACGCCATCGTAGCAAACAGCACGCCTAAATCAATCACGTTATCAGAGATAATGGAAGAATCTCAACGGGACTTAACTCTCAAAGCAGTGGAAAAGGCGATACAACAAGGCGACTGGAGTAAAGAGTCAACCCAACCCTACAAACATGTGAAGAATGAGCTGACAGCCAAACGGGGTATAATTACGCGAGGATCCAGAATCATTATACCAAAAAACTTGCAGAAGCGAATCCTGAAGTTGGCACATGACACACACTTGGGTATAGTGAAAACAAAAGCGCTGCTTAGGACTAAGGTATGGTGGCCTAATATAGACAAGGACATAGAGACCACTATAAGCCGATGTATCTCGTGTACGACCCAAGACCCGAAGAGTAACCATCGTCCAGTACATATGGCCGAGATGAAAGGTCCATGGGAAGTCCTCCACGTCGACATATGTGGACCTTTCCCTAGCGGGGATTATGTTATTGGGATGGTTGATGCAGGCTCAAGATGGCCGGAAGCATTCATTACGAAAACCACGAGAGCCAGTACAGTTGTATCAACGATCCAAAACTGCTTTTATACACACGGCATCCCCACCATCATTGTTTCAGATAACGGACCCCAATTCATATCATCCGATTTTAAGCAATTCTGTGAACAATGGGGTATCCAACATCGGAAGATAACACCTTATCATCCCCAAACTAATGGGGAAATTGAGCGGTTCTTTGGAACTATGTTGAAAGCGATTAGAGCAATGAACACTGAAGGAAGGGACTGGAGGAAACATCTAGGAGAATTCCTGATGTATTATCGAAACAGCCCTCATGCCATGACGGGGGAAACACTTGCCTCTCTTCTCTTGGGTCGGGAGGTGAACATCAACCTGCCAGGACTACAAAAAAGACCTGAAAGCCAGGCCTGGAGAGCAGCTCGGCAAAAAGACAAGAAAGAAAAATACAAATTAAAGGATCGCACAGATCAGAAAAATAAAGCCAAACCATCTTACATAGAAACAGGAGAAAGTGTACTCCTAAAACAAAGTAGATATAATAAGCTAACCCCAGCTTATCATCCAACACCATGGACAGTAGGAGAGCGCAAGGGGGAATCCGCGATTATAAGGCAAGGAGATAAACGGGTGCTAAGACACACGTCACAACTAAAAAGAATCCCCCAAAACACGACCCGTCAACAAGGGGAGGATGATGAGTTCTCTTTCAGTGATGAGTTAAGGAAACTGGAAGAAGAGGAACAGACCCAAAGAAGCGACGAAGAAATGGACCTCCCGATCGCACTCAGACGAGCAAGACGACACATAAGAAAACCCCGGAGATATGCAAGCAGCAGTTCAGGGGACGAGGGGAGCGATCCGAATACAGAGGAGGAGGTAGATGTGACGCCGGATGTGACGTCACGGGCGGGACTACAAATAGACCCGAGGAATTAGGTTCAGGGACTCATTTCGTAGACAGCAAAACACGGACTTAATTTCTAAAAATAGAAACAATTGGACTTTTATAAAAAGTATTTTGTACGGGATTTTAAATTAGTAATAATAAAGTCTCCTGTCATTTAACGAGTTAGAGTGATATTTTCCCGTAAAGTTGACAAAAAAATAAACCGGTCCATTAAGAAAAGTTTTTTTCAAAATAGAAAATAGATTTCTGATAACGATATTCTGTAGTAACATTTATTTATGGAATATAGAATAATATTCTCCACAGAGAGTTGCAAACAGACACAGCCGTTAAGGAAATATTTTAAATGATTTAAAATAATAACTAGATTTTTGTAGAAGGCTTTTTTATAATAACATTTTATTTTTGATATATGAATAATCTTTTAAAAACAAATTCTGCGGGATAGGCTTTTTTCGCTTCGTTAAACAACAAAACGATAATAATTCGGCAGTTAATTAAATGAAGGATATTCTCCCAAAATGTAAAATGACGTCCCAGACACTAGATAATTAATTTCTATAAGGAATAGGTTTAATAATAAATATTTTTAGAAACAGTATTTTGAATAAATAGTTTCTATCTACTAATTAAGATTTTTTCTTAATGTAAGGGAGTTTTCTGCGGGATTGACATTCAACTCGTCGTGTGTTTGTTTCGAAGGGTAATAAATCAACCATTGAAATAAGACTCTTTGAACTCGGACGAACATTTGTGTTGACTTTTCTTTGTGATAAGTTGGATTTAGAATTCCCATACTATCATTGGATTGGAATGGTAACTTGTGAGCGGTATCTTGAATGATTTAGTTCTTTTGTTTTTTTGTGGAGGGGGGGATTTATTCATCATTGTGCCGACCGACGTGAAAGTGTATTATCGCACATTGTTCCGGTTTTTTGGTTTTGTTGAATGTATTTGGGACCGATTATTTGCTTGTTGGCTTGGTGGAAGAAATAATTGCACGAGCTACTTTTCTAAGACTTTTCTAGGACTTTCTTTTTTTATCGTTGTTCTTCCTTGCTTTTTAATTTTGACTTTTATTTTTATTTTTTTCCTCTTCTCTTCTTAAGTAACCTCAACTATTGCAACGCCACATTGTGTATTGTCGGCAGTTGAAACCAGTATTCCAGACATTTAATTTCCCTGATGATCTGCCAAGCAAGTAACTGCTTGGTAGTGAAACACGTGTAGGAAAAAACATTTAATTTGAATAAATAGTATTTGTAAGAAAAAATATCTTTAATGGTGATCATTGGTGTCCTGAAAGGAATGCTTTTGTAAGCCTTCATAAAATCACATATAAATGCTCTGTACTCTGTAATCGAGTATCATCGAGCTTGTTTTTTATTGGAACAACCCCGGTCTTCACTGAATGATCTATTTTATAAGTGAAAAATCTAAATCTATATATATATATATATATATATATATATATATATATATATATAATCAACTTCAGGTGCGGCGAAGATTCGATTGGATTCATTTTATCTTCGCCGCACCTGAAGTTGTGGTCTTTGGAATTTAACTTTGAATCTTCTCTCACAACCTCTCGTGCCTTTTAATGACCTACCTATCTACATTTCATTTTCTCCGCTGGACTTTTCGACACCGGACTTTTTAGCAATCGGACATTTGCTTGCATTCGGGCTGAGTTTTGCCCTGTGTTTCTTTCCCTACAACTTTTATTTTACTTTTTCAAATTTTAAATCTTGGCCTTTGCCAACTTATCTATCCCAGCGACTTCCTCTTATGATAAGATTTTGATCTTTGAAAAGCCTGGCTTAAGAAAAATTTAACTTGAATAAATTGCCTTTTTGCGGAATATACCTTGCTCTGAGCAATTGAATTGAAATTTGATTTGGCTTTTGCTTCTCTAATTCCTTTCCATTCTTCTTCATATCTACCTGCTCTATCCTGGATATTGAGCTGTATACTTTTCACAATAGGTTTTACCTTTCCTAAAAGTTCGCTTTTAGTACACCACTTTATTTATTATATATATATATATATATATATATATATACAGAGTAAGGACGCAAAATTTACAATATTTAAAGACGGGGATTGAAAGACCAATTAGTTTATTAAAAGTCATGATAATTTATTTGCCATAAGAACATTTACATTTTTCATTTTAGTATATGGTGGATAAACCAACTTGTATATCTATTTCTACTTATTTTATTATTTATGCTAGTGGTCTATGTTAATTTTTGTACACTATCCGTTTAGTAGAGCGGTTTCCTAATCATATTTTAGCTTTGTTAAAAATGCATTAATTTTTTTATTTTATTAATTTGGAAACCACTTGCGTTTAAAAGAATTTTTACAACACTTTTATTTTTAATTCTAACGACTATGTTTCGTTCCAGAAAAGAATATAAACATTCTTTTCTCGTCACAAACCGACGAAACCTTTTCAAATATTTGTACTTGTATGTTATTGCTTCAAATCGATCATCCCGAGGAATCTTGAAATAAAGACTAAACGTTGATGAATACACAAATAATATTTTGGGTTTTCTTTTTATATATATATAGATATAGATATATATGTTCTTTTCAAATATGAACAGCTGAGTGAAAGATCAGACATTTTCCCCCCTGATGAGATCTTAGTTTCTAATAACTTGATCGATAACATCGACATGCCAGTGTAGTGGCTTTTTGTACATGTCTGTATAAATAAAAATAATTATATATATATATATATATATATATATATATATATATATATATATATATATTCTTAATTATTCACTATAATTTGTCAAATAGTTTTAAAATAAAGTAAATATGATTGTTTATCTATAATATTATTACATATTTGTTAATAGAAAAGTTTGGAGGTCGGGGGCTCAGAGATAGATCGGATACGTTTTTTTGTTCCTCACATCAAGTGGCTTCATGCCTTGTTTGGGGCGAGCTCCATAAAAACAAGAATATAATGATTCATTGAATAAATGCTTGAAAATTTCACTAAAATGGAATAATTCACGAAATTTTGGCGATTAAAATTTTTTTAAATTTTACCATTGTAGTGGATTCCACAATACAATAAATTGCATTTCTTGTGTTGACACAAGCAAACCAAAGTCACACCGAAGGGGGGGGGGTAGAGGGAACCATATTGATTAAGCCTTTCTACATGCACTAAACATATATACTAAAAAGAAATATAATCCTGTCTATTTACCTTTTATTATTTCTTTGGGAGTGAGAGAGAGGTTGGGGAGTTTCATTTGTTTGTTTATTCACCATACAATTTTTTTTTCTAAAATCTATATTTTATAAATTCCACGGCATTTTAAAAAGTGCATTTTATATCTATATGCTCATTAGACTTATATTTTACCTTTCTGATAGGACCGTATTTAAGATATTGAAGTAACATTATTTTTCCAGATCATAGTTTATATTTGTTGCTATGTTCAAAGTAATTTCATAGTCTATAGAAATCTACATTAGCAGTTTTTTTTTAATTTTTAGTTTTTTTTAGAAGTTTTTTTTTCTGAAGTTATTGGAATTCTAAAAGATTTCTTTCAAGGTTTTTTCTTTTTGCTTTCGTTAAAGCATTTATTGAAATGAAATGAAATGTCATTGATTCTTATTATTATTGATGAGTTAAGATGAGTTTGTTTTTATGAAATACGTAAACAGATCCACTGGATTAGGGTTGGGGTTGGGGTTTCTCAATCGATCATGGTTTTCAGAAGGTTTTCAGAGGTCATTCATCTTTGGCTTTATTTAGAGCTGAAATGATCAGAGGGGAAGAATAGATATCTGAAGTTGAGTAAAGAGAGAGAATTGAATATGAATAAAAGAAAAGGAGGGAAAAAGAAGAAAATGAAAAAGGAAGAAGGGAAAAGAAAAGGAATAAAAATGAACACAGAAAAATGCTGATTTCATTTCGAAATTTTTTGTTCATTGAAATAAAATCAGAATGAATATCTGTTAATTTTTTTTCTATATAGTTTGTTTTTGACTTATTATGCTTATTTCTGTTTCTACCTATATGGCTTCCTCTCGGCACGAATAGAACTTAATTTTCCCTTAATCACGTGATAATTTCCAGTGGCCGTGGGGATAGAGCTATAGCTTGCAGAGTCTAGGCTGACTCTATGAACTTGGTTCGCACTTTCTGACAGTCTGAAATGGTCACTTCCTACACTGATGAGAGCAATAAGCTTGAAACGCTGGCGTCTGTAGGTAATAATTATTTTTTGTTTATTTATAAATAAATATATATATATAAATATATATATATATATATATATATATATATATGTATATATATATATATATATATATATAATAATGGTAATAATCCAGGTGAAAAATATCCACAGGGTGGTAATCCAGAGAATTTTAACCGGGTTTATAAAAAGTGCTCAATATCAAAATAGAGCTTTATATATGATAATTTTATTTACACAGACATGTACAAAATCTGCGACACTGGCATGTCGATGTTATCGATCAACAGTTACTATAAACTGAGATCTCATCAGGCAGAGTTAGAATCCGATCTTAACCTCAGATCATATTTGGAGAGGTTCTCTCCAAATATGATCTGAGGTTAAGATCGGATTCTAACTCTGCCTGATGAGATCTCAGTTTATAGTAACTGTTGATCGATAACATCGACATGCCAGTGTCGCAGATTTTGTACATGTCTGTGTAAATAAAATTATCATATATATATATATAGTTTTTTTGTAAGAGTAGTAGAATGCTCGGTTATTAAGAAAAATTAAGAAATAAGAGCGTAACATTTATTTATATATTTATTACAAAAGATAATAACAACATCGGTACCGTCGGTTTCAAATCAACAAGTGTTCAACAAATATTCAGTATATATATGTTTTTAAAGTTAGGTATCTTTATATATTTGTATTACAGGATTCACTTCATAACTAATTAACCGATCATTATGAATTTTGGAACACTGTTGCTAAGCATAAGGAGGTGTAATGTCGGCTTTATTTAGTTTAATTGAGTGTTATGCAAAGAGGGTAAAAGGTGGTAGAACCCTTTGTGAAAATTCAGATACCTTCGATTTTTGTCAAATTTTAACAATAGGTAATAGACATCAATTAATAAATATTCCACAAATTTAAGTTTCTTTGGAGTATTTTAAAGGGTTTTATGAGGCATAATATGTGTACAAGTTCCCATTTGAAAATTCAAATATTTCAGATTTGCATAGGATTTGATCCAGAATTGCATTATACACTAATTAAGCAAGATTCCCTGAATTATTTTCTAGAATCAAAATCATGCAATGGATTTTGATCAGAATTGGAATAACTATTCTAGACATAAGGTTTAGTGGAATTATATATCGATTTTAATTTTTGTAAGCGAACATAAAAGTTGTGCAAAACTGTTATGTTTAGTGAATTAATTTTATCCGTCCTAGGACGGGTATTTTTCTATATATATATATATATGTGTGTGTGTGTATGTATGTGTTAACATAATACTAGTTTCAAGACGAGTATACGCAATATTTATATCATTTTGAGCTACACATGTTCATACTTAGAAATATATAAGAGATGTGTGTCTACTCTATCCATCTAATAAGTGATGATTTATTTACTCCTCTTCAGGAGGTTAGGCACAAGGCCAGTTTTATCTTACTCCCACAAGTAAGATGTGACCCAAGGTCGGGTCGAGAAAGTGGGGCTTGAAAAGCCAGCGCCCGATAAAGTGAGCACTCTGGCCATTAAAAATTGCCTGGGCAGCCCCGTCGGCATTCCCCGGTAGGGCGCCTCAGGTAGTAAGCAATAAACTTACTCCTCCCCAAAGAGGGGAGACAAAGCCTGGGAGGGTAGACCTCCTAGAACTGCACAGGATAAACCCACAAACCAGCGGAATCAAGCCCCGAAGGACAAGACGACACCGGTCTATAGGCTGCAGTATCCATCGAAACAGATACTACACTTACTTCCTAAGTGATGAGATGTAATTTGTTTTTATAGCTTAAGTAACTAAACGTTATTTGACTTGCCTTGACTTGACTTGGTCCCTTAACCCCCTCCTGGGTCGTAGGGGCGCTGCACCAATGAACTCCACACCAGCTGTCTCCACTTCTGACGGTCATGGGCAATGGACTGGGTTGTAGCGAAGTTGTAGCCCGTCCACTCTTTGATGTTGTCCGTCCATCTTTTGTGTTGTCTACCTCTCCTTCTCTTGCCTTGCACTGCTCCCTGCAGGATGGTTTTGGAGAGACCACTGCCCCTTGTCACGTGACCATACCATCCAAGCTTTCTTTTTCTTACAGTTGTCAGCAAATCTTCGTAGTTGTTCAGATTTGCGTTGATGAGCGCGTGAACTTCTTCGTTTGTGACACGGTCTGAGTACGAGATGCCAAGCACTCTTCTGTAGCATCTCATTTCTACCGTTTGGATTTTTCTTTGGAGCTCGGCTGTCAAGGTCCATGACTCGCATGCATACAAAAAGATGGATAATACTAGTGTATGCAGCAGCTTCAGTTTGCAACGGAGACTAATGTTTCCGTCTTTCCAGATTGATTTCAGTTTTGCAAGTGCTGCTGCCGTTTGTGCTGCTCTTGCCAGGATTTCAGTCTTGGATCCTTTGTTGCTGAGTATAGCGCCAAGGTATTTGAACTGGTTTACGGTTTCCAGTTCTTGGCCGTTGGCTGTTATCGTTGTTGATAATGGTTGTCCACTATTCGTCATCAGCTTCGTTTTTTCAGCATTGATCTCCATTCCGTACCTCGTGGATGTTCTGTCGAGGCGGCTCACTAACGTTATTTATTTGGTAGCAAATCGTATCTAGCTTATTTAATTATTTTAGGTGGGGGGGGGGGAGGGCTCGAAGTCGACACTCCCTAAATGGTAAAGTTTACAAAAAGAAAAATGATTTTCCCATGTTACTCACTTTGTTTCCTAGAATATGTAGCCATAATTCATAAGGATAAGTTTATTAGTGTACATACATATTATTTATGTTCATGTGCACCTGTCCGATGAAAATTTGATTACATAATATGAGTCAAAATTTGACGTAGAACAATTTTTGTCTTGATTAATTTTTTTATATCTCACTTATTTTAAAACTTTTTTGGTGAAGGGGCAAGTTTGGGGGGCATACCTCCTAAATGGTAAAGCTTACGAAAATATAATGTACCGCATATCTAGAATATTTATTCTATAATTCATAATGATCGGTTCATTAGTTTAGGAGTTGATCCTATATGTATATATATCATTAAATAGTACAGATGACTTGTATCTGCATAATTTTAGTGTTTGATAAAAATCGTACATATTTCTAGACAGGGCGTCTTGGTTCGATGGTAAAAAGCCGGACTATAGACATCAATATTGAAGGTTCGATCCTTGTCTAAGTTAGCCATGCTGATGAAAGTTATGAGTCAGAAACACGTGTCCATGGATTACTTTGCCATGAATATATTTTCATACTTTACAGCTTGGCGACTTCCTGCGGGGATGAAACGTGGACACCTATATATATTTTCATGCTTTACTATATATATATATATAAACCAATTCTTGCTACAGAATATTAAATCTTCTGAATGTTCCTCTTCACATGTTCTAAGAATTTTTGAGAAAACCAAATTCTATAGTTATGAAATAGACTATTAAATCGATAGGGTAGGAATATGTATTCTGTTTCCAAAGAAGTAAAATAATGGAATCAGATTTTACCAAATTCTTAAATGTCTGTAACTGATCTGCTTTTAAAAGTAAAAAGAAAACGTCAGAATGATATGGTTCAGTAGATGTAGAAACGCTATCAAAGATGTAGAAACGCTATCAAAGATGTAGAAACGCTATCAAAGAATACAGCTACTGACTCGAAACTCTACTTTGCATCTGATATATCAAATATTCGGATCCGTAACACTAAGTGATTTGGCATCATTTTCAAAAATGGTGATTCTTCTTGTATGAACTAAGTGGTTTAGATGTTAACTCGATGCCTTCAAGAGATTCGCCCTCAAAGACCGCATTTTAGTTAATTACGAGCTGGCTTTGCAGGCTCGGTATTTCTTTGCAAAGTTCGTTACTTGAAAAATTAATTCAAACTAATAAACATTTCATTCATAAATTTGTGGTAAATACGGGACAAAATCTTTCTCATTTATTCATATAGATGAACATGGATATTTTGTTAATTTCGATACAAATTTAGGTGCTGTTCCAGATGACGTGCCTGATTTCCGTGACTTCGCGTCGACAACGATCGGGCAGGTCGCAGAAGCGCCCGAGAGTTGCCGAGACAAAAACGCCAAACGTTAATGGAAGACTTGCAGGCGATAATATAAGACAAATAAATTCAAAGAAAAAATGCATAGATAAAAAGATAAAAACCGAACAAAATGTAGGGTGGGTGGTGTCAAATGAACCGTTTTCAATTAAATGTGTAGAAAGCAATTTTTTTTTTTTGGGGGGGGGGGGATTTTTCAAGTGTTTCTTTTTCATTTGTTTCACTGTTTTTCTTTTTTTGATTACTTCAGAGGACGGCTTGTATTCATTGACATTGAACTTGAAGACGATAATGTTGTAGTCTCCAGGGAAGTAGTCCTGTGTTAATGTGTTTCAAAGATGGGAAGTTTTTGGAAAGAAACTATATTCATGAAAAATCCGTTCTTAGCCATGGTGGTAACTAGACGAGTTATTGCTGTGAATGTTTTATAAGGAGGAACCACAGATTGGAGCTCAGTCGAGTATCTTTCATGAAAATAACGATAGAGTAGAGAAAGACTAGCAACGTTTGTTCTGTTAGAAAGAAACTGTAAGTCGATTTTGTACTCTGTTAAGGCAATAAAGAGTGCTCTAAGCAGTACCTCCCCGGATGTAGTAACAATACTCCATCATAGGGCGTATCTGAATGGGTTACACAAAAGATTCATCATTCAGCGAACCTCCCACTCCAGGAACACGGATTTTTAATTCTTGGTTATTTAATCATGTTTTCAAGAACGGATTCTTCCGAATGCAATTATATTTCCTGACGCTTTCTATCCATTAGCATTAATTAATTGTGTGCGCATAGCTGCTGGCATAAAATGATATCATCTGATTTCATAACTGTCTGTTTAAACATTCCAGCCTTTTATTTGGCCTTAATTTTATTTGTTCTGATAATGAATTTTTTTTTTCTGTTCGATCGTTGAATGAAGACAACTCATACCATTACTTTTGTGATGTCACCTCCTTCCAGTTCAGTGTAATTTAATCACTGAATCCATCTTTAACCTTTGTCTGATTAATCCTAAGTTTCGGGTGCAAGGGAGATAATTCAATTTATCTTTGGATTTCCTGTCAAGGCAAAGGCTGCTTCCCTTAGTATAGACGAAACAGTGTTTTTTTATATATAAAACGAATGTTTTTATTTATTTATTTTGTTAAATTAATCCACAAATGAACAGACCTCAAATTTTTACACGTTTATCCCCCTCCCCACCGGATTAGTCTTTCTGTCTCCCAGATTCTGTTCTATTCCTGACTGGTCTTATATCTCTGCCAAACCCCTTCTCCATCAGACCACATAGTAAACATGTTAAATAAGATTTGTTTAATTTATTTGACATCAGTTTCGTCGTCAATATTTTCACCCTGATTTTCAACCACAGCTTTCCTTTCTTCATTGTTTTTCGCCCTACTGACGTCTTGGACAAAGGAATGTTTCAGTTTTGTCATTTCTTTCCAAAATAATTCTTCATTGTCTTGTGCTTTTATTTTGATCATAAATTTATTTGCCGTCGTCCGACGTTTTACCCCTAATAATTAGCAGCTATTTACATTATTTATATGGTTTGAACCTTTTTTGGAGTTTGGTTGTAACTATTTTCGTAGCATTTCGATCATTGTATATATCTTTTTGGCCTTCTTCAGGTTCATCTTGTCATAGTTAATAACCTTCTACGAATTTTGAACTGAACTTTTTATTTATCCACTGGGGTGCATTTCTCTCATTCCGTATTCCATCGCTTTTTCTTATAGATATCCAGAATCGGATCATTATTTTAAATTTCTTCTCCAGATATAATTCACTCTAAAATATATGTTTACCAAGAAGATTATACGTGGGATGTGTGGATTACATAAAAAAATTTCACCTCGTTAAGAAATTAAATTAACGTGTCAAAAGAAAATGACGTACGAAAACAGGAAGTCGAAAGGAAGTATGTGGCAAAAAAAATATTAGTCTCGTCCTCTTGAGTTTAGCTGCGGAACTGAGCAGACGTGTTTCAGAGGTCTCCTGTCTCCCCCAGGGCAGAACGGTGGTGGAAAAACTAATAGTGTGTATTATGATGCTAAGAGCAATTTAAGCAATAAATCAAAAATAAGTATTAAACCCTAAAGAAATGTGTGCTATTGTTACTAAGAGATGATGAACAGCTATTACAGCTGTTGCTACGAAGAAAGAAAGAGAGGGAGAGAGCAAGTCTACCGATATTGTTAACCATAAAAAGAAATAGATGAAACACAACTCTGTGCAGTCTTCTACTTTACCGCTGCGACTAATAACGTGTCAACAATGCCTCTGTTTATGCAATCGGCCATATTCGTTGAGGTCTAAATCAGAAACGACTACTATGTTACACCTATATTCACTTTGTCATCTGCACAATAGGCCAATCTACAATGATTTCTGGAACTTAGCAACCTAATGTGCAGTATGATCTTTTTATATATTGCCTTTTTTATACTTATCTTTATACTATTAAAAAGTTATGGCGTTTTGGGAGTTTGTTCGTATGCAAATAGAATCATGTGATTGCTTGACAAAACAGGAATAGGCAGAGTACACATTATTAAGGGAGTAGTTTTTACGATGTCAATACCCGAGTTTGAATCTCACATAAGTCTAAAGGATTTTTTAAAACTGGATACATATTTTATAACAACATAATAACATTAAAAACATTACGTAATTTTTTTTTTTTAAACTAAGTGACATTTTCTTTGCTTATCCGCAAAATTTAGACATAAAAGTTATTCGGCATTAGTTCAAAGCGAATTATTTTTGCATAAAAACATAATTTTCTAATGTTTTTTTTTTGCCAATAAAATCAATATGTAAATGTATTCATCATAGTTACTTACTCTCTCATGCAAATACCAAGTAGCATTTTCTTTTTCCAGGAAATTTCCCAAATATTTTCTTCGTGCAAACTATAAAAGCTAGAAAAAGATGGAAATTGACATACCCGTGTACTATTCAAGAAGCGGGTATAAACTTGTATTGTAATTAATTTATTAGTTATCAAGAAAAAAATAACTAATACTAGATATTTAAAAAATAATTATTGAATATAGAATGGTAGCAAATTAACCAAGTGGATTAAAAAATGATTTAAGTTCAAAATTTATAGCAGAGTTCTGTCTATAACAAAATGCAGCTGAGGAAGGCCGGAGAGTGCGACATGTGAAACATTTTGAAAATGGCAGCATCCATGATGACGAAAACAGAACAATTACTACACTACTCCGCCACTACCTCTGAATTGAGCATTAAAAGATAGTATAAGTATATTAGTAGAAGTAATAGTATATTTTTGGCTACAGACAGAAAGATACCAAATCTTCATTAGTTATAGATATAGATAATAACCCGATGAATATACAGAAACAATTGACCAACTTGTAGGATATTAGCATTCATTGGATATAAAATTTGGTATTATAGCGTAGACCAATATTTGCATGGGAAAATCTGCAATTTTTATGGGAAGAAAATTGCATCTAAATGGTACTAATATCACCCATGTCCGCTTATAGGAGCTGGAATCATTTTATCGGACTTTACTATGCACACATACAGAACCATCAGAGGTAATCGCCTAGACATGGTGATCAAAGGCCATAAAAACAGAATGTTTAATGTATCCCTGGCAATCCAAGTCTTAAGGAAATGCAAACAGATAGTTCTTACAAGCACTGCTCACAAGCTATAAAGGACTTGGTCTACGTAGGATGAATGTACGGTTGTACAGGTGCGTAGAATTGTACAGTGGATAGATCATAGTGACATTTTTTAAGCAAGCTAATATATTATATATATATATATATATATATATATATATATATAGATTTAGATTTTTCACTTATAAAATAGATCATTCAGTGAAGACCGGGGTTGTTCAATAAAAACAAGCTCGATGATACTCGATTACAGAGTACAGAGCATTTATATGTGATTTTATGAAGGCTTACCAAAGCATTCCTTTCAGGACACCAATGATCACCATTAAAGATATTTTTTCCTCTTCTCTTCTTAAGTGACCTCAACTATTGCAACGCCACATTGTGTATTGTCGGCAGTTGAAACCAGTATTCCAGACATTTAATTTCCCTGATGATCTGCCAAGCAAGTAACTGCTTGGTAATGAAACACGTGTAGGAAACAACATTTAATTTGAATAAATAATATTTGTAAGAAAAAATATCTTTAATGGTGATCATTGGTGTCCTGAAAGGAATGATTTGGTAAGCCTTCATAAAATCACATATATATATATATATATATATATATATATATATATATATATATATATATATATATATAATATGAATTATTAGAAATAAGAATGCCATACAATGCATTTTATTCTTTTCAATTGAATTTTCGAAGATATATTTCATCATCAGAATTTAAAAAAAAAAAGATATATTAAAATACCTTTTTTATCTTTTTTTTTCTCATCGTTTTTTAGTGTGTTTTCAATTCGTCTGTTGTTGAAGCGAATGTTGGATGAGGTTCTCTTTAGTCAAGAACGCGGCCCGTAGCGGTGCAAATTGAATAATAAATGGTGTTCTTGTTTAGAAAGCATTGTTTATATGGTAATATGAATTATTAAAAATAATAATGAGTCATTAGAACGCCATATAATGCATTTTAATTTTATTAACTTAAAAATTTTTTTTTTTTCAATTCAGTTTTCGAAGATATACTTCATCATCAGAATTAAAAAAAAAAAAGAAAATATATTAAAATACGCTTTATTTTTCTCGTTTTTTTGGTGTGTTTTCAATTCTTCTGTTATTGAAGCGAATGTGGGATAAGGGTCTCTTTAGTCAAGAACGCGGCACGTGGCGGTGCAAATTGAATAATAAATGGTGTTCTTGTTTAGAAAGCATTGTTTATATGGTAATATGAATTATTAAAAATAAGAACGCCATACAATGCATTTTAATTTCATTATCTTTTTAACTCTTTTTTTTTCAATTAAATTTTCGAAGATATACTTCATCATCAGAATTTAAAAAATATATATATATTAAAATACCCGTTTTTTTCTTTTTTTTCTAATCGTTATTTTTTTTTTGGTATGTTTTCAATTCGTCTGTTGTTGAAGCGAATGTTGAATGAGAGTCTCTTTAGTCAAGGACGCGGTACGTAGCGGTGCAAATTGAATAAGAAATGGTGTTCTTCTTTAGAAAGCATTGTATATATATTTTGTATATATATATAAGATGGTATCATGACAAACATATGCTACATTACCTACCACAGCTGAAAAAGGAGGTAATGCCTGGGAAGATGGTCTTATGACAACAGGACAGATACTACATTACTCTCTCCTCCCCTCCGAATTGAGCTTTGGAAGATAGTACAAGTATACAAATATATATATATATAGCATGTATCACAAGTTAGTTGAAAAAAACCCAAGAAAGTGCTCGATCGTAGGTTCTACAAGAGCTATTTATTATTTTATATTTATTATTTTATTGAAAAACTATACATTACTGCATTTGTTTAGTATACTCGGGTTTCATTGATTTGGTCACTGAATTTGGGGTAGCATCCGGTTGGTCAAATTGGATAGATTCGTCAGCGCCCATCTCCTTGTCAAAGATTCTGAGAAAAAACAGAACAGGCACAAATCAGCATCTTAAGTGGTATACATTTTTTTTTGTGTTCCTCCATAAAGGATATTCTGTGTTTGTAAAAAGCTGTCTGTTCTTACTATTTGTTTAAAAGGAGAATGTTTTTATGGGGTTATTTAAGTTAAAACGGGTCTTTATTACTGTTTATTGTTTGTTTAGGCGTGTCGTCTTTCAGGTAGGTTTGCTTAAAAAAGATATTTATTTACTGTGAAGTGAGGGGACATACATCCGCGTCCATCACAGAATATGAGCATTTTTTTCTAAATAAACCTACTTAAATACAACAGGCATAAACAAATATTAACCAGCAATAAAGAATCATTTTAAATTAAAAAAAACACTCCTCTTTTAAACAAACAATAACAGACAGCTTTTTACAAACACAAGATATCCATCACATACAAAAATGAACCCTGTCTAAGCCTAAGCCGGTGATTTATGCTTGTTCTCTTTGTTCCCCTGAATCTGCGACAACAGAACGGTGCTGATGAATCTATCTAATTTAACCAACTTGATTTTACCTCAAATGCACTACGACCAGATCGATGAAACCCGGATACATCCAACAGACACTGTAATGTATAGTTTTTAAATAAAATAATTATATATATATATATATATATATATATATATATATATAAAGAAATGAATATTTAGATGAGTTAAAAAAAAATTATGTAAATAATCGATATTTGTCTTTTTGAACTTGAATCTCGCGATAATGAAATAGACGACCTTCATTTACTATTAATAGAGATACAGTGCTAATTACTTAGTGTGTTTATTACGGCTTTGACTATTGTGTTGACCCGGATATCAAAGTCAAGTGCCACCTGTTGCTGGACAGTAAGTACAATTAGTACGTTTTAGAACATGTTTGCAGAACATGGAGAAAATTACTTTGTAGCGCCATGGCCAACATGCAACTCACATCTGATGGGGAAAGACGTGCTAATCGAAGAAGAAGAAGAAGAAGAAGATGATGATGATGATGATTAATAATATTAAAGTCGACTGCCACTTTTTCCACGAGGATTCAATACAATTAGTACTTCTTGGCTTGGTTTGTTTTACGGCCTATCAACCATCTGTGGGTTATTTAATACCGAACAAAGTTGTTAAATATAATTTTATAGGTAGGATCTTTGAAGATAATTACTCTTTGATGACATTACTAGTACGTCTTAGTAACTCTATGCATAACCTGTATTAACTGATAAGTAATCAATAATTGTTTTGCTGACTTTTACTATTGGTTTGTATAATGAATCTAAATTGCGTTTCGTAATTAAATTAAATAATACATTTATGTAAGGTTTAATAATGTTCGATCACGCGATACCATCTTTAAAAAAAAAAAGGATGCCGAGTGATAACGTACGTACGATTATGGAGTTGCCTTACCGCATTATTATACAGATTATTCTACATTGGAGTTTTTCTTTCGATTACAAAATAGTGAATAAACATTGCTAGGTCTAGTTAACACATTATTTAGTGGTGGATTTGTCGTCTGCTTACGGTTGTGTGCATGTCGACTTTTACTGACATTGAAACCGAAAAGGTTAAGCCAAGATAATTATACGGAAAGAAATAGAAACTCCATTAAGTCTATGGAAACCGTTTCTGGAAATAATGGCTTTGTTCATAAAATACAGCTGGAAATCTTTCTTCTGCAATCAGCATACTAATTTTAATTTGGCTAATTTTAGTTTTCGGAAAATAAAATACAACACATTGGTTCATGTCTGTCCTGAGGCAAAATACTACAATTTTCCCATCAGACACGGAAATAAAAAAATAGTGTCATTTTGTAACAGGAAATAAATTTAATAATTATCTCAAATTTTCTGTCTTTATCGGATTTTTGTTCTGCAAACTGATTTGACCGAAACCTGTTCTTTTTCTTTCTTTCTTTCTTTTCATCTGACATGAATTTATACCTAGTTCCAAAGACAGAGAGATCAGGTTATAACCAGATAAAATCTATTTAAATAAACGCGAATATGTTGGTTTATTTGTCTGTGTGTCTACAAAAATTTCTGGGGAAAAAAATGTAAATAGCAATACGAATCAGCAAAGTCTGAGCTTGGGTAGACTGGATAAGGTGAAAGCAATCTGGATGTCAAATCTATCTACAAGATGAAACATGGCCTTTTTAAAGCCATTCTTACATTAGTTCTGATATATGGAAGTAGCACCTGGACTTCTACCAAACGATCAGAGAAGAAAACTTGATGGTGTGTACACGAGAATGCTAAGAGCTGCTGTCAGAATCTCCTGGAGGCAACATCACACAAAAGAGCAACTTTATGGACGCCTTCCGCAGATCTCAGCTGTGACCAGAGAGAAGAATCAGATTTGATGTTCACTGTTGGAGGAGTAAGAATGAAATCGTCAGGGATATGATTCAGTGGGGAGACTGCACAAAACTTACATCAGGCAACTAGCAGAGGATTCACAATGCACCTATGAAGACTTACTTGGTTTGATAGAGGACTGAGCAAAATGGCAGGAGAGAGTCTAGAAGATCCGTGACACTAGTGCGACTGGAAGAGAAGGAGGAGGAGGATGAGGAGGAGGAGGAGGAGGAAAAGCATGATGATGATGATGATGACGACGAAGGCGACGACTTGTTCAGTTAATTATAAATTACGATTAATTAGGAGTATTACAACAGAATTTGTTTCAAACATAACTCAATCCCAGTATTAAAGTATATTTTAGCATGTATTTTGTGTTATTAAAGTATATAGGAAAAAAGGTTTAAAGAAACAAACGTTGATCAAATATATAATGATAATAATAAATGATTAAAAGAGGTTTAACTTAAGAGTTTACTTCATTCTCATGATAGGTTCGATCGTCGTTTTGTTGGTGTATGTGGCAACATCAACTCCAACGCCTTGTTTTACCTGTGATCCTATCACAAGGAGAGTCCTTAGCCTCATATAGCCTTTTTTAAAAAGTTCAACAATTTTTCCTTTCTCAATGAGATCTAGTACAATGAGAAACCGGCGTGTATTTTCTAACTAGAGTTCATAGCTACGAAGAGTAGAGGGGTATAAAGAAAAAAAAGCCCTTTATTTCAAGATTATTGAAATACTTAATTAAAAAAGAGTCTCTAACCTATTAGGTGTCACACTGTCTACCAAGATCAAGCACCTATCCTATGTTGCATCTCTGTGCTTGTTTGACAAGTACTTCAATGGAATGCGCTCCAATGAACATGCTGCACTTGTCCCCCAACGTAAATATCCCCGACCAGTCCGACAAGCAGAAATATCACACCACTTCACTGTAGAGGTCCCCAAATGCTGGAAGGCTTTCTACTCTAAAAGTTTCTTTACTTAAATTCCCCCCTTGCTTCTTGTTTTCCTGACTGTACCAACATGCAGAAATTTAAATGCAATGTGAACAAATATCTCGTTGTACAACTCCCCACTTAGGATGCCCCTATAAAAATCAATAAAAATAATAAGCCACTTTTTGTTGTTGCAAAATTAATTCAGAAAATGAAGATTTGCATTATTGTAAAATTTCGGATGAATTTCAGAGAGCAAAGAAAGAGGAGAAACAGAATAAAAACTCATAGAAATATGCTAGAAAACTTGTTTTGACTTATAGATGCGTTCACCAAAATATTAATCTGAAATCGGCAGCCATTTTAGATTGGTGCATTCGATTTACTGCAATGGTGAAGTCTAAATGTACAATTATCAACATACACACTCTAACACGGCATTATCTAAACATCACTAATCCTATTAATTAATCCCAATATACTGTTCTATTTTTCATCTTTAATTGTATCAGTAATTGTGTGAAAACAGGAGACAGAAGGATCAACATAAATTGTAGACGGACGGAAAACCGGACACCTATGTTGTACCACAAGCCGGTGCAACAAAAATTTAAGTTTTAAAATCCGAATTTCGTTCTTTAAAAATAAGTTTTGACGTTGCCAAAACATACCCCTTAAAATTTGGCTGAAAAAAAAATTGCGTAGAATTTCCAAGTCTTTTTCTTGGTCAAACCTATGTCCACGCATGAATATACAGGTTTACTTATGAACGAACCTATGCAAAATCCTTCCTTCCAATCTTTAAAATACTCCCTTGACATATGGCTGTGATGGTATGAGAATTGCAAAGTCATACCTTCCCCAATAATATTATTGCATAAATGATCACATTAGATTTGATAGGATTTGAACTTGGCATCGCCTACTCTCTAGACAGTAACAGTATCTGCTAGGCCAATCATGCACACACCCTGTCATATGTATTATTGTAATTGTTATTCTCATTTTGCTTATTATATTCTTAACATTTCGGCCAATGTTTTTTTTTAAAATTTTATTCACCCCCAAAAAGGCATATTGCCACTAACGCATACTATGATAGGGGTCTGATTTATAGGGGAGCAATCTGGGTGGGGATTTGGGCAGCAAGATGTTTGTTCACATTACATTTAAATTTCTGCATGTTGGTATGGTCGGGAGAACCGGGAAGAAGAAGGGAATTCCAAAGGCAAGCGGTGTGAGGAAAGAAGCTAATAGAGGAGAAAATATTCCAGCATTTCGGGACCTCTACAGAGAAGGGGTGTGATTTTGCTGCTAGTCGGGTGGGTCGGGGTATTTACGTTAAGGGAGTACAAGTGCAGTAAGATAAGCAGAAGTGGAAGTACTTGTAAAACAAGCACAGGGATGCAACACTGCGGCAATGCGACAGGAGCTAGAGCTTAGACGCCAGTGCAGGACCTGTAATAATTCTATAGTAATAAGTAGACAAGATTAGGTTTAAGGCTCCCAAAATTCATATTAAAATTGTGAACACGGACATATGGCATAACCGGTAATAGCATTGTTTCATTGTCAGTTCTAAGTGATAGTCTTCTGGATGGTTTAGATTCAATCCTTACTACAGGCGAAAATAAGTAACAATAATGTAAAACTAATACTTCTACCTGGTCGTGGCTGACAGAATGAAAACAAATATATTAAATAAACGGTTCACTTCGAAATTCCGTTCAGGTTCCCGAGTCCAACATAAAAATGACCAAATTCAAATAGAAGATTCCCAAGTTCCATACGATACCGCTGCAGAGAGTTGAAACATTTGACTATGATAACCAATATGAAAATAGTAGTCCGAATAAGCCGAATAATAACACACCACTCAATAAGACCCGGGCCAGGCAAAATTCGACCTTATTCATCAACATAGTCTTCTTGTAGGGGGTTACACTGATTCCAAAGCTTCTCTAATAATTCGATGCCTTTTTTGTAGAATGATTTGTCTTTGGCCTCAGAATATGTATTTGTTTCTGATATCACTTTTTCATTGCAGCCAAATCTCTTTCCACGGAGCATTGTTTTTATGTCTGCAAACAGCCAATAGTCGCTGGGGGACAGATCTGAAGAATAGGGTTAGGGTGCAGAAGCAATTGAAAGTGTAATTCATGTAGTTTTGCCATCGTTGCAATCGCCTTGTGACATGGTGTATTGTCTTGGTGAAAGAACACTTTTTTTCTTGATTTGTGGCCATTTTTTGGTGATTTCTTTCTTAAAATGCACCAATAATGCTACATATTATTCGCTATTGAATGTTCTTCCTTTCTCAAGGTAATGGATAAACCAAACTATTTTTGCAGCCCAAAATATGAATGCCAAAACCTTTTCTGCTGATGTTTGTATCTTTGGTTGATTTGGAAAACTTTCACCTGTTACAGTTCACTCACTTAACTGCTGATTTGATTCCAAACTGAAGGGATTGATCCATGTTTCATCCATTGTCACATGTTGATGCATTGAAACAGTTGCAAACAGTGCTTTGAATCATCAAAATAATTGTCTTTTATCGACTGTGAGCAAATGTGGCACCCACTTTAGAACACAGCTCCCTGTTTGATAAATTTAAATGCAAAATAGTGAATACACTGCCTTCTGATATTTTCAACTCTTCTGTTATCTCACACAACTTCTATTTATGATCGGACAAAAGGAATTTGTGGACATTTTTATGTTGTTCAGGACAACTGCTGAATGTGGACAACCTGAGAATTCAGCATCATTTGTGTCTGTATGACCACATTTAAAATCAGCATACCATCTTTTAACCATTGATTCTGATTCTGATGGAGCAGAGTCCGAATAACAGCTATCAAGTCATTGTTTTACTTGAACAGTACTTTTTGCCATCAGAAAATCATGCATTATCAACACACAAAATGCAGATTTTATCATTGTTTTTGGAATTGGCAACAGTAGCTTCACGTAAATAAGTGTAATTTGTAAACTAATAATCTGATTGGATTCAAATATTGGCACATGACATTTGAAGGTTAGTACGTTATAAAAATCATATGAATTTTTTATTAGTGGCGTCATCTATCTGCCAGACCCAGAACTTATTGAGTGACGTGTTACAAATTATCAATTCTCATCTAAAAATTTCCACATGTAACATCCTATCATAGTCACTAGCTTCCGGCAACCAACTACAAGAACAGGTACCCGGAGAAGTCTTGAGGGTGCAACATCTGAAATGTTTTTTTCTAAATAACAATCCTGATAATTGTTCGAATCATGTAAATACTGCAAACAAGAACAAAAGTCAGTAGTGAAACTGCATACCTTTGCCTGTCAACGTAAGTATGGGCCAAAGTTTTATCTGGGCCTTACTTCTCTATATTGTATGAAGTATTCCTGAAGTTATGCAATGGCGATTCTAAAACTATTTATCTGATCAGGCTGAGATTTTGCACGGTGATTACTATTATCAAAGATCCATACATCAAATTTGGAAAGATTGGAAATTGAAATTCCGACCTGACCGAACTTTTCAAGGTCAAGATAAAGGTCAATAGTATATAAGATGTGGGGTTTCATTGGCTACGATATGGGCCACATAGTGAGTATCTATGATGAACAGAACCAAAGTTATGGCCCAAAGTGTGACTTTTACCATTTCTGTGACCTTGATATTTGACCTTGGTAACTGCAAATTAAATGAGTCGTAAGTTAGACTGAAACCGATATTTTGATCAAGTTTGGTAACAATTGGTCAAGCGATGTTTACGATAGCTATACAAAACAAACATAGCATTGTGACAAACTCGGCTGAAAACATAACCCCAGTTTTCACGGAGGTAATAAAGAGTGTGAAGTCTTTTTGGTCTTTCTTGTTATGTCTAAGATAAAGATAAGCTTTGTTTCGACTCTTTTCTTGTCTACTTTTATTTGGGATCTGATCTAAAAGACAAAACTAGACAAAAAAAAATTAACATTTTTTTTCCAAAGATTCAACTTAATGTTATCTGACTTCTCTTCATTGAATACCATTTATTCTGTCAATAACACAAACTTCAAGTGCAAGTACGGAGAGGAAGGAAATAAACTTTTTTCCCACCCGATATTCTGTCTCGTACAGATGTTACAAATCTTCTTAGTTCACCGATTCTTGCGAAAGGCTATTCTTTCACGTAGCAATTCTTTAAATACCCAAATCAATGGCTGACCATTTATTTGAGTTTCTCTTGCTGAATTTTGATTAGGTCACACATTTCAAAGTTTCTTTCAAAGAATGTTTTCCATTTCCCCCAACGAGCAATGTCGTCCTTTGTTTTTCTTTTTGTCTATTTTTTTTTTTTTGATTTTTGACAAAAAGCAACATACTCAGATACTTGATTCCTGCCTTCTTTGTAAAGCACTATACCTGATCAATCTTGATAATTCTTTCTCCTTGTGCCTAGCATCAGGTGGAATTTCCATACACAGATGGGAAGTTCTTGGAAAGATACTAAATGTAAAAGGGAAGTGTTGAAAGAGGGATATGCTGACTGACGCATAAATTGAAATTGGAAGGGGGTGTTGCTTGGATACAATTCATCGTTTGGGAGTAACAATAGATTTTAATAGCTGCTGCTTTAAGAGATTTGGCAAAGCAGGGAGGAATATCAGTAAATGGTTGGGATGAGGTGCTAAAAAACTAGTAAAGAAGCATGACTAACCTTCAGTGAAAATGTAGAGATAATTCGTCATACTGAAAACAGGGGGGATTAGAAATTGACAAATTAACTTAGAGTGTTAGATATTATTGGGTGAGAATGGGAGTACATTTAAAAGAGTACAGATCTAGTGCATAACCTGTTTAAGCGATACAATTTAGACACTTTATATATAATTCAAAAGGTTTAAAAGGATTCATAGTTGATTCGAACTCAAGTGATTAGAGATTTGGAAATTTACACGTTTAAGTAGTATATATATATATATATATATATATATATATATATATGGAGTTGATCACAACTTAGAAATTTGAAAACCAAATGTTTTTTAATGAATAAAATCATTTATTTTCAAAGCTGAGACTTTCGACATCTATATGTCCTTTTCAAAGCAATATGTGATAGACATCTACACCATACTTTACTTTTTAAACTCTCGTCACCAAGAACAAACATATATTTTGCTGTTACCATGAGAGGGTCATCTCTCCTAAGATTAATATCAGTAAAATGAAGAAAAAAGAGAAGTCGTACTTTGAAAAGAACATATATCTGTTGAAAGTCTCAGCTTTTAAAATAAATGATTTTAATCATCTCAAAAGATTTGTTTTTCAAATTTATATATATATATATATATATATATATATATATAATTTAAGTTGCAGAAATCGGTTGAAAGTGAAAAAAAAAGAAGAGGAAAATATCTCAACATTACGGTGGATTTGGATAGTGGAAGATCTTCAACTGATGTTTCGAGATTATCAAGTAATTTTCAGGCACATGAATCTGCAATTACTTGGTTGTTATAAATAATTTTTCAAGCCAGTATTCCGATGAGTGTTTTATTGTTTTACACAGTACTAATTCAAACTATCATCTCAATATTCTTGAGGCGTTAGTTATTAATAAATCTCGACCTGGCCTGTGTAGACAGAGGGTCAGACGATAAATCCTTAAGGAAAATTTTAGCAATTTTCTTTTTTTTTTCTTTTTTTTCATTCCATTGATAAATAAATATTTCCTCTGAAATTTATCCTACCATTGTGTTATACTAGTGATATGCTTATATATATATATATATATATATATATATATTTCATGATTTTCTTTGGGGTACAGAATTTTATTAGAGCAATTACGAAAGGAAGACATGTTTTATCTTTTTTGATTAAAAGATACGAGAGGGGAAAAAAGTGCCAGTCGACTGGTCTCACCACATTTAACGAGAACTGTATCATGGGATTTTAAAAAGGGGAGAAAGTAAATATAAAAAAGGGGTTAATTATATATTTAAAACCAAAAAGAGCGTTATGTTATTGACAATGAAAGATGTATCTTAGAAACTAATCACACTAAACCTTCTGTTTACAAAGACGTTTAAGACGTACGTGGATAGTCTCCAAGATTTTAAGATGGAAAATTGAGTGAGCAAAACTGAAGATAGTAAATGAGTTAATGCTGAAGTTTGTTGCGCACGACGGGTTTTTAAGCAAATAATCGGTTATATGTGTTTCTTTAAACGTCCGTTGACCAGAACGTTCCATTCCTAATTTTACTAGGGATGTTGGGGCTGTACTCCGTTGTCCAATCTTAACGCTGTATATATAGTTGAAATAAATTGAAAATCTATTAAATATTTTCTCATTTGATTTACAAAAGCATCCGATTATTTTTATAATATATATATATATATACATATATATATATATATATACATATATATATGTATATATATACATACATATACACATATATATATACATATGCATATATATATACATATACATATATATATACAAATATATATATATATACAAATATATACATATATATATATACAAATATATGCATATATATATATATACATATATATACATACATATATATACATACATATATATATGTATATACATATATATATATATGTATGTATATACATATGTATATGTATGTATATACATATGTATATGTATGTATATACATATATATACATATGTATATGTATGTATTTACATATGTATATACATATATATATATATATATATATATATATATATATATATATATATATATATATGAAACTAAAAGAATACTTGACGCAGGACGGGTAAAATTAATTCCCCAAAAAGAACAGTTTTGCATCACTTTAATGTTCCCTCAAGGTTAAAATCAATATTTAATGCTACTAAGTGTTATGTTTAGAATCCGTATTGCAATTTTGATCAAAATCTATCATATGATTTTTATTCAGTAAAAGGTCTCAAATTTAAGGGGTCTTCAGAATAAATTGAAATTCAGGGAATCTTGCTTTATTTGTGTCTAATTCAATGCAAATCTGATATATTTTAATTTTCAAATGAGAGGTGTTCCCATATTCTGCCCCAAAGAAACGGAAATTAGAGGAATATTTATTAATTAATGTTAAATACCTCATGTTGTCACACCAGTTTCCGTTAGATCACCGAAGATAAGCGACGTTGAGTCTGGCCAGTACAAGATGGGTGACTATTTGGAAACAGTAGGCACTGTATGTAATCTTCTGTAACTGGGATAGATATACATGCTGACTTGGGACCGCATGTGAATTTGTTTTTCCCATAAATTTCCATTTTCAGTGGAAGGTGGAATGCCCGACGCTGGGCGAATACCACAAAAAGTTGTTTTACCGGTTATTCGACCTATTGTTAAAATATCATAAAAATCGGAAGTATCTGAATTTGCACGAAGGGCTTCTATTCCCCTTTTTACAAAACTAAATATAGCCAACATTTGACCCCTTACGCTGTGTTCCAAAATTCATAATGATCGATTAATTAGTTTAGGAGTGAATCTTGTACATACAAATATATAAACATATAAACATGTCTAACTTTGATTGGACCGTTTGATTTGTAATTTAAATAGGAGCATAATATTTCAACATGATGGAGCTCCATACCACAAACCATGTGCAAAATAACAATGGCCGATGAAACCATAGACATGCTAGATGATTGGCCAACACGAAACTCGGACATAAATATTATCAAGCAAATATTATATTCACATACGACACAAGCTATAAAAGAAGATACATAAAGAATACAAGAACAAGTTAAATGATGTTGCCAGTCAGGCTAGAAAATTAATACATACGTTTTTTATTTGATTTTTTTTTTAAAAAGAAGTGTTCCTATCTCCAGCTTTACCAAGACAAACCATGGATACAATATAATCATAACAAGATTCTGGAGAGTATAACATAAATATGGACAGAATTAAACAACTAAAGAGAAAAGTTTGTCAAAAGAATCCACATATTGCTGAAGAGATATTGGAGCATAGCCAGAGGGAATATTGAGATGGGCTCTAAACTGGATTGAGACCAGTGGTACAGAGGCTCAGTCAATACAGTTACCTAATTCTCAGTCATTGGCTTTTCGTTATTCAGTAATTACAATTTTGAGGAATTCATTTCACACCCTTTCTGATGATTATTGAGACTTTGCAAGTGTTGTGTGATCTACTTTAAATAACACCAGTATCTATCTATCTATCTATCTATCTATCTATCTATCTATCTATCTATCTATCTCGCGCTCTCTCTCTCTGTCTATCTATCTATCTATCTATATATATATATATATATATAGGTTTAACAAAAAAGTATGTTTTGGGCTGATATATTTGATGTTTTATATACTTTTATGTATGTTTATATATATTTTTAAAAATATTTTCAAAGTTTAATTGTATTGCCTGAAGTAATGTCATTGCGGCAATGGTCCTCTGAGGAGAAGAATTTTCTTTGAAAACTCATGAGTTAAGGACTTTAAAGTACTTTGCCTGAACATTGAATTCTAATAAAATTTGATTCGCACCTTATTTTATTCTTTCACTTTATATATATATATATATATATATATATATATATATATATATATATATTCCAGCAGATCAAGAAGAGGGATCTGTTTGGTTTCTCTGGTTCTGAGAGACAGATGGCCCTTTGAGTCCTAAGCTGATTGACTGTTTGTTTACGGTTGGACTTATGTTTTGATTTGGTCGGGCTCAAAGTTCTCATTGTAAGTCTATCGTTCAGTGAAGAATTCTCATTGTAATGTCTCAAAAATGCAAGTTTGTGACTTGTTTATAATTGGAGCTGTAGTTTTAGATGGAGAATCCTTCTGTCACAGCACTGACTGAGACCACATGATTGACACTGTGACCGGTGTCGAAATCGAGCACCTACTTCAGACGAAGACAACAAGTGGACGATCACGGTCTGTGCAGTGAACCCACGTTCAAGTCACGTCTTTTTAACAGATTGCACTAATTTTCTTCAACTCTTTAAAACAACTTTTTTTAATATCATTAAACCGTAATTAGTTAAATCAACATTTGCGCCGTAATGTACAAGTGTTCAAATGACGAGAAAAGACATGCATGTCAATTTTAATTAAAAGCTAAAAATGATCAAGCCTCAGGAGAATCGCATAGCGCAACATTTTCGTATTTGTAAATGCACTAACGCATTGCTATGAGAGGCTCTCTCCGTCAGTAGGTCTGCAATGCTTCAGTTTGAAATAGCATCTTATCTTCATCGTTGAACAGTCAGATGGATTTTTTTATTTTCATATTGAAAGGTCACCACTTATCAAGGCCCATTACCATTCGAGGATAAAGGTGAATAAGATGGAATGATAGCTAGTTGAAAGGTGAATGACCTCATGAGGAGAATTGAGGATGTTTAATGGAATCAACGAAGTGTGGTTACTTGCAGGTATCGTATATGAAAGGAATCTGTTGACATTTGATTTGAAGGCAACGATGTCGTCTGCAGGGAAGCAGTTCCACAATAATATGGAAGTACATAGAGAAAGAAAGGAAAGTTATTTTTCATTGTGGTAGAAAAGCGAGTTCTTGCTATGAATGTACATATCTTATTTTAGATCAGGTGAATGGTGAAAAATATTATGAGAGGATTGAAAATGATGAAGCAAATGAATAAAGTTTGATTACTTATTGGAACGGTTACTGACGAGTATTTCTTGATATTAAATTTGAAGAAGATCATGTTTTAGTCTGCAGAGAAGCAGCCCCATTGTAACGTGTACCACAGACTTGAAGTTCTCGGAAAGAAACTTTGTTCATGGAAATGCTGCCTGACGCTAGACACATAGAGAAAGAAAAGAAAGTTCTTTTCAGTTGTGGTAATAAAACGTGTTATTGCTGTAAATATCTCATGAGGAGGAACCAGAGATTGGAGCTCAGTCGAGCACCTTCCATGGAAAGAATGATCGAGTAGAGAAAGACTAGCAACGTCTCTTCTGTGAGAAAGAGGCTATAGAGAACAGAAAAGATCTTCACCCTTTAAGATTGTAAATTCGATTTTGTTCTCGGTCAAGGCAAGAAAGAATGTTCGGAGCGGCACCTCCCCAGATGGGGCAGCAGTACTCCATCTTAGGACGTCTCTGACTCTTATATCGGTAAAGGATTACATTAGGGCTCAGGTACTTTCTGGAGCGGTAGAATAATTCAACTGTTTCTCTAGCAGATTGGATATAAATCTTCCATTTTAAATCTGGTGTGAACGTCAGTCCTATGAACTTATCAAAACAACGGACTTGTTCAAAGAAAGAACCATTCATTTCGACTATAACCAAATAAGGATCTGAGCGTTGGTGATGAAAGGAGAGAAGTTTGGTTTTTATAGGTGTTAAAAGTAATAAGCCACTTTCTTCCCTATCGCACCACATGCTCTAGATCGGAAGAGAGAGAATCGGCGAGATCTTGATCACGCATGCTCTCTGAACTGTTGTGTCATCTGCGTAGATCCCAACATATGATCTCAAAATATGATTTTGAAAATCATTAATCATACATGCTTAAGTTTAAAATAGCATTTCCATCCGTTTGTCATAATTAAGTTTGGAATAACATTTTCCTTAGCCTGTCATGCTTAAGTTTAAAATAGCATTTTTATCGATCTGTCAAGCTTAAGTTTTAAATAGCATTTTCATCAGTCTGTCATGCTTAAGTCTGAAATAAAATTTTCGTTCGTCTGTAATGCTTAAGTTTGAAACATCATTTTCGTTAGTCTGTCATGCCGAAGTTAAAAATAGCATTTTCATCGGCCTGTCATGCTTAAGTTTGAAATAGCATTTATGTTGGTCTGTCGAGCATTTTCATTGTTCTGTCATATAAAAGTTTGAAATAACATTTTTGTTGGTCTGTTGAGCTTAAGTTTCAAATATAATTTTCATCAGTTTGTCAGGCTTAAGTTTGAAATATCATTTTCGTTGGTCTGTCAAGCTTAAGTTTGAAATAGTATTTTTGTTGGGCTGTCATGCTTAACTTAAAAATAGCATTTTCGTTGGTCTGTCATGCTTATGTTTGAAATAGCATTTTTGTTAGTCTGTCATGCTAAGTTATAAATAGCATTTTCACTAAAGCTTAAAGATTGAATAGACGTATATTAAAAATATCCGCTCTTTGTTTTTTGTTCGTTTTAAAGAACAAAATAATGATCTTATAACAGAAGAAAATATCATTCATGATTCAAATGACTTAAAAAGAGATGTCACTGCCTGGCTTAACCTCTTTTATTCAGGGATTTATACAGCTGGGGACGTTAAGTTGACGCTAATGCTCGTTTACCATTCTGAATATCGTACGATTCTTTGGAATAATGTTTAATCTACTGTGGCTATAAATGGAACCACAAAGCCCGGATGACAGTATGTCTGTTTATATTGTGATTTACTGAATATTTTAAGCCCATTGTTTGAGGCCTGCTGCCCAGAAAATGTTACCGCTCTCTTGCAGTGCACTTGCTCACCCATAACTGTCCTCAGCAACATTTCCCTATGGGCATTTATTTATGAAAATCAGACTTCTTAGTTATGGAAGACCAGAATAGCCTATATTTTTTCTCTGATTCTTCAGCTGTCTTGAACTTCAGCTTAATATAATTAGATTAATAATTATAACCTAACAATTTATAACCTACAAGCTAATTTTATTCCAGGACAAGAAATAAAATTTTAAACCAACAATAAATAAACAATCATGGCTGTCATTGTGAAGACAAACCAAACCAAAACAAATCAAATTATTTATAAAACAATAATGTGAGAGAAAGAAAAGAAAAGCAAAGAGACAGATACAGACATAGGTAGATATAGAGGGGGAGAGAAAGAAAGAGCGAGTCAACAGATGACGATTAGAACGGAAGTGACGCCACCGTTACTGACATAGCGTTGCCACGAACGATAGCCAGGGAGATGCGTTGGAACAACCAAACTGACTCACGGGGCTCGTGCCTAGACGTTGAAATCCTCCGTCCAATGTCCTGAAAAACACTTGGCTACGTTCAAGCCTTCACAAGAAGACAGAAGTTTCAAAGTCGAACAGAAACTTATCAATTGAGGTGAAAAGAAAATATTTGTAGGAAAATAAAGATACTTGTTGCATAACCGATATAAGAGCTAAGTAATAATCAAGTTCTAAGTGACAGTCTTCTGAAGGTTGAAGGTTCAATCCTCAGTGCGGGCGATACTAAGAATACCAGACTTAAGACTTCTACCCGGTCATGGCTGACCGAGCGAGAGAAAGCTATCCCTGTGAATTAAATAAGGGTTCCATTCCAAATTGCCTACAGATTCGCAAATTCGACAGAAAGATTCCCCAGTTTGGCAAGATGCACCTGAAGAAGGTCGGAGGTTACATCGGCCGAAACGTTGTGAGAATAACATCGACGATGAGAACAGTAGTTCAAATAATCCAAAATATGCAAATAAATGTTTATTTTTCCCTTTTTCTTTGAATCTTGAAAAAAAAGTTTAAAAATAGAACAGAAAATTATCAGTTGAGGTGAAAAGAAAATAATATTTGTAGGAAAAGTAAAACACATTCAATTTTATTTTTTTTCAAAACAAAAAAAACACAACGACAAATATTCAAGAATTCTATATGTACTAATGTCGCGTTATGCCATGTTCTTTTACTGATCGAAAAATGCGAAAAACTGCACCAGCAAAAATGAAAAGTCGAAACAAGAAAGTTTTTTCATAGCTTGAATTTTATTTTGGTAAAATGCTGACATTCTCAGCTTACAGATGCAATCAACTCCTCGGTCTCTTGCTAGAGGGAGCAAAGGCCACTCACTTCGATTTCAAGGCTAGATCTGTTGTTTTTATCCTGGCTTTCTCTCGATCGATGACTGTAATTCTGAAGATTGTTTTTCTTCACACATTTCTTTTCGGAAGTAACTTAACAAACAATAGATGTTATACTTCCATTTTTCTCTCAATCTTGAAATTATCAAAACAACCACAGTCACATTCCAAATGCAAGAAAAAGACTAAAACAGTATAAATTTATTTTTTTGTTTTATTGAGCCGAAGAATATTTAACTGACAATTATTTTTACGGTAAGAAGACAGAGAATTTATATTGCTTTAAAAAGAATTACATTACTAGAATTTTAAAATAAAATAAAAATAAAAAATAAATATATTCGTTTTAATTATTTAAAAAATAGTTAGCTGGCAATGACGATTATTTTTACTGAAGAAGAGCGAGTCAGTTCTACCTACACACCTATACTGAACTACATCTCATTACTGTCAAGATTATAATTCCTATTCACTATCCTGCTTCTCCGATCATCTTGGGTAATCTTGTTACAGGAGTTGGGCTACCCAGAACAATCAAAAGAATACTGCAATGGTGAAAACTGTATGAAGAATACAGCTTACACGACTGAGGTTATGGACATAAAAAAGTTCACTTTTTTAGTTAAGCTCCTACTAGCTCAAAAAATGATACGATGGATGTGTAACACGAATCTCAAAGACAGGCTTAGATCTGGTGACTTTAGAGGAAGATGAGATCTGAAGAGTATAGGGAGATGCATGCAGAACAGGAGGCTTCGATGGTATGGCCACGTTGAAAGAATGGGTGAGTTCCTGGGTTAATAGATTTAGAACAATTTAGGTAACAAGGTCAATCCACAGGGGAAGGCCAATAAAAACATGGGAGGAAGAGATAAGTATGGATTTGAGAGAAACAGGCATAAATAAAGACCTGGTCAGAGTTGGGTTAGTTTGGAAGTCAATTTTTAAAAGCCGTCCAACACATGCCAGCATGTAAACTGGACGTTAACCTGAATATGATGGTGATGAATGATGATTTATAATTTAAAAATTATTAAAAAATAAATAAATAAAAATGGGTCCTTACTTGTTTCCGAACAACGCCGGGCGTGTCTGCTCGTAGACAAATGGATTCAGTCAAAAAAGCTGGTGTAAGGTTAAGACGATCATCTAGTTTAAATTGGAAGGAATTAAAATTATTAATGGGAATGTTAGGATTTTGCTGACCTGTATAATAATATACTAAAGCATTTCCTGTTCATATGTAAGTTATAACCTCTCACACCCATTTATTTTAATGAGATCGTCCGATTGGCAAAGATGAAATGTAATGTAAAAAAGTAATTGAAAAATTGTTAAGGTAAAAGTTCTGACTTTACCCATTTTAAAATGAATTGTTCCAAAATCAGATTCTGTTGTCTCGTTTCAACTTAAAAACCTACTATTTGCATTCTTTTTACTTTAATGTCATTTTAATACACATCTAATTGGTACAATTTTAAATAAATAAATGAATAAATAAAAAAAGAAAAAACATTTTCAATTTTTTTTTTTACATTTTAGATGACAATGACAATTATTTTTACGGAAGAAGAAAGATACAATATTTTTCTATATATTATTAAACATTAAATAAATGTATTATTTCAAAAGATATATTAATGTTAACAGTAAATTATACTGATAAATGGGAGATGGCGGTGGTGAAATGATTAATGACAGACTGACAACCTGGGGTGCAAAGTTCGAATCCAGTCGGTTCCATAATATCACTTTTACTCATTGACCCCCACCCCCGTAAGTGCCCCATTCTAAAAAAAAAAAAGAATCGTGGAAACCAATGCCAGCAAAAAAATAAAAAAAGCCATACCATGCTGATCCATATAAATTTATGTTCATACAGGGAGATAAAGAAACCGTGGAATTTCCACAAGTCCCGCTATTATATGTAATTACACAAAATACATACTAAAATATTCCTTAGTTCAGTGATTTGAATCATGTTTAAATTAAATTGTTTCAATGAGCCATAATTTGCATTTAACTGTGACCCATCTCTTACTTAATCTCTATCACTTTCACCCTCTCTCACTGCATTTTTAAAACCCTCCCCATTTTATTTATACTGTATCTATCACTCTCGCTTCTATCACTCTCTCTATCTCTCTCACTTTGACTCTCTCTCTCTCTCTGTGAATTGTAATTGTGTAAGTGCAGAGATTTTGGCACTGCATATATTTTGAAATTAGATGTCAATTTCCTTTCTTTCGAAAGATATGACAGATATTTGATGGGAATTGTTGCAAATAAGAAAAGTAGAATAGTTCTATAGAGTTAGAAATCAAACTGCTCTTCTTCAAGACATGTGTAACATCATGAATGGTAAGAGTAAGATAGTTATTTTTACTCGTCATATGTCACACTGTCTGGGTTTTGAATTACGTATTCCAGCAAGATTTCTTTCGATTATTTTTATTACGTGGTCTCCATCTTTGTTTTTTTTTAATCTTCAGCATCAAAAGTTAAAAAAACAAAAAACATGATTTCCTTTTTTTTTGAGTTTGAGAGTCTGAATTGTGATAGTGTGAAGACTGTTACCACTGACTGTACGTTATTTTTTTTTACACATACTTCTTTTACTAAAGGGTCATGATAAACATAGGCAGGTAACCTGGTGGCTGAAAAACAGTGCTTTACGTAGATGGGGTTCATCGCTCTGGAAAGAGAATGACATATATACGGCATAATTATGTTGACACATCTGTTCTCATTAGATCACCAAAGTTAAGCAATGTTGAGGCTGGTCAGTACCAGATGGGTGACCATTTGGGAATACCAGGTGCTGTATGTAGGAGGATGCCGACACATCCCTAACGTCGTCATCTCCCCGACTGGTGATCACTTATAAATGTAATACTCTCTTGAAACTTCTCCTGCAACCCGCTCAGAGTTAATGCCGTACCAAGTACAGGTAAGTAAAGAGAATGATAACTCTGATCTAAAACCTCTGCTCTATTGCGCTGATACCCACTCATCAGTAAGGCTTTGGGAGTCAATCCTAAGGAAAAATCCAAAGTCAGAATCCCGAAAGCAGTTCTCGCAATGACATAGAAACCATGTGTATTGGCACTGTGGAGAAGGAGAGAGAGACTGCTGCATGAGTAACAGCTTGCCCTCCACACTTACTTATCAAGTATTCATACCTTGGTAGCTGCATATTCTCCTTCTTTTTTTTTCTTATCTTTCTGTTTTTGCTGGAGATGGGGCATCCTACCGGATGCCAGACATTCACCGGCTATTTCAGACACTCCAACCTAGAGATCGTTTTAAGATTCTAACCGTCCCTTTAAGTGCAGTTGTTTGTATTTCTCTTGCACTCGGTTCACCGGGTATACTTGCCAGATAGATTTTAAAATTCTTTTTCATTAGTCCTGTTGCTCCTATAATTACTGGTATGATGGAGATTTTCCTAAGATTCCAGTTTCTTTTCATGTCGTACATAAGACCTTGGTATTTCGTAATCTTTTCCCTTTCTGCTCTGTTCAATCCTGCATCATTAGGGACACTGACTTCAACTAGGGTTGTTACTTTCTCCCTTTTGTCCTACATTACGATGTCAGGTTTAACAGTTCCGTTTTCTAGATATGTAGCTGTAGGGAGTGCATAGTCATAGTGGATGGTGTATAAATTATTTCCAACTGTTCTTTCTGGTATATGCTCCCAGGACTTGCTGCTACACTGAATATTCAACTTTTTACAAATAGTCCAGTGAAGATATTTACACACTCCGTTGTGTCGCATTGTATAATAGCCATCCCCAGGAGAACCTTACAACTGGATGTCAGGTGGCTCACACTCTCTACTTCTGTGTGGCAGAACATGTACTTGTTATTGTTGCTGAGACCACTCATCTTTTTAAAGGCATTGGTCATCAAGCCTTGATCTTGAGCAGCCATTATCATTCTCTCCTGATCATAGGGGAGAGATCCTCTTTTCAGCCAGTCTACAGAGCCTTCCTTATCTATATATTCCTGGGATAATTCACCTAGGAAATACTTAGCACGTATGCGCTCCTGTGTGACTCTTCCAGAGTTAAGTCAAAGCTTCTTTGTATTATTTGGATTATTCAGACTATTGCTCACATCTTATATGTTATTATCACAACGTTTCGGCCGATGTAACCTCCGACCTTCTTCACGTGCATCACGTTGAACTTAATACGTTCCTAGATCTTTGTATACCATCTTTCTTCTGTCAGCTATTTTGGCTTATTCATTTATTTTTTTTGTATTTTCCATATAAATACACTTTTACGAACTAAATGAAAAGCTGTTATAGTTATGTGTATACAATATAGATACATAATATATTGCACATATTCACGTAATCTCCTTAAATTATATGGATCACGCATCTCTCCAATAAGTTCCACTTGTATTTCGATTTTCATTGTTTATATTTTTAATGGCGATCATTTATTTTATTTTAATCTTAATTTTTATTGTCTTTTTTATAATTCTTTTTATCAGCTAAATACTTTTGTGCATGATAAGTGGATATATATATCTGTTTGTACCCTTGTTTATGTTTATATCGTATGTGATTATTAATTCCCTGACCAAGAGAAATAAGACCAGAAAATAGAGGAGAAGGTGGAGGAAGGGGAGGAGGAGGAGGGTCTTCTTCTTCTTCTTCTTAAACCCCAATAGAACCATAAAACTAAACAACGAAACCAGAATTCTAGTAAATTTTGATGATTCTAAAACCACCTTGTGAGAGCTTAACCAATAAAAAATGAATCTTTTCTGAACCCATAACTTCAGCTGTGTAAGCTGTATTTTTCACGCAGTGTGCGTTCAATTGTTCTTAAGTAGTTTGTGTATTCCAGCTACTACATATAGTTCCTTAATTATTTATCCTTCTGTTTTGAACAAAATGCATGTTATTTCATTGAATGTTGGTTCCTTTCACCCCAATTGATAATTTTCCGTCCAACCTTTAAACTTCTCTCTTCTCCTGAAAGCTTGAACGAAGCCAAGTGCTTGTAGATTATACATCGTTAGGTTATAATTATCAATTTAATGACACGTTCTTTGATGGCGACTTCAATGATCCGCCTATTCTAAATGATAATCTCCTTGCTTTATAACTAATGGCTTCCACATATCGTTCTCTCCTCAGACACTTTCAAAGTCTCATGGCTCATTCCAATGCTATAATTCAGTGCTGCCATTCAAGTAATTGAGTGGATACTTAGTTTTAATCTGACACGAGGGATCAAAATTTCAGCTGAGAAATGCAAGTAGATCAAATCCAAGATAATCAGTCGAGATGCACGATGTGGAATGAAAGAGTTTGGTAAAAGTGCAGAATAGTTAACAGACGAGAAATCGTAAACAACCACAACAAATGATTTATACTGCACATGTCCGAGAGTTTAAATAGTTATTTCTCATCTTCGTTTTATTTTTGTCTCCTGCCCCCATATTAAGTGGTGAGGTCCTAAAATATTTTATTGTTGTGTGTGAGATATATGATGTACTCAACATTCAGTTTGTGTTTAAGTTTGAAACCATATTTAACATCAAATAAACCTCAACACAGTTCCTTTCTGTAAACATATTTATCACTAATGGAGGTTTTGTATATGTCTGTCTGAATCCGAAACTATACCATTACTTCTATTAATAATAGAGATTTGATATCTGTCTGGTTGAAGTCGAAACTATACTTTTACTGTTTTTTTATGCTAAATCCAGTTTACCATACTATTTCAGACTAATGTACTATCTTTCAATGTTCAATTCAGGAGGGAGTAGTATAAGTATCTGTTCTCTTGTCATGGGAACATCCTCCCAGGCATTGCTTCCTTCTTTGGGTGGCCATGTAGTATATGTTTGTTCGCCATGATACCTTCCTCCTAGGTATTATCTTCTCCTTTGGGGCAGTGTAATATATGTTTGTTCGTCATGAGACCATCCTCACAGGTATCACGTTCTCCTTTTGGGGGGCGGAGGTATTGTAATATCTGTTCTGTTGTCATTAGATTATCCTCTTTGGCATTACATCCTACTTTTTGGGGAAGTGTAGTATGTGTTCGTTCATCATGATACCATCCACCCAGGTATTACCTCCTCCTTTTAATCAGGTTAGCATATGTTCGTTCGTCATGATATATATATATAATTATAAATATTTGTTTTTATCTACATACCTATATGTTTCATCCTTTCGGGAATCGTCAGTGTGGAGATAATTATTCATATCGGTCGCAGGATTCAAAACCCCAGGACACGAGTCATGTTATAACCCAAATTCTGACGTCCAATATAAACAATCTGATAAATCAGCAGGAGTTTAAACCTGTCGTCAAGAGTGTTCAACTACTGAAAGAACATGCATTAATAAAATTAAAATATTAATATATATATATATATATAATTTTTTTCATATATATATATATATATATATATATATATATATATATTAATATTTTTCTTTTTATACAGACATGTACAAAAGTCGCTACACTGGCATGTCGATGTTATGATCTTTAGTTATAAGAAACTAAGCTCTTCTCAAACAGAAAAATTGATCTTTCACTTAGGTGATTCATATTGAGAAAGAAGCCAGATAAGTTTCTAATAACTAAAGATTGTAACATCGACATGCCAGTGTAGCGGCTTTTGTACATGTCTGTATAAAATAAAAATATTAATTGAAGTTTTATCCTGTGAATGTTTAATTAACCGTAATTAATATATATATATATATATATATATATATATATATATATATATACATACATATATGAGAGAGAGAGATAGACAGATAAAAGAGAAAAAGAGATGATGCTGCCAGGAAATTCAAAATGAATATATTCAATATAAGAATAGTTCCATCTTCTTGAGTGACTTTGTTTCTTGCAAATCCACTAGTAGTGAATAAACAGAAACCCTTTCTCTGTTCGACTGTATAATCACCTCCAAAAGGTGGAATGTGCTAGAAAATGAACATGGCTGGATTTATTAATGGCTTCTTCATTCAGACTATTTGCCAAACAGTT
>OY744520.1:174262200-174339700 GCA_963556195.1 Sepiola atlantica | reverse complement strand
CAAAAAGAGTTTTCCTCGGATCAGCAATACTTGTTTCGTATGGATGCGCATTAATCATAAATTTTAGTGGCTTTTGAGCAAAAATTAATTGCCATTTTGGGGCCATTTTGAGACATTGGGGAATTTTCATGAAAAATCTGGCTCAATCTGCATTCATGGTCATATAATTTTAGGCAAACTTATCTGTAAAACAAATAAACCGATTTTTAGAAAAGCAGAAGATTTGCCGAAATTTTAAATTTTCTTCACAATGAAGAGGTGGGTCCAAGTCTGGAGAAACAGTGGGATCGGAGCTCCGGCAATTTTTGCAAAAATACTGCTTCAGTTCAGTAATCTAGACACCTGTCAAGGATCTAGTAATGATAGAACTTATAATTGGGTCACTATCTGGCTAGGAAGCTGTATGAATAAACATCGACACTGGTAACATTGGTTGGGGTCATTTTAATCTCCTCCCAAACACAGCTGCTTTGTAAAGAACTTAGGTTTTTGGTAACGATTAAGGGTAGTCTATGCCTGCTAGTTTCGCTAAGCCATAAAACTTGAACTGAAAAAGAAAGGCGGCGATAGTGACCGTTTTTTTATTACTGATAATAATGGAAAGGGTCTACCGACCAACAACTGTTTCCTGCTAAGACAACACCCTCTTTTTTTCGAAGACTAGGGGAGTAACGATTTGCGATAGACAAAAACATAAACCCTTCCATTAATGTTTAAATCTATGATGATCTCATTGGATTTTTTATACAACCCTACCCCACACACATCCAGACCATAATACTGATAAAGATGCATCGATATTTTTTTCGTTTTTTTTACAAATGTATCATCACTTATCAAGGCCTAAAGCCACTCGAGGATACGGATTAATGGGATGGAATGATTGTTACTAATTTGGTTTTATGTGGAACAGTTCTTCGGCACCAGCTGCTCTACTCTGTCGGCTGAGGTATTGTTCTGAACAGTCTTAGGTCCACCCTCCCAGGCTTTACCTTCTCTTATTTAGAAGGGGTTAGTTTATTACGGGGCTGCTCAGGCATTTTTTGCAGCGCTAGAATGCACCACCTCTTGTGCGCTAGTTTTTTATCCCCACTTTCTGGCCTTGTGCCACATCTTCCCTTATAGGAAGGGAGGTACATACAGCAGTTCTTGGAAAAGAGGCACAGGGATTTAAGATAACTGTACTGTAGTGTCTCGACGATGATCATATGGAGTAGGTATGATTTATATGTCTGTGCCTTATGATGAAGAACCTTATGAGAGGATTGAGAATGATTTCTGGGATGAACCAAGTTCGAATATTTGTGGGAACGGTCAATAACACGAATCTGTTGACATTGGAAATGAAGACGCCCATGTTACATCTGCAGGGAAGAACTCCCGTGGTAATGTATTTCACAGATGAGAAGCCCTTGTGAACGAAGCTCTGTTTGTAGAAATTCCGCCTGACACTAGGAACACAGAGGAAGAAAGAAATTTGTTTTTCGAGTTCTCTCTGTAAATGTCTTACAAGGAGAAACCAGAGATTTGAGCTGAGTCGAGCACCTTAGAAAGTTACATAAAAAATCTGATTTGTTAAAAATATATAAATAAACATTTTAATATTACTACTGCGACTACTAAAAACAATAAACACGTATCTATTATTATACTAAAGCTGAGTTAATCAACGTTTGTTTCCCTAAGACTTTTTTTCCTATAAATTGAATCACAGAAAATACATGCTAAAATATACCTTAATGTTGGGATTGAGTTACTTTTAAAAAAATAATTCAATTTTAATTCGTTTAATTGGCCATAATTTGCAATTAACTCACAGACTCATCATCTCTTACTAAATTTCTGTTTATCACTCTCTTCCTCTCTTGTACGTTGTTTGAAATACTCTCTAACAGTTTTTAATTTCCTTACAAGCATTTAGAGAAATTTACATAGCTATTTATTCGTACAGCTATTTTACATAGTGAATTCGTACACACCATATCGACGTATGTAAATTAGATAGAAAAATAATAAGTTGCTTTACTGCGAATACTAAGAATAATATAGAAATAAAAGGGGTTATTATTTTACGCTATGCAAGAAGAATTTCATATCACAGTGTATGGATTTTCATATGAAATCAAAGTGGAATAAATATTACTAGTGGTTATGACCCAACGAGTCACAGGTTCGTCTAGTAGACTATAAAACTATAGGAAATAATTGCATCAAATTTAGCATGGAGCCCCCTTTATATGTCGGAGGTGTCATTGAGAGGTCACAATTAAAATCCTACTATTGCTATTAGTATTACAAATAAATACTTATGTGTTAAAAACAATGGGGAAAATCGTCAACAAATTTAGCATGAAGCACTATTAACGCAACAGGTGTATCATAGGTATATAAAAATTATGATACTAATAGGAAATCCCACAATGCATTCTACATCAATCTGTATAATTTACTGTCAAAAATAATATTCCTTTTGAAATGATAAATGTCTGTCAGAGTCAATACTATTAAGAAGGAATGACTCTGGCTTCTTCTGTAAAAATAATTGTCATTGTAAACTACATGTTTTTTAAATGAATAAAATGAATATGTCCCTTCCTTTTTTCCTTATTTATTTATTTATTTAAAATTGTAGCAATTTAATTCGTAAAAGAACAATACATATTCTCTGTCTTTTTACCTTAAAAATAATTGTCAGCTAAATATTCTTCAAAATGTCACTTTTGAAATGTATTTATTTAAAATTGCACTGTTTTAGATATAATCCGATTTTGGAACAATTCATTTTAAAATGTGTAAAGTCGGAATTTTTTGGCCTTAACGATATCAGAATAATCACCAATCACTTTCTTTGCTGATTGGACGATCTCATTTTTTTTAATGTTTGTGAAAGTATAAACATGAAATCTCTTAGCGTGTTATAATATAAATTATTACTATTCATAGACATCTATAGTCGCCAAAAGATTTGGTTAGAATTGCATCAAGTTGGAAATCAAGATCCCCCAGGATGGCAGTTGTAATAACATTAAGTTTTCTTGATTATGGTTCTTAGATAAATCTTTTTCAGGTGCTAAACCACTTGTTTGACCTTTTTTGATAATACGTTTTCAAACTTGTATCTTCTTTTTTCTAATCGGTCTCCTTTATGGTTTCGTGCCGGGTTTCTAAACCTTTTAAAAATCTTATAGCCAAGATCAAAAATTAAAAACATCTATTAAATATTTTCCATCAATTTTTTTTATTAAAAAAATAATTATTCAGGTTTATGATGATGATCGATATCGGTAAGGAAATAATTGGAACGTTATAGCAAAAGACAAACAAACAAAAAAGAATTGTCTAGTGTGAGATTCGAACCCATGAAAGTATAAAATATTGGAACAGAAGGCAAACATGTAATCCAATAATCTAAGCAAAATATAACCTACTTATATGAGTTTGGTGCAGGGATATCTCCGTAAAGATCTAAAACTTACGGCTCTCATTATCACAGGGAAATAACAATCTCAGACGGTCACAGGGCACGAACCCGGTTCACAGAGACACCTTGAATTTGTAAGCATTCACTTAGTACTTGGGGCCACGAGAGATTGTCACGTGATTACGGCGAAATAAAGTGATATTTATACTGAAAAAGACGAGTATAAATATTTAGACATACGATAGTACTCAACGACAGAGTCGGAGTATTGCACTATATATATATATATATATATATTAGAAGCCGTATATATAAAAAAAACTTAAAAAAACCTAATTAATAGAATTAACATTAATATCAGTAATAATATTCTAAAATGTTATATTTATTATTAATAAAAAGCCGTATTTATAGTTTTATTATTAGTTATATATCTATTAATTTACATATGTGTATATATATATATATATATTTATTCGTTTATTTACTTATTTATTTTATTTTATTTTTTATTTTTTTATTTTTATTTTTTTTAAATATCTATTATTATTATTATTATTATTATTATTATTATTATTATTATTATTATTGTTGTGTATTAATTCTTGAAGACTGATAATAATAAAACACAGCCTCCTGAAGACGATCGCGAGACCGAAAGCTCTCAAGGAATGGCTCACGATACAACGTTAGGTGCCATACTACACCAATTAACACCGGAAAACCGACGAATCGCTCACCGCGTCGAGAAATTAACCAGAAGGATAGCAAAGAAAGAAAACTCTGTGGTCTTCAACGACGCATGTATAATAAATGACTTGCTGTCGAAATATATATATATATATATAAGGGAGAGATAGATGAGCTGATAACGTAATCTGTAAGCATTTACTTATGAGAATCAGATCTTCTTGTTTTTTCGTATTTGTCATATACATAATACTTTTGAATTGGAAGTAAAACCTTTTCTTTTGTTTTAATCGGTTTTTAAAAAAAAAATGAAATTCAAAAATTCTCGGCCCATTACTGGTAGAGATTAGTATGATAAAATACTATTTACTCTTTGGGTTTTAAATAGGCTGTCCACTTTATATAAGTTTATTTTCCCCATTTTTACATCAGCTTCTTCTTAGCAAACAATTTCATGCATTGGAAATATATGTATCGATTTTTATTTGGTAAATCACTTTTATAAACTGACTCTGACAAAAACAATGAATAATTATTGTCACATACAAAATTACAGGATTTGAACAACGGACCCGGTCAGTGAAGGAGAAATCCAAAGTGCCTCTTTTCAAAGAGCTTGATTTTTCCCACATTTAAAATTGACCTTGTGTCTAACTCTGCCCTCATGCAGAGGCAAGTAAATAGGTACAAAAGTACTCCTTGTCTTTTTGGTTAGGAGTTAAGTGTAGCATTTGTTCTGATACAATATTTTATCTTTTCTGTCCTCGATCAGTGGCGATGAATTACTTATAGATTGAGCCAATTTGAATTGTTTTCTCAATCCAGAGTGACCCTTTTTGGGGAGCTGGATTCTCTCCACATTAAGAACCGACCCGTGGTCTATTCTGTAAGTACTCGATTCTAGAAAGAATCGGAGAAACCAATGACAAAAAGAGAATCAAGTTGGCCAAGAAAGTCACACCTGCTGATTCATACGAAGTTATTTTTTTACTTTTTTAAACTATGTATCCTATATTTCTAATACCAAACTGTTGTATCCTTGAAAAGGGTTACAATATACGAGGCTGTTACTTGAGTATTTATTGCAATAGAGAGAAGAATGAATGGATAGACAACAATTAGTAAAACATTACTAATCTCTGAAGCAAGATAGCAGTGAATGCAGTGTTCACTATATATAGTTCTTTGTATTAGTAAGTCAGAATAGGAAAGAGGGGATGTAGGATATTTTATTACAACACATACAATTGTCACTACTTTAACAAATCAATTAACACATTTGATAAATTCATTTAATTATACCTGTAGCACGAGCTACATAAAGAAATATAAATGAATTAAAAAAGATTCTTAAACGCAATACCTGCCTTGTCTCTCTCTTCGTTTGCTCGTTATTTCAGACGTTGTATCCTTGTGTCGTGCCCACCATGTCTATGATTTGGCACTTCTAACAAAACTGAATGTTTGATCCTTATTGGTCGGCTCCACGATATGCACAGACAGGAAGAAACTGTGTTGGCTTCTGTCACAAGGGCTAAGGTGTTCAAGGATAAGAGTCGCCAACCTAATAGGTCACGCACTGTCAACCAAGCTCCAGTCCCTGTCCCATCGCCGCAATGTAGCATCCTTGTGCTTGTTTTACAAATACTTCAATGGATTATGCTCCGATGAATTGGCTACTTTAATGCTCCCTTCGACGTAAATTCACTAGACCAACTCGACAATCAACTAAATCCCATCCATTCACTGTGGAGGTCCCCAGATGTCGGAGAGCTTTCTACTCTAATAGCTTCTTTCCTCGTGCTGCTGGCCTCTGGAACTCCCTCCCTGCCCCCTGTTTCCCCGACAGTACTGACATTTAAAACTAATGTAAATAGACATCTCGCTGTGCAGATCCCAATTTAGGTTGACCCCCCCCCCCCCAAACCTTCTCCCTTTTTTTTTCTCAGTAGCCCCTTGTGTATACAGTGGCGGCTTGCCTTGTTTGGGGTGAACTATGTTAAAAAAAAAAAAAAAAAAAAAAAAAAAATTCGTTTTGTTAGGAGTGCCGAGTCATAAACAGATTGGCACGACAAGACTACATTATACAAGGCTGTTATCTGAGTGGAAGGGAGACAGAAAGGTTTATTGCAATAGAGAGTACAATGAATGGATAGACACCGATCAGTAAGACATTACTAATCTCCAAAGCAAGATAGCAGTGAATACAGTGTGTACTATATATAGTTATCGGTATTAGTAAATCCACATAGGAAAGAGAAATTATAGGATATTCTATTTACAACAACCAAAATCTTATATTTTATTCAAATTTAGATTACCTTGATTAAGAATTGATTTCGGGTATATTCAGAGGGTGCGCAAGAGATCTAAATACCCCTACTGAGCAGGAACTTAGATTACATTGTTTCTTCATTAAAGTTCACTCACCAACTGAAATCTCACTTCAAATCCTTCCTTGATCATCCTCATGATGATGATCATCATTATCATCATCATCGGTTTAATGCCTGTCTTACATGCTGGCATGTGTTGGACGGCTTTTAGAAATTGATTTCCAAATTAACCTATCTCTAGCCAGGTATCTTTCTCTTAAATCCATACTTATCAATTCCTCCCATGTTTTTCTTGGCTTACCTCTGCCAACTGACCCTGCTACCTCAACTGTTCTACATCCACCCCTTTTTACCCCCTTTTGCATGAAACTAAATTAAACTAAATATAACCCACGTTACCTACGCTTATGCCTAGCAGCTGTGTTCCAAAAGTCATAATGATTGGTTAATTATCTTAGGAGAGAATACTGTGCAGACCAATATATAAACACATGCACCTACCTAACTTTATATAAATAGAGATATCTGCCAAGAAAAAGAATTATAATTCCATAACAGTGAACTAAATGTTACATATTGCTTGATATTATTTTAGAGCTAAGTGTAAAATGATTAACCAAATGATTGGTTATCAGATATGATTGACAGCGTTTGTCTGCAGGGTCTCGTGTGGGCTCGTCTACAAATGTAGACATCTGATTGGTTAGTTTCATCATGTGATATCATTTGACACCTGGTCAATGAGGGTTGACGTCACACGTTGCATGGAGAGAGATGATATGAGAATGTTGCGATGAAGGTGTAATGTGAGTCTTAAAAACCAACTTAGATCTGATGATCTCAGAGGGAGATTAAATCTGAACGGTATAGGGAGATGTATGTAGAACAGGAGACTCCGATATTATGGCCACGTTGAAAGAATTGATGAGAGTTCTTGGGTTAGTAGATGAAGAACAGTTGAAATGACAGATTCAGTTGACAGTGGAAGGCCAAGGAAAACATGAGAGAAAGTGGTAAGAATAGATTTGAGAGAAAGAGTGATAAATAAAGACTTGGACAGAGATAGGTTACTTTAGAAGTCAAGGTACTGATATCGATCCTGACCCAGTTTTCGTGAGGTTCGACTCGGAAGCGTTCGGATGTCCTACACAAACGCCCGAGTGTTGACGAGCCGAATGGTACCAGACGACAATTTTGATATGGTGCTGCGTCCTGTGATTGTAAGTTATATTTTCAAGAAATTTTCTAAAAGAAACAACAACAAAAAACAAAACAAGCAAAACATAGCGAAGTTACTGTTATCAAATATATATTTTTTTATTTTGATACGTTGCCGCGTCCTATAATTTTTAGTTATGGTTGCAAGAAATTTTTTAAACAACAAAACAAATAAAACAAGCAAAACAGAGCGAAATTACTGCTATCAAATAAATATTTTTAACCCTAAACCCTAACCCCTAAACCCTACCCCAATCATAAACCCTAACCTAACAAAAAAAACAAAAAAAAACAAGCAAAACATTATTATCACAGGACGTAGCACCGTATCAATATTGTCGTCTGGTACAAATCGGCTCGTCAACTCTTGGGCGTTTGCGTAGGACAGCCGAACGCTTCCGAGTCGAACCTCAAGAAAACTGGGTCAGGATCGATATCAGTACCGAAGTCAATTTCTAAAAGCAGTCTAACATATGACAGCATGTAAAACAGACGTTAAACAGAAGATGATGATGATGATGATGAAGAAGCATCAGTATGTGTTTTGCCATCATTGAAAACTAACTGATAAATAATATATCCTGATCACTTCTCATTTCTATTTACTTCCTCCCCTTATTCTTCACTTTTAATCGTAGCATTTGTTTTGCGTTTGAGGTTGGAACAGAAGCGAATTCTTTGAATACTTTATGTGATCAGAATTCACTTTGCTGATTAGGCTTACTTTTTGTGTTTTTGCATCGACACCAAATTCTTCGGATTTTGACTCAAAGAAGAAATCAGGAAACAAAAACGCTATGTTGGAATTGAGAAAATCAAAAGCCTTTCGATTTGCGTAAAAACCAAAATGTATGAAAATGTCAACAAAATGGTTAAGAATTGTTTGAAGTCTTTTATTTCTTGATTTGATTTTAGGAAAATCAAAGTACAGCTCTAGACTAAATTCTTTTACTACGATAATCATGCATATATTTATTTATTTATAAATAATTGTTCAAACCTCTCGCTAGATAGAGCACTTTAAGTAGGATGACGATAAGCAGTCATTTATTGCGTAATGCAATACTCTAGGCCTGCCTATTGAGTTCTATTTGACAGCTTGCTAACATGCCCACTGAATTTGGCATTTAGACGTTAATTTACTCTCCCATTTCCACGGCAATGCGTGTTGGCTGCAACGGTTGATGTTCTGACTACTGAGTCAAGAATGACTTTAGTATTGAGGTTCAAATCGTGCGACCGGCAGGGATTGTCTCCTTCCATACTGATGATTGCAGGTTTGGCATGAAACACATGTGTATATGGGTGAATTTAAAAATATTTATCAATAATTGTTATATATATATATATATATATATATATATATATATATATAAGATAAATGAAGGAAGAGAGATAAAGATGTATGAATGACGTATCTATTTCAACTTCGATTGTTCAATGCAAGGTGTACTTGATAAAACATGTTTATTTTTATTTCCTTAAGCCAAGGCTTTTCAAAGATTACAATCTTATCATCAGAGGAATTACATAGATGGATAAGTTGGCAGGGAAATAGCCAAAATTTATATATATATATATATATATATATATATATATATATATATATATATATAGATCTACTCAATACATTTTCTACTCATTTTCGTAGGCCAGTGGTTACGAACGTACATCCAAGACGGAGAGGCTCGTGGTCCGATCCCAGTCGTCTGATACAATTTCTTTTTCTTTTTTTTTTACATTGTTAAACTTCTGCCTACGAGGGAGAGGGGAAGAGCTGAATATTATGCAGTCATTAAAAAAAAAATCAATGTAATATGTAGTGATTTAACTATTGTGAATATCATTCTGATGTGACCTATTTGCGTTCGGTCGGTTGTTGACAAATTTTAATTCATTCTTTTCCATTTCTCCCGTGCAACGCCGGGGCACGTGTACAGCTAGTTATAAATATAGAGTTTTTTTCAGGAGCACAGGGTATAGACACCAACTTAGAAGCCAAGTATCCAGCATCAAGACTATAGAGTTATACACTCCCAGTTATACAGCAAATTAAGATAGGATGAAGAGAGTAGGGTTATAGATAACGCAAACCAGTTCAGACAGTGTACAAAAGAGTTGAAACGGATATACAAAAAAGGGACACAAAGGGGAAAAAAACACAGCTTAAAGACAAAGAACAATTTTTTTTTTTTTATATTATTAGAAGGAATATTCACTTCCTATGAAGAATTATGCAAATATATTATCATTTGCAGTGAAAAAATGTAGTTAATAGTTCATTTTATTTTAGTTCACCCCAAACAAGGCAAGTTGCCACTGTAGACGTAAGGGGCTACTGAGAGTTAGGGTAAAAGTTTTAGGGGTCATCCTAAATTGGGAGCTCTGCAGTGAGATGCTTCATCACATTAGTTTTAAATTTCTGCATATCTTGCAACTACAATATCACGCTTGGGATTATAATGTGCCAGAAACAAGTCAGACGTTAAGATATCTTTAATTTTCTGAAACGCTTCTTCGCACTCTTGCGTCCAGACCCATTTTTGGTCCTTCTTTAACAGTTCATTTAAGGGTGATCTTAGTTTATGCATGTTTGGTACGAACACATTGTAGTAATTCGCCAGCCCTAAGAAGCTTTGTAGGGATGCAGTATTTTCTGGAGCAGGCATGTTCCTTATCGCCATTGCCCTATCTGGGTCTGGCCTTCTTCCTTGCTCATCGATGATTTGCCCTAAGTATTTTATTTTTTCCATGAAAAAAGTACATTTCTCATCTTTGATTTTAAACCCATAATCCTGGATTTTTTTGAATACTTGGTTTACATGAGTCTTGTGTTGTTCTTTGCTAACGCTGTTTATTAACACATCGTCCAGGTACCCTACTGCGAAATCCATCCCATTTAACATCATGTCCATAATTTGTTGAAAAATCAAGGGGCGACCTTGACCCCAAAAGGAAGTCGGTTAAATTTGTATAATCCCTTATGGGTATTGATGCAAAGCAGTTTTGAACACTCCTCATCGACAAGGATTTGAAGATAAGCGTCGCTGAGGTCGATTTTAGAAAAATATTTTCCTCCACTCAGTTTCGCAAATATTTCTTCAATGCTTGGAAGAGGGTAATGGTGATCTTTTAATGCCTTGTTCAAGCCTGTGGAAAAGTCGGCACAAACTCGGATCCTCTTGTTCTTTTTCTTAACATAAACTGTAGGTGAAGTCCACTCACTGTGATCAATTTTTGAAATGACAGCCATGTTCTCGAGTCTTTCTAATTCACCGTCTATTTGCTCTATAGCGGCGTATGGAACATTTTTTTTCTTTCTGAACACAGGTAGTTCATTTGTTTTAACTTCAAACTTTGCTACCGCTTTTGTACACCTTCCAAGACCGCCTGAAAATACGTCTGGAAAATTTTCTTTTAATTCCCTCTTGAGTTTTTCTGCCTCCACATTCGAATCCTCAACCTTTTGGCAAAAGGAGCTTAAAGGCAGATCCCATAAGCTAAAATTTTCAATCAGATCAGTTCCAAAAAGGTTATTCGATTTTCGCATAACAAAAATTTTGGCTTTTACGGTCTTATTCTGGAAAGAAATATTCGTCAATAATTCCCCTTCGAAGGTTATTTTTTCACCACTGACGCTTCTCGCCGTTTTTTGTGATTTGATCATAGTGGGTCTCCCAAGCTTCTTCCATGTCTGTACATTAATGATGGAAATGTCAGACCCACTATCAAGCTGTAGTCTTACTTTTTTTTAAAGCATTTTGACCTGTACATATTTCCGGATATTTTGTTCTTCAGGTTCAATTTTTGTCAGTTTAATGGCTGTCTTTCTACCAGATTTTTTCCTACAACGTGATGCCTTATGTCCTTTCTGGTGGCAGTTGTCACATTGTTTGAATATGTAGGGACACTCATTGTACCAATGGTTATCTCCACACCTCCAACACGGTCCAGGTGGATCTTTTCCATGTTTTTTCCTCTAGTTATTCATTGAAGTCAATTTTTTCTTCTGATGGATTTTTTTAATGTGCGACACTCCGTTTTCCTCTATGTCACGACTGTCCTGTTTCAATGCAACAAAACGTTCACAGTCTTCCGCTAAGTTTTGTATTGTTAGACATGGCTCATTCTCGAGTTTATTTAAACCACGACGTCTGATTTCAGAGTCTTTATTTAAGACCAGACCTTGCAAGAATATTAGACATTTAAAATTATCCGATGAAATTCCTCTAATTTAAAATCGTCACAAAGTTTATTTACTATACTTGCATACGTAATGTAGTCGTCTTCCTCTCTTCTAGTGACATTCATACACTTATATCTCCTGTGGAAAAGAGAAGTTTTTGTAGAAAACAGTTCTGTTAGTAAAGTAACTGCCTCCTGGAAGTTCAACTCACTGGTCTTTTTTGGAATGATAAAATTCACGAACTTTGTATGCTCGGCAGCTCCTAATTTTCTTAGCAAAAATCTAACTTTTTTAGAGTCTGTCCATGTACTGCAGTCCGATACAAAAATATCCTCATATCTTTTATAGAAGTGAGCAAAAGTGACATCGTCTTCTGGATTATAATTGAAAATTTCGATAGCGCTCCACACAGCCGTCTGGGAGAATGCATTATGATTCTCGTTTGCTTTCGTTAACTGTGTTGCCTCCAGAAATTTTCTCTGTTCCTCCTGTGTTTTTATCAAGAGTTCTTCGAAGTGTTTCTGCTGTTGTAGCAGTCTTTCTTGGAATCTTTCTTCTCGTGTTGTCGCCAGATCTTTTTGTTCAGCATGCATTTTTCTTTGTTTCTTTTGCTGTTCCAACAACTCTCTTTTAAATTTCTCCTCAATTTCAACTTGTTTTCTTTGAAGTTCCATTTGTTGTTCAACTTGCTGTCTTTGTAACGCAACATTTTGTTCCGTTTGGAATTTAAGTAATTGAAAAAGAGAATCTTTGAAGTCAGTGTCCATCATTCACGAATTCAAGTTATGCACCACACAATTTACACTTGTAAAAATAAATCAGTTTTCCCCACAACGTGCTTAATATAATTAGTTTGCTCAACTAATACACAAAACAAGAAATATATTATTTCTTAGTAAAAAAAAAATTCAATCCCAGTTCTTTTGTTTGAAAAACAAAACTAAGAAAATTTTTTTTTTTTTTTGATATCTGTACGTAGTTTTACAAAACCAAGTCCGTCGCTATAAGCCTAATAAGACTAGTTTTATGGGAAATCTTTTAAACCCCTTTTCATTTTGCAAAAATGCGACTTGCTTATTAAACAATTCTTTGTTAGAAGCACAAATGACTTACGCGAATATATATTTTTTACTGTCCGTCCTTTGCTCTCGACAATTCTGTGGTAGACCGTTTTAATAAATAGTCAATCCGGATCTTGCTCAAATATCAGATGTTGTCCTAATAATAACGACAAACTTACACAATATCTGTAATAATTGACGCGGATAACATTTATCTTAACGAGTCAGTGAAACTTGAAGAGAAAAAAAATAAAGGTATCAGTGTATTCAATTATTTCAATAATTGAAAATGTCTTTCGCGTTTTCTAGTTTTCGATTTTTGGTAGCAAGTTTGTGTTTTTTTTGGTTTTTTTTCGCTTAACTACTCAGTAGTTAATTTGCTGTTAATCCTTGCGAATCCAAATATCTGACGAAGATGGGTTTTTTTCCGTGAAGATCTTGCGAATCACTTTGGGTGATTTTTTTTGCAGTGAAATCGTTTCGATTCCTCGTCGCCAATCTGTTGTGAAGTTGTCCAACAGTAAATAATAAATAAAGGAAGTCAAGTCGAGGGTTGGTTTAACAAGTGTATTAACAAAGTAAGAAAGTGACTAGCACTTGGCTAGACAGTTACAAGACTGTGCTTTGTCTTCTCTGTGTCTCTGGTGACTCGCACTATTTATAGTGACAACCGGTGTAGTTTCTCCTGTGTAAGAACGGCCGGTGTAACAGTTAGGCTGAGGAGTTTGAACGTTGGACTCTCAGGTAGGGTGTTATTTGCCATGGCAGTCGGTGGTTGAAGGAAAGGAGCTTTGTCTTAGCAGCATTTAATGTTACCATCCATTTATGATCCCCATTCCACTACAGACTGGATGTTGCTTTCTGAGTATTCAGCCATTGCCTCAGATATGTGCGCGTCCGTTTTACCCACATGACGAGAGTAGAGATCAGTGTCATCAGCAAATATAGTCATCGCAAACACAATGTCATCAGGGAGATCGTTTATGAAAATCAGGAACAATAAAGGAACCATCTTGCACCGTATGCAGTTTGACCTCACATCCATGCTTATTTTATATGGTGTCTATCGCTTAAGCTTCCATCATTCTCAAGTAGGACAAGAATGTTCCTATGTTCGAAAAGATGCTCTTAAAGAAGGTCGGATGTTACATTGACCGAAACGTTGTGAATATAACAACAAATATGAAAGTTTCAGAATTCTACATCTTGATAATCGTTTCTATCCTTGTTTCTTAATTCGTGTATTCTTACATTGACCATCTAAATCCTAGGGGTAAAGATGTTCTCTTCTGTTTTTTTCTTTTTCAGGAGACTGATATAGTCTCGAAGAATGTGATGGCAACGATTTTAACATTGAACTATATTTTTTTTATTTAACTAAATGGAGCTCAAATTCCTTAACTAGGAGTTGCTTCGGGACTATGTTTATAGAAGGGAAAATAAGATTAAGCATCTGCTATTTTTACACACCTTAAATGACGTGTAGCTTAGCTGAAACTCTGGCAGTAACTGAATTTTACTCAATTCTTCAAATTTCTCTTAAGATACGCAGTTAAGTTACTCAATTAGTTATCTACTTTTCATATAGTGTTTTAATTAACATTTGGGTCACATTGTCAATAATCCTGGATAAGCAATTGTAATTGAAGAACAATCTCTACACTTCACTTGTAAAGTATACTAGAAAAAAACGTGACCCGTTTGGTCACCTATTGAAGTCGGGTCACATTGTTTGAATAAGGAAAAAGTGAGTTTGCAAAGCAAGTAAAATTTTGAAAAATAGAAATAATTTGAGATTTTGTCTTTATTTCTGCTCATTATATACCCCCCTCTCTCTCTCTCTTTCCTTCTACAGCTTTGGGTTAAATAGTATTTCTACTTAGTTAGAGGTAAAAAAAAAGAGGGCAGAAGCCTTTCATGAAATTCAGATCCCTTCGATTTTTGCAAAATTTTAACAATAGGTATTAGACATCAATTAATAAATATTCTCCAAATTTCAATTTCTTAGGAATATTTTAAAGTGTTTTTAGGGGGGCATAATATGGGCACAACCTCCCATTTGAAAATTAAAATATTTCAGATTTGCATTAAATTTGATCCATAGTCATTATACACCAATTAAGCAGGATTACTTGGATTTAAATTTCTTCTTAAGACCTTTTAAGCATTAAAGTTTAGACATTTTCTAGAATCAAAATCATGTAATGAATTTTGATCAAAACTGGAAAAGGATTTAGTAGCATTATATCTTCTTTTTAATCTTCATAAGGAGACATAAAAGTGGTGAAAACTGTTCTGCTTGGAGAAATTAATTTTACCTATCCTAGGACGGGTATTCTTCTCGTTCATAATAAGATTTACACATTATTATTTTTAACGAATGTTTTAAAGTACGAAATTAAATATATGGTATCTTTAAATTGAATGTAATTGCTTGCCATCCAATCAGAACATAAAATGGATTTTTTTAATGTTAATCAACGTTGATGTCACTTTTATTATGTCAGAAGGTTGATAGATACCTTGATATCATAGTCCCAATCATTGTCATATTCATTGCCATTTAAGATTCTTCTGTCAGGATTATTTATCAAACAAACACACATTCATTTCTATTTATATAAGTGGATTATCTATAAATTACCTATCACTACTTATCTGTATCAAGACCTACTTAATTCACCTATTATTTCTGGGTTTATCATTGTATTAATTTAATTATTTTTATTTTGCAGGTAAGATGTTTTCGTCTTTGGAAATGGTAACTCGGTGAGATGATTCCTTTCTTTTCATTGTATTCTCCATCTTAGTTCCAGCAATGCATAGTTTTTGTGCCAAAGTAAATTTTAGATGTTGACCAAGGTTTATCAAATTAACATCTTATAACATTACAACTGTTATAAAATTAATACTTACAAGATATCTACATTTATTAAAAACTGCCATGTGTGTCTATGTAAGTCATAGGCGGGGCTAAATAGACAGAATCACTCTACCCATATTTTATAAAAAGAGATATCAAGCGATGAAAAATGGGTTGTTACAATTATATAGTCCAGTAGATTTTAACCTATGTTTACTTATTTTAATCAGTAGTAGTATTATAATTTCTTATCACACATCCAGCATCCCAACGTCTTTGTCTCCACGGCCACTGAGACTGCTATATGACGAAGAAAGGGTAATATTCATGTTATTCATTAAACGGACACAGTCAGCCTCCACAGAGTGTTCGACCAACCAAGAGGAAGGAACTTTGCAATATTGTTTTAGTTAGAAGCCTTTCATATTTCCCTTACAAAGTGCTTTTCCTTGAAGGGAGCTTTAAATAATCTTTTATAATCAATATTTTTCAATATCCATATATAAATATAAATTAACATATATATATATATATATATATATATATATACAGGGTGGGCAAAAATACGGGTCCTATTTTTAAAAATTCATAACTTTTTTATTTATTGATTTTTAAAAAAAATTTTTTTTTTAGAATAAGTAAAGGACCCCTTCCGAAGCAAGCATGAGCCGTATTAGCCCTAAGGAACGTACTCTCATTTAGAAAACATTATTTTTGCTTAAAAAACTCAAAACAGTGTAATAAAAAAATACTTTAGTTTTTGTAAATTTTAAGAAGTGTTTTTCGGCTAAAATTTGTTTTGTTTATTTCAAAAAATCTCGGAAGGGTCAGTCTACACACACACAAAGTTTGGTGAGTTTAACTTTAATTTTGTGGAAGTTATTCAAATTCAAGTTATTCAAATTTAAAGATAGGACCCTTATTTTGGCCCACTATATATATATATAATATGAAAATATAGTTATGGCAATTAAGCTACACAGAGGCTCGCGCGTTTCATCCCCGGAGGGAATCTTCAGGCATTTAAGCCTGAAGATTCCCCCCAGGGATGAAACGCTGGAGCCTCTGTGTAGCTTAATTTCACAAAAATATATTTTCATAGCTTACTACCGAGCTCTACTTACGTATCGAGCACTGTTGAAGTAAATACTGAAAATTGATACATAAAAAAATTATATCTCCTTATAAAATTTTATGTGGATACATGAAATACTAATATATATATATATATATATATATATATATATGAGAGAGAGAGAGATGTATAGATATTAAGGCAGCATTCTTTCTTTAATGCAATTTGATTGAATAGAAGTGAAAGCTTCTCTCTATTACTTGTTTGTACTTAGTAAGTTAAAAAAAATAAATTCATTGCAATTATGCTACACAGAGGCTCCCGCGTTGCATCCCCGAGTGAACTGTTAGGCTAAAATGCATGTGGGGATGAAACGCGGGAGACTCTTTGTAGCTTAATTGCCATAAATATATTTTGATAACTTACTACCTAGCTCTACCTACGTATCGAGCACTGTTGAAGTAAATACTAAAAATTGATATAGAAAAAATTATGCCTCCTTATAGCATTTTATGTGGATACATGAAATAGTAATATATATATATATATATATGTATATTAAATATGAGTGTGTTTGTGTAAATATGTATACACGGAGATGAACTTGCTTATATGCATACATATAATAAGCTCTATCTATAAAATCTTACATCCATTTGCATACAGGACGTTCCTGCGTTTCATTTCTTGATGTAATGTAAGTTCTGTTTCAGTCTTCAATCAAACAGCCACCATTTTGTTATCCTTCAAATATAAACAACCTTTAATTTCTTTCTCTCTCACTTTTCCGTTTCTTCTCATGTTTCTTTGTGATTGTTTTTCGCAATGTTGTTGCCAATAACATAAATTATTTTGTCTTCTTCTTCTTCTTCTTCTTCTTCTTCGTATGAGTATCTATAATACTTATATCGTGGGTGTTGGTAAAGCTATAATTTCATCTCGCGTTTTTCGCAAATCTAAATGGCAAATTCTTTCTAGCAGAAACTCCCTTTACTGCCAGACAAAATGGCTGAGTGTTTTATGCCGAATCACTTTTAAACGGCTCTTAAGTGTTCTGTAAATGCAGAATCCAATTCGCTTGTGATTTTGTTTCTGATAATAACAAGACGTTTGATAAGCGGAATCGAAATGAATGCGCTCGATTTCACGCAATAATTGCCTTCAATTATTTTCCAGTCTATTCGTCTAATTATCCATAAATTGATTTGCAAAGAACTTATTCTGTAAAGTTCTTAAGTGTGAGAATAATCGTGCTGTAAACTCTACTGACATTTCTTAGAAATCTACATACTATTAAAAACTTATGTTTTTTTTTCGAGTTTGTCTGTTCGTATGCAAATAGAAACATATGATTGGTTGACAAAAAAGGAAAAGGTAGAGTACACATTTCTAAGGCAGTAGTTATTACGATGTAAATAACAGAGTTTGAATCTCACGTAAGTTTAAAGGATATTTTTTTTTAACTGTATACGTGTTTTATAAGTTTGAAAATATTAACATAACATAAAAACATAAATATTTTTTTTAACTAATTTAGACATGAAGGTTATACGGCATTAGTTCAGAGCAAATTATTTTTGCTTAAAACATAATTTCTAATAATTAGAAATGGTGTTTTTGCTTAGAAAGCATTGTTTATATGGTAATATGAATTATTAAAAATAAGAACGCTATACAATGCATTTTAATTTTATTAGCTTTAAAAATAAAAAAAATTTTCAATCAAATTTTCGAAGATAAACTTCATCATCAGAATTTAAAAAAAAAAGATATATCAAAATACCTTCTTTTTTTCTTTTTTTTTTTTCTCATCGGGCTTTTTGGTGTGTTTTCAATTTGTCTGTTGTTGAAGCGAATGTGAGATGAGGGTCTCTTTAGTCAAGTACGCGGCACGTGGCGGTGCAAGTTGAATTAGAAATGGTGTTCTTGTTTAGAAAGCATTGTTTATATGGTAATATGAATTATTAAAAATAAGAACGCCATACAATGCATTTTAATTTTATTAACTCTTTAAAAAATACTTTCTAATGTTTTTTTATCAATAAATACAATATGTAATTACATTCATCGTTGTTATTTACTCTCTTATGCAAAAACTAAATAGCGTTTTTTTTTTTCACAAAACTTCACAAATATTTTTCTTCGTACTAATTATAAAGTGATAGAAGCTAGGTAAAGGTGGAAATTGACATACCCAGGTACTGCACTAACATCGTTCAAGGAACGGGTATAAACAAGTAAAGAATTATTTTCATTATTTTCTTCGGACTATTGTTTTCATCCACATTGATATTTTTGTTAAGAGCAGAAAGCCGAAGAAGACTGAAGTAAATACAGACCGAAACATATTATACGTTTCCGTCTGTATTTACTTCAGTCTTCTTCAGATTTATGTTCCTAAAAACTTTACCATGTGATATACCATTTTTAAAGGGAAAGGGGATGTTCTAAATAAAGAAAAGCATGTCGTTTTCCAGTGAACGATGCACGTTTGTTCAGCTTAAATTACAAAACTGCATTTTTTGCTGTTAAATAACAAAATACAGTGTATTTTATGTGGGGCGCAAGTGTACTTGCAAAAGGCCACATGTTTTTTTTTCTGTAAACAACGCACGTTTATACAGTCTTGAGAGCATGTGGGTCAATTTGTGTTGTCATGAGGGCTGGGTGTGACTAATTAAAGTCGTTTAATAGAATTATTGTAGAATATCTTTCTTTGTAATTATTTTTTTCAATCAAGACTTTTGATATTACATTAAAAATCACTCATTTAAATTTATTGAGTCTTTTTGAAATTGTAATTCATGAGGTTTGGAAAAACGTCAAATTTTTGCCATTCCAACCTCATAGATACATTTTTGTGTCTTTTGTGATTTTGAAATTAATAAAATGTGATATATCGTTTTTAACTGTAAAGAAACGTTTTAAATAAAGAATAGCATTCCATTATTTTTAGTAAGTCATCATATTCGATTTAACGTTTGTTATACATGCTGGCATGCGTTGGACGGCTTTAAGAAAATTGACTTCCAAAGTCATCTATCTCTGACCAGGTCTTTATTTATTCCTCTTTCCCTCGGGTCCATTTTTATCACTTCCTCCCATGTTTTCCTTGGCCTTCCCCTGTGATCTACTAACTCAAGAACTCTCATCCATTCTTTCAATGTGACCATACCATGGAAGTCTCCTGTTCTGCACACATCTCCCTATACTCTCCAGATGTATTCTTCCTCTGTGGTCATGAGAATGACGCACATTTATACAATTTAAATGGCAAAAACTGCAATTTGTGCTGTTAAATAATGAAATTACAATATATTTTATGCTGGCGGTAATTGTGCTTGCAACGTGCAGTGTATGACCCACCAGGCTGCCTGTTTGGCATGCCTGTCATAGACCTTTCAACAAAAGAATGTTGTTTAAATGTGTGGTTTTATAGCATATCAAAGCGTTTTGTGTCATTTACTCCCGAATTCAGTCATTTCTGTGAAAGCTTTTCTGCTTCACGTTTGTAGCATTTAAATCATTAAAATGATTGTTTTCTCTTAATTCAAGAACAACTTCAGATTACCCTGAGAGAAGAATCTGTAGCAGTTACATGATTAGGATCTATTTTCTTTTGTATTCACATGTAGTATTTGCATAGTGATTGGTATGTGGTTCGGTTGGCTAAAACAGGCATCTCCAAACTCATGTAGAAATACATCGGGCGATTAGAACATCATTGTGTGCATGCTTGCTCCTCTTTCAGCCGTTTCTGCTCAGCTCGATTTGCGCTCAAATATGATTAGTTCCTGTTGAGATGCCAACGTAACAAGACGTCACATTTCCTGGCTTAGATATGAGGCAAGCCCCAAGACCAAAACTAAGGAACAGGAGTCAATTAAATTTCTCTAATACATGCCAGCTGAACCAACCTGTCTTATATTCTTGTAGTGATGAAACTGTTACATCAAATAATATAAATTGTAGAGATGTTGGTATTTTTAAATGGAACTCTGGTGACCCTTTTTCTTCTTTATCTCAAGCAAGGCCAGTCAGATGAATACAGATGCAGCGATGCTACTACAAAATGGCTATCTCCAACAAGCATCTTAATCTCATAAAAACATCTACAAGTTCTTTATATCTTCATTTTCATGGATTAATCTGTTTTTTAAGCATTCTATATTTGTTTTGTCTGCAAACAATAGACTTATGTACGATATTTTCCTGTATTTAGTTTTTCCTCTGCAAAGCATATACGGTAATGGGGCTATGATATGCGGATCACTAATAGAGCACGATCTACTTTCCACTTCTAGCAGCCAATATTCTAAGAGGTCATTCACTTGGACGAATGTAGCCGAACGGTTATAACGGTTTAATTCTAATCATTCGATCACAAATTTTATCCTTCCTCGGGGTACATTTGGCAAGTGTTTTAAAAACATATGCTCTGAGAGTGAAATTAGGTACAATGAAACTGTTCAGAAGCCATCGAACGACATGATCTGGAGAGGAATGTATGCCAACAACCTTTGTCAGTCCAAAATAAGCTGTATTATGTACAGGGTGATTCATAAGTCACTTAGCTATTTATTTTTGAAATTCTAAAGTTAAAAAATACGGTAATACAAAACAGAAAGTTTATTCAACAAATTCATTTATGGGAGTTTAAAATTACAGCAAATTTTCAAAATTTACATCTTCGTTCTGCATGCATAGCTCCATTCTTTTTTGCAAGGAATTTACGACTCTTTGTAGCATATTTGATTGATAAATTTTACCAAATTCGGCAGTGATTTTTGATTTGAGGTCGTCATTGCCTTTCAACAAGTGTGGGAGATTCATCAAATTTGGCCATATGAATAACAATAAAAATTCGCTCTTCAATTGCAAATGACATACTGTCTGAAAAAAAAGCACATATGATGATTTACACAAATTTAAATGAATAAAAATAAATATATGTAGAAACAAATATATAAACGAACAAATTTAAAATAACAAATAGCAGTAATTAGAGAGTAAGATAACAATTATCAAAGTTCATAATATGTTTGTGCTTCATATGGTAATCATTTTAAATAGCTAAGTGACTTATGAATCACTCTGTATATCCACCATGCAGCTCCCCAGACGCCGAAAAGAGAATTATAGGATCGTTTGCCGTTTTTATATCTTGGTAGCTCACCAGTAGATACAAAATCAAGAAATCTCTCTATGATGCATCTGATGACGTACGTTGATAATTCAAGTTAATGTTTCTTACACAAATGCATCTCATGAATTCAGTATGGACAAATAGACTCTGAAATGAAAACTTATCTGAGAAACTTCTACTTATGCAAATCATCAACTTACATCATATTTAAATATTTAAAAACCATCATCATTCATAAAGTAATCATGCACTTAGAGAAGGCCGAATACCACATCAGTCACAATCAAGTATAAATATCAATAAAGATGAGGACAATAGTTCAAAGAAAGACTATATATAAATAATGAGAAACCCCTTGATCCTAAACTAGGCATGTCCAACTCAGGATCTCCTGATGGCCATGTGATTCAATTTGAGTTTATCTGGGTCAATAATGAAGAAAACTGTAGGTTATATCGGTCGAAACGTTGTGTATATGACAACCAAGACGAGAATAGTAATCCAAATAATACAACTCGACTGAGCTCCAATCTCTGGTTCCTTCTTGTAAGACGTTCACAGCAAGAACTCGTTTTATTACCACAACTGAAAAGAACTTTCCTTTTTTTCTCCATGTGCCTAGCGTCTGACAGAATTTCCATGAACAGAGTTTCTTTCTAAGAACTTCCCATCTGTGAGTCACAGGACTGATTCCCTGCAGACTACAACATGGTCATCTTCAAATCTAATCCGAACAAATACTTGTCATAAACCGTCCTAATAAGTAATTTTTTATCATTTAATCTATCATTTTCAATCCTCTCATAATATTCTTCATCATTCAACTGACGATCCATAAACCCTTATCCTCGAGTGGTTTTTGGTCTTGATAAGTAAAAAGAAAAAAAAACATTCCTTACATTTAGTTTATGCTCTTTGGTTTGATACAAAAGCTTTTTCCTGAGACAACAGATGCTTATCTCCCAAGATGGATCATCCGTTGTGTTTTCTTTATTGCAAAAATAGGAATGGAATCTTCTCTGTTTATCCTGTTCATCTGCACCAAATCCATTCAAGCAATTTTAGATGGCACGGTAATGATAGTGGAATTTCATGAAGTCATTTTTGAAAATATCTTTTTCCTTTCTTTAGTCTGTAATTCTTGAAAAATAAACCCCAGATCAGGCTTGTCGGATTTAGGGGAAGACATTACCATACCTGTTTTTGGTTCAGTGGAGTAAAATAATGTTAGAATGAATTAACAATGGAATAAGGAAGACCTTTTTATTTCATTTTTACTTCAACGATACAGCCGTCTTCTTTCAAATATGCTTATATTTCGCTTGGTTCATAGACCAATAAACAGAATGAAGATGCTAAGTCTTGGATCAGTACTGTCATCTGTTGAAACAAGGAATCACAACTTAGACTGTACAGTTAGGTTCTGCTACAAAGCAATAATAGAATTAACCAAATTTATATATCATGCGAAAACCCTTCTGATTTATCTTTTATCAGGAAAAGATACTTGTAAGTTTATTCTTAGAGAGTGCGGATAGTTCGTCAGGATGCCCTTGAACTAAAAAGTATATTCCTTATTGTCACATAGCAAAACTAAATTTCTAACAAATCTACAGGAATAAATGTGAAAGAGTTTTTTCATTTATCACTGCTATATTACTATCAAAACGAGTTACTGTTATTTAAATCAATAATACAACATAGTATTTTGAAATACTCTATATATTGTAGAAATGAAAGGCCCAAAGACAGTTATTTGCATGCATAATTCGCATAATTATTTGTAAAACAGTTCATGATAACTTAATGTCCGGTGTTATTTATTTGTCATTTTATTGCTCTATTTTCCCCATTTACATGCAATAGTTTTGCTGCTATTAACTGTAATTAATTAAAGTGATTTATTAAAAAAAAAAGGATAAATTATTAAACATTTCTTAAAATATTTGCTGATTAATTTTCGGGGCAGGTAATTTAAATTAAACTTACTAGAAAGAAAGATATACGAAGAAAAGGGAAAGGGTGACTCACTACTTGCTCTCTCTCTCTCTCTCTCTCTCTCTCTCTCCTCCCGCCCACTGCATTTTCTTTTTATTGTTTTTAAATTCAATTAAAATATTGTAAGTTAAAAAAAGAGCCCCCCACACACACTCACCATCGCTCAGGCGAATTGATTACTTCTTTTTTTTTTTTTTTAATTTCTTTACGGTCTTATTTAAAAAATAAATTTGTACTAAAATTACCAAAATCTATTTATATTAATAAATGTTAATGATGGTTAGTGGCCAGAACTCTAGTCTTTAAAGGAATCTGGTCAATACTATGTAGAAGGCGGGGTTAGGAGCAATGTAGTACAGTGCAGCCACTGCACTCTATGGGTGCACAAAACGTGCAGAAGAGTGCAAGGTAGGCTCATACCAGATCCAGGCTTCAGATGTAAGAGATGTCTAAGACTAGCATGACCAATTGATGGCCACTCTTACACAGAAGTTGGTCCTGGATATGACCTTAAAAGACATCCAATGGTGAGGCCTGCATTTGGGAGCTGTAGGGAATGTTGAGTTGCCTCTTAGTTGGCATTGCTCCCAGGTCCACTCTGGTCCGGAGTGGTAGTACTTGTAAGGGCCCCATCTATGGGTCAAATAGAACCTACTGGCGCTACCAAATCAGGCTGTCTGAAGTTATTGACTTCCTGACTCAAAATGCACCAAACATTGATGTTTTATTGGTTTTTTTGTTTGCAAAACTCAATCATGTTCTGCAAAATCCCCCAAAAAATAAAATTTCCCTCCCTCCCCTCTTCTTCCCTATCCCCTCTTTCTCCTAACCAAACACTATGAATAAATACTTAAACATATAAAGAACTTGAAGCATAAAAACCTTCACCAAAATGACCAGATTGGGCATTAAATAACCCGAAAAGGGTTGATATATCGTAAAAGCAACCAAACTAAAAACCATGATTAAACATTTGAAGATATAAAGAACTTGAAGCATAAAAACCTTCACCAACATGACCAGATTGGGCATTAAATAATTCGAAAAGGGTTGATATGCCGTAAAACAAAACAACCAAACCAAAAACCATGATTAAACATTTGAACATATAAAGAACTTGAAGCATAAAAACTTTCACCAAAATGACAACAATTCAAAATACCAAAGCTCTTAACTAATGACTATAAATGACCCACTAACTTAAAACTCAAATGAAGGATATTTCCCTCTACATTCATGGCATGAAATGACCCTTAGGGATTATGTGCCATTAAGCAATATCTCACCTTACCTTACACAGAAGTTGAAATAGGAGAGGACACTCTGGAGGTGGTAGACCCCTTTTGCTACCAAGGAGATATGCTGGAGGTGGCTGCGAACTAAGTTCAAGCATTAGAGTCAAAACAGCTTGGGCAATCTTCATAGAACTTCTCCCAATCGTAATATCCTGAGCCATCCCAATTATTACTATGATAGCTGCATAAGAAGCGTGATGTTGTATGACAGTAAGTGTTGGAATCTCACCTAGGCCTCACTTGCTCGACTCCAGAGGAATGACAAGACAATGATTAGGTGGATATGCAATGTAAAGCCAAAAAACTTGAGAAATTGTCCATCCTAAACCTTGATGTCTTAATAAGGGCAAACCATCTTTGCTGATTCGGGCATGTTGAAAGATACAAGGGGTATATCAGCATTTGCAGAGACTTAAGACTGGACAATAAGAGGAAAGTCGGGTGCCCCAAAAAGACATGGAAAGAAACCATCAGGCAAGACCGTAAACAGTGGCAAATGGACACCGTCAATCCTCACACTCATATTACTGGAGATTCAACGTAAGGACATCCAGACAGCATCGAACCTCTTGTCGAAGGGAACATAGACGATAAACCTGGATAGTGAATGAGTGAGTATAAGTTTATCTATTTATATGAATAAATACGAAAGTTCTTGTGTTTACAAGAAACTTATGAATGAAATGTCTATTATTTAAAATTTTGGTTTCAAATATTTCAAGTAGTGAAGTTTGTAAAGTGTAAGCCAGCTGGCAAAGACATAAGTTGATTTACGACCAAACCATATTTAATCATTGGTTCCTATCAGATCATTAAAATTAAACAATGTCGATTCTAATTAGAACTTAGATGGTTGACTCATAGTGAAATACCATGTACACCATTCAGGTGCATAAATCGGTGCATTGTGCCATGAAAGTGGTTCAAGCGATCTCTTCTGCTTATCACTCGCAAAACCTGGAACAACACGGGTCATATGAGACGTCAGGCTTGAAAATGAACTTTTTCAAGTCAATAAGATTTGACTTTTTTAAGAGAAATGTATACTCAGTTTGTAAAATATGATTTTTGCTATATTTCTGAGATTTAGTCTTGTTGATATTGACATTATTGAAAAATTTCAGACGGGGATCCTTATCTTGGTTGTTGTTATGTCCACAATGTTTCGGTTGTTGTATTCTGACCTCCTTCCGATGTCTGTTGTCATAGTCAAGAATTTCTAACTGAACCTTATATTTCATCCACCAGGTTCGACTCCTCTCATTCTACATTTCATGTTTTTTTAGATATATAATTTCAGTTACTTGTTCTTAAGTTCTTTCACCGGGGATTGAACTCACAACTTCAAGATCATCAAGAAACTTTCTGGTTAACTGTAGACGTATTTGCACATATCTACGTTCACTTCAAATATTGGCTGAAACATTTTGACCTTTTCAACGCCTTTTCAATTATGGGGAACAATCATCCAGTGCCTGTATATCGGGGCTCGCTTGTACATTGGGTAAGACAACCATTTTGATTTGCGGGTTCCTCTCAATTTGTTGTCGGAAATTCGGGCTTGTATTGACAAATAATGGGAAAAAAAGAAACTAAATAAAATCTTCATTCGTTCAAGCGTTGGCAAGATTTTCACAAATTGATTGTCATTCCCTTTTGGCAGAGTCTTTATGGTGTGGCTGCATTAGCATCTCAGAAAATTGACAGTCTTTTTTCATTTTGAATTTCCTTACTTTCAAATGAACGGGAATTTACAAAATTTCATAGGAAATATTTTCCTGTTAGGGGGTCAATTATGAATTCCAAAGAATTGGCCAAAGAATAAAATAAATTAGGAAGTTGATAAATAAAGATAAAGACGGGAATACATATTTATATTATTTGCATATTTCAGACTGTTGTTCTCGTATTTGTTGTTGTTATATCTAACTAAGATAATACCCGTCCCAGGATTGGTAAAATTCATTCTCTTTGCTTTTACCTTTTCTTTCTTTTTCTTTCTTTATTCTCTCTTCACTCTCTATTTTACTTTTGTTATTATCTGTGCTTTTTGTCTCTCCTTTTTCTTTCTCTTCTGTTTAGGCCAGTAATAGGAAATGTATCCACTTTAATACTACTCTTACCCGGCCGAAGTATTATAAAAAATAACAAATCAAAATGAATTATAATCGTGCCAATAACATCGGGTTGGAAACTAATGAAAAATGGGCTATCCCGAATCAAATAGCGATATGTCAGATGGATTTCTAAATTGTGTGTATATATATATATATATATATATATATATAAAGAGAGAGAGAGAGAGAATGTGCTTGCTTTTTCAAGGCCCAAAGAGAACTTAATTTCCCCTTAATCACATGTTAATTCTCGGTAGCCGTGGAGATAGTCATAGAAAATAATGGAAAAAAAAGAAAATAGGTATAATCTTCATTCGTTCGAGTGTTGGCTGATTCTGTGAACTCGGTTCGCGCACTACGACCGTCTGAATTTATCACTTCCTACACTGATGATAACAATAAGCTTGAAACACCGGCGTATGTAGGTAATAATAATTTAATATTTATTTATAAATATTTTTATATAGAATAGATAGATAGAATAGGAGAAATAGATTCGCCTCGGTAAAAAAAAAAGCGTTTTGTATCAATTCAGTTTCTGTTTAAATTTTATTTTACATTCGTTTAAATTTATTATTTCGTATTAAATATAAATATGAATTCTATCATTGAGATGTTTTAAAGACTTTGTTTTTCAATGTAAATTTATTTTATTCAATAACTGAATTTCAATCCATTCAACAAATGCATATTTCTTTTAGATTAAACATTAGATTTATTTAATCAAATTGATTAATTAAAAAAATAATATTCTCTGCACGTTTTAGGTGGAAATGTAGCACGGTGAATGCATTTGAAGGTTCTTGATAAGGTTCAGAAGTGTATCCCTAATTTGGTTGCCCCCACTATTTCTTTTGCTCTGCATCCTCTTTCTTACAGCTGTGATGTTGCTAGTCTCAGTCTCTTCTATAAGTATTATTATGGCATGTGTTCTTAAGAATTGTCTGATTTATTCCCTGCTTCCTTTGTTCCAGCTCGCTTGACTCGTTGGTCTAGTGGTCTTCATCAATTCGCTGTTCAGGTACCTCCTTGTAATACATCTTTCTATTTCGGTAGCTTCTTTCCAAGAACTGCAGGTCTGTAGAACTCTCTTCCTGCTGACTGTTTTCCTCCTAGCTATAGTCTTAGTATTTTTAAGACTACGGTTGATAGGCATGTTCTGTTCTTGTTAGCTCCTTACATCAAGTAAGCTTTCTCAGCCTTTGGCTGCGATCAAAGTGTAGTATCTGTTCCGATGGATACTGCACCTCATAGACCGGTATCGTCTTGGCCTTCGGATCTTAATGACGCCGGTCTGTGGGTCGGTCCTGGTCAGTCTAGGAGGTCCACCCTCCCAGGCTTTGCCTCCCCTCTTTGGGGAGGAGTAAGTTTATTGCTTACTGCCTGAGGCGCCCCTACCGGGGAATGCCGACGGGGCTGCCCAGGCATTTTTTATAGGCCAGAATGCTCACCTTCTCGAGCGCTGGCTTTTCAAATCCCACTTTCCCGACCTTGTGTCACATCTTACCTTGTGAGAGGAAGATAAATAAATACATCCAGTGGCTTCATGGTTTGCCTGGAGCAACTTCCATAAAAAAAATCTCATGAACTCCACAATTTTCAACAAATGAAAATGCTTCTCACTCGTTTGAAACGATTCTATTAGTAAAATACCAATTTCTAATAAAAACAGCAACCCGACAACCAAAAGCCGAGAGAGTCCAACAGAGCCAGAAACAAGACAGTCAACAAGCTTGGCAGTACGCTTAATGAATGACTACTCCACTCATGCACAGAAGTTCACACACATTCACACACTGACAAGGGCCACATAAGCACAATGTCTCCTGAACTCACACACACACATATGAAGACATACACACTTTTAACACTCGTGTATTTTTCCAGATTGTGAACATTCTACAAATACGAGGACATTAACTTTTCTAAACGAGCAATTTACTCACTCAAAATATCTTTCACACAACTGTAAATTTGTGAATATATATATGAAGATATTTTGTTCGTTAACCATGTTTTTCGCTTTATGTTCAACACCCTTTTGGTGAATTTAGCACTTGCTAAATGGTGATCCATTCTCAATCATTCAAAACATGCATTTTTTGTTCATTTTTCTCATTCGCCACTTCTCACATTAGTAATTGTCAGCATGAGTCTTGGTACGTTTCCAAAAATGCGAACGTTGTCTATATCATAGGATATAGACGACCTCCGCATCCTTGGAAATGAATGAGCCAGGATACACGTTAACAGCAGTCTCTTTTATGTGGGCAGAAAGCATGCCTGCAAAGGGTCGCATGTTTGACATGCCTGGTGTATAATATTATATCAATATATGCCTATTATTTAACAAGCATACATAAATATAGTATTATATTTTTCACAAACTAATATCAGTACAGTTTATTATTATTTTATTTTATTGCCTTGTCTCGGCTTTTAATTTTCTTGCATTGTTCGGCTTTTGTAGTAGGTTGTCATTTTTATAAGCGATTGTAGAATATCCTCTACGTTTTGTTCTTTTCAATTAAATTCTACTAAATAATCGGAAATTTTGTTTCTGTCTATCTGTAATCAAAACTACATACAATAATCCTTACTCGTCAGAAGGCGTCTTTTTCGGGTTGTGTCGCCGCACTGCAGAACGGGCTGCCAGAAGGCGTGGTCAGCCTACAGTTGACCAAACAGTTCAAGGCAGCGCTGGAGGCATCATGGCTGCTGATCTTTGAATAATTACTCTTTAATTGAGCGGCGGCGGATGCGTGGGGACATGATTCTGGTGTAGAACATCATCAACCAGAATTTAAATATAGTTTATGGTGCCAGGTCGTAATCTCCATAGGACTCAGCTCAGAGTATACCATAGATACTTTCGTCTAATTCGAAGAAGGGGGGTATTTTCTGTCCATGTTTCTGCTCTGTGAAACAGCCTACCAGAGGTAGTGACGATGTTTATAATATCCAGGTTTAAAGTCACCTCAGACAAACATTCAAACGGTATATAGACGTACAATCTCTAACTGTCCTTTTACATGGCTTGTTGCACTTTTACTATCTTTGGCCATTGAATTTTATTTGATTTGAAATTTTTAAAATCTTATTTAATAGAATATTTCATCCTTCAAATGTATATGTAACAAACAAAGTACTGTATGCCGACTTTTGGTGCTGGCTGGGTACGTATCCTAATACGACGAACTCGGTTGCTCCTATGGTTCCCAGAGGTCAGGCGACGGGCTGGGAAGCATCATATTACAATCAATACTCTTCTGGGATTGGAGCTTGTGACCGCAATGAGTGAGCAAGCATCATGGCACACTGAGTCGTGAATGCTTCGCTGTCAACTGATGAATTACTCAAAGAGAGAGAAGAGGATGTTGTTTATTTGGGGTTTCAAAATTTCTTAGCAAAAAAAACATACGACTGAAGAATGCCGACGAGTGCTGCTCAAGCAATTTTTAAGGGTCCAGAGTGCACCACTTCTTCTGTACCGGTTTATTCCTGCCTTGTGCCACACCTTCCCACGGTGGAAGGGAGGTAAATACGGAGAGCATATATTTGCTAGTGTAAATCTTTCTTTTTTCTTTATTAAATTCTTAATTTCGTTTTACTCCTAAAGGTTTTATTCTTTTGGAAATGGTCCATCTGTATTGACCCTTAGCAGCAAAATGTCTTCTATGAAATGGCACGTTCTCTTGAAAGTGAGAGTATTCAGAATGGATAAAGACAAGCTGACAATTTTCTGTGAAGCAAATGCGGGCATGCCATAAAATCTTTGCCAAAAGGGAACGCCAATCAATTTGCGAGAACCTTGCCAACGCTCGATCGAATGTAGATAAGATTTTACTTATTTTCTTTTCGCCATCAATTGTCATTACAAGCCTGAATTGCAGACAACAAATTGAGTGAAACCCGAGCGGCACAATGGTTGCCACACCCTGGTGTACAAAACCCTGGATGATTGTTCCCCAAAAATGAAAGACGCACCAAAAAGGTCAAAGTGTTTCATCCAATATTTGAAGAGAAAGTTTCTATGTGTAAGTACATCTATAGCAACCCTGAAAGTTTCGTGATGACCTAGAGGTTGTGAGTTCGATCTCAGGCATAATCAGTGACGTGCAGATGTCTGGTGATGCCCGGGGCGAACTCCTTGATTGTTTGCCCCAAAGACTCAAGTATATGTCCTAATACTGACAAATATTATGAAAAATAGAAATAGTTTGAATATGATTGGATGCCCTCCACCCAATTTGGAAGATCAGGACCATGGCCCCATTACTCCGTCCCCTCTGCACACCATTGAGAATAATGTGTACGAATGAGCAAGTTATGACATTTTTACTAGCTTGGTTCTGTTTTGCTAGTATTATCCATCTCTCCAATATAATTAGTTACTTATGGGAGAGACCACATAAAAAGTTGCCGATATCTCAAATGAAAATGGTCGTGTGGAAACGATTGGACTCAAACATGCTTAATTATGAGTCTGAGCCGTGCCCACTTCATAATCGCCAACTCCCACGAGATATCTTGCCATCTGTGGGACACATTACTACGGGACTGCTTCCCTGCAGATTACAATATGGTCGTCTTTAAATCCAATGTCAACAAATACTTGTCACAAACCGTCTTCATAAGTAATCAAATTTTGTCCATTTTATTCATTATTTTCAATCCTCTCATAATATTCTTCATCATTCAACTGACAATCTGTTTAATTGTTATCTGCGAGTGGCTTTTGGCCTTGATAAGAGGTGACTCATTAGTAAAACAAAAAAGACATTGAATGAGAGAAGTGTAAATGAATGGATTAAATAAATGGTTCAGTTCGTAATCCCAGGAAGGTAACCGAATATAATAAACGGCATTGGAATATAGCTGGAGAGTGTAATAACCGAAATATTGTGAATATAACAAAAACTAAGAAGAGGACAACTGTTTGAAAATTAGAAATAATATAAATCTTTTATATTTTTCATTGAATTCGAAATTTCTATTGTTCCTTAATCTTCATACTTTTGAAACTCCATTCATATATTAAAATCTGATGTAAATGAAATTTCTATAAGGAGTTTCGTGCTCTCTTGAGACTTCCTTTGTTAAGGTGCCATGAAGTCTGTAAGAAAAAAAGAACTTGGAATGTTCAATTGTTTAGACCCTGGTTAGAAGGTGTAAACCGCCATCGGCTGATCAGGTCAAAGCAGTGCATGATCCCTCCTCTTCTTAATATCTTGTTAAGAATTCCCTCTCTTTTAATCAAATATAAGGGAATGGTAACATTTGGTCACGTGATGGGTTCTTCCCATTCTAAATTTTAAAGAAATAGATCAGTTTTAATGCCAGCATCGAGAAGGCAGAACGTGTGACCAAATTCCTTATCTTGTAAAGAATTCCCCCTCTCTAAATCAATATAAGAGAATGCTAACATTTGGTCACAGGATGGTTCTTTCCCATTCTAAATGTGAATAAATGAATCAATTTTGATTCCAGAATCGAGAAAACAAGACGTATGACCAAATTTCCGACTGAGAAAATATTTGGTAAACTCAAAGAAACTTTCAACTTTATATACTTTTTATCTTCCATGTTATAGAGATTTTTGAGGAAAAATGTTAATTCTGTTTTTCACAGACCTAATCTGAAATGCTGTCCTTTGGCCACTATAGAACAAAATATTATTTTGTACCCTATTTATGAATGCTATTTTATTAATATTTTATACACGTTTCAATTATATACTCTTTATGGGATGACTGACTTTCCAAATTTCCGTGACCTCAGTATCACATTGACCTCTGTCCTTGTGGTCATTATCTCGTTCCATTTTTACAACAAACTTTATTTTGCTCTTGTTTATCTTCATTTTTTTCTTATCTATGTGAAAAATAGACGTGAAATACATTCTTATTCAGTTCAAAATCTTCTCTACTCGCTTCAATCCCTTTGCGTTTTCGTATCACCCCCGGTCCGTAACATCCGTTATAATAAAAATGATAAATACGACCCTCCCCCTTTCTGCCAATTTCTATAGGTAAGTGATCATTCCAATTTTTTTTATATATATCAATGGTTCTACCATTTACCAAGGCCAAAAGCCACTCGAGGAAAAGGGTCAGTGAGATTTTCAGTTCGATGATGGAACAGTACTATGTAAGTATTGAGAACTCTGATTAATTCACTGGACGACATGACAGGTCTTTGTTAATATTGGACTTGAAAACGACTATTTTGTAGTCTGTAGGGAAACATTCCAGCAGTAACATGTTCCACAGGTGGGAAGTTCTTAGAAAGAAATTTCGTTCATGGAACTTCCATTTGATTTTAGGTACACAGAGGAAGAAAGGAGAATTCTTTGCCGTGTTGGTAGCAAGACAGGTTATTGCTAAGAATGTTTTATGGAGGGAGGGTTACCAGCGCTTGAAGCTCAGTCGAGCATCTACCATGGAAATACCGATAGAGTAGGGAAAGACTACCAACGTCTCTTCTGTGAGAAAGGGATGCATAAAAGAGATCATGAAAGCTTCTGGGTCCAGATGACCCCCTCATTACATCGGTCGCATGGCACACTAGAATAACCCCCTCGAACACACTTAGACATCATCAAAACGAATCCTTTCATTTTTTAAATTTGCTTTTCTTCTGCCTATTTTACTTCTAAACCTTTTCAACAACTCTATCTTTGTCTACCCCAACCATATAAATATATATATATATATATATATATATATATATATATATATATATATATATTTCATGTATCCACATAAAATGTTATGAGGAGATATAATTTTTTATGTATCAATTTTCAGTATCTACTTGAACAGTGCTCGATGCGTAAACGTAAGACACCCGGCAAAACTAACTCCATGCATTTTAGCCTGACGATTTCCCCTGGGATGAAACGCGGGAGCCTCTGTGTAGCTTAATTACCATAAATATATTTTCATAACTTACTATACATATATATATATATATTTATATATTTGCCCTGTTTGTTTCAGATTTTAGATTTTAGATTTTTAGTTTTTGTTTTTTAGATTTTTAATTTTTAATTTTTAACGGCCTCAATTTTTGAAATGTTAAATTTCTTTTCTTCTCTTTCTCTATCCCTCCATTTCACTCTCTCCAAATATGATCTGAGGTTAAAATCGGATTCTAACTCTTCCTGATGAGATCTCAGTTTATAGTAACTGTTGATCGATAACATCGACATGCCAGTGTCGCAGATTTTGTACATGTCTGTGTAAATAAAATTATCATATATATATATATATAGTAAGTTATGAAAATATATTAAGCTACACAGAGGATTTTGCGTTTCATCCTCTTAGGGAATCGTCAGAAGTGTGTAGCTTAATTGCGATCAATATATGTTCATAATTTACTACCTAGCTCTACACGTATTGAGCACTGTTGAAGTAAATACTAAAAATCGACACATAATATCTCTTTATAACATTATATAATATCTCTTTATAACATTATAATATCTTTATAACATTTTATGTAGATACATGAAAGAATATATATATAATTTTTTTATATATATATATATATATATATAGGCATTGTGTTTCAGCATTAAATGGACGAAAAGGAGTTGAATTATTGTAAAGCAGAAAAGTCAAACCAATTCTTCAAAAAAATGTAGAAAAACAAAATAGTCTTCAAGAATTTCCCCCCCAAAAAAGCAAAATGCCGTTTACTTTTCAACAAAATATGGAATATGTTGATCAGGACAGTAGAATTAATCAATTTTAAACTGAAGAAGAAAAATGATCTTGCCTGGAGATTGAAGTAAAGAGATGACAATATGAATGTAGATTTCTGCAATGTCTAGACATTGCGCATCCATTGCCCAATTGATTCAGATATTAGTTTTAAACTAGAGCTTTTATGATGTACGATGTACATTCAAGTCGAACTGAAAGCTTTTTTGTTCTCTCTTTTATACCATGCTGCCTTATGTGGCTGCGGGTGTTCATCTGCTGATGAAAAGATGAAGTAAGATGAAAGAAACGAAACCAAAATATTTAAATGAAAATATTTAATCTCATATGCGAGCGTGACAGCATACAACACACATATTCGACGTATCCTCTTGTATGACTGCGAGACGTGGTCGATGATGAAACGTCAAAACGACACGATCCTGTCTGCAATACATCGGATGAAGAAAGTTGCCGATTTCACTCTACAGGCCTCCATGAGAAAGTACGTTTCACAACGACGTCTCAACGGGTACAACTACATCACTCGCGGCTAATCATCAAAAATGCTTCTACGTGTGTCACACATTTATGTTGATGGCCAAAAGCTACGTGGTAGGCTACTTAAAACATGGAGGGGATCAGTTGATGACGACCTGATCCTGGTGGCGGCACAAGCAAAATGGCAACACGCAGAAGTTGGAAGAAGAATTACAGATTTTTCTCAAAGGTAAACGGCATTTCGTTGTATTTGGAATTCTTGAAGACTGTTTTGTTTTTCTACATCTGCAACGATGTCTCAACTAGTACGGCTACGTCACTTGTCGTCAGTAATCCAAAACACTCCAAAATGTGTCCCACATTGATGTCAATGACTCAAAAACCACAGGGTAGGCTGCTTAAGACATAGAGTTGATGACGACTTGATGCTGGCTGACAGCACAATCGAAATGGTAACAGACAGGAGAAGTCATTCATGAAACGTCTAAAAGGACCAAAAATGATGATAATAATAATAATAATAATAATAATAATAATAATAATAATAATAATAACATCGAAAGAGGTGGAGAGTGCTGGAAATCTGGGGAGACTTGCTGTCACTCAGACTCTAGAGAATATCACTGCTTATTATAAGCGAGTAATCACTGATGATGACCTATGCGAGAACTCCTAGTGAGTACACAATAATAATAATAATAATAATAATAATAGAAATAAAGCAAAAACAGAAAAAATAACACATGAACAGAAAGGAACTGAAACTCAAAAAAAAACACACACACAGCGATGGCACCAGACTCAGCTGATGCCGCACAAATGATTATGAAGGGTCAAGGAGGATGGAAGGACAGAAGAGATAGAGCACTAAGCAGATCTCCACTAGAAGGTGGTGGATAGTCCTGAGACCTTGGAGAGGCTTATTGCCACCCAAATCCCAGAGAAGGTCAATGGTTGTTGCCAGCGATAAATCAATGGTAAGCAACTGTTGCGATAACGCAAAATCATTTGCAATGGTTATCAACAGTGGTGGAGAGTACTAGAAATCTGTTGAGACTTGTTGTCACTCAGACTCCAGAGAACACCCCCGGTTAATATCAGTAAACAATCACTGATGATGACCTATGTGAGAACTCTTAGTGATTAAATAATAATAATAATAATAATAATAATAATAATAACAATAATAATAATAATAATAACAATAATGATTAAATAATAATAATAATAATAACAATAATAATAATAATAATAATAATAATAATAACAATAATAATAATAACAATAATAATAACAATAATTCAACTAGTTTAATATTTAAAAGTGGAGGTATATTACCGGTCCATGATATGTGCGCCCACCCCACACACACTAGTAGATCACTCTTTGTAAACACACGAATGGTTTTATATTTTAAATCATCAACATAATGTGACAATTATTTAATTTAATGACATTTTCAGCATTTATTCAATAAATTATATATTTTCATGGACAAAGCTTCTTTGCAAGAACACATTACCGTGGAACTGCTTCTCTTCTGATTACAACTTGGTCGTCTTTAAATTCAATGTCAACAAATTCTTGTCAAAAACCGCCCCATAATTAATAATCAGTTCGTACCATTGATCAATGTTGTACTCCCGTAGTGTTCCTCATCTTTAAACTGACAATCATTCCAGTCTCATGAACCCTTATCCTCGAGTTGCTCACGGCCTTGATAAGTTGGGACTTAATAGTAAAAGAAAACAAAAAAACTAGGTGTGTAAAGACATACTTTATTTTTACTATAGCAGTAAAACTATTTGACTCTATATTTCAGAATTGTCAATGTCAGCACCTATAATTACACAACAATTCAATAGACACATTTATTGTGACGATAAAAATTATTAATGAAGTGACACACAGTTGTTGTGTGTTGACATCCGTCAGTCGCAACGACTATGGATCAGTGCCGCATTGGGATGTATCTTGTGTGCATCTTTTTGTATGACTGTAGAGACGAATTCTTGATTTGCATGGTCTACTACAGCGTTGACATACGAAAGCTGTTGTGTAATGTGTCACCTCGGCTTGTTGGTCTGCCTGTAGGCTTGCTCTTTTCCTGGCTCTTTTTGCAGCGTTTCATCGTGGAGGGTTTTCTCACTGATGATCATTCTCTGGCGTATCTGTTTTCTTCCAGGCAGATCTGTCAGCTACAGAGGCTTCCCATGTATTGATGTCCATTGAGCAAGCCTTCATATCTCACTTACAAACATCCTTGAAGCGGAGATGGGGACAACCCTTTTTTCTTGAGCCTGAGGCAAGCTCACCATAGAGAAGGTCTTTAGGGATGCGCCTATCATCCACCCTGCATTGTTGCTCATGCAGTAGGGAGTAGATGAATGGAATGCCTGCTCTTTGCAGAACATCATTGTTGCTCACTCTGTCCTGCCTTGTGATACTAAGTATCCTACGTAGATACCTCATATGGAAGACCTGGAGTTTCCTATCCTGTGTTGAGCATATGGTCCAGGACTCACTCCCATACAGTAGGACACTGAAAACGCACGCACTGTAGACGGTCATCTTGGTAAAAGTGGTAAGGTGGCTGTTTTCCCAAACTCTCTTAGTTAGTTTAGAGAGGGTTGTGGATGCCTTACCAATCTTTATGTTGAGCTCTACGTCCAATGAGAGGGTGTCTGAAGCAGTGGAGCCTAGGTACTGGAACTGGTGAACGACCTCCAGTTGTGTACCTTGGATTGAAATGCTGGGTGAGCAGGCGGTTGCTTGTCCCATAACTTGGGTTTTCTTCTGGCTGATGGTGAGGCCGAACAGGCTACAAGCATCAGCAAACCTGTCCATCAGTCTTTGGATACCATCTTCCTGATGCGATGTTATGGCTGCATCATCGGCAAACAGCATGTCTCTGATTACGACTGACCTGGTTTTAGTCTTGGAGTGGAGCCTGGCGATGTTGAAGAGACTACCGTCAGATCTGGAGTGCAGGTAGATACCATCCGCTGTCTTCTTGAAGGTATGCTTCAGGAGTAGGGTGAAGAAGATGCTGAAGAGTGTTGGGGCCAACACACAGCCTTGTTTGACACCGCTCTACACCCCAAACCCATCAGACATGTCACCGTTAAACTGTACAGTGCTCATCATGCCATCGTGAAAGGATCTTATGATGCTGAGAAGTTTTGGTGGGCATCCGATTAGTGGGAGGATCTTGAATAGACCGTCTCTGCTCACAAGATCAAACGCTTTAGTCAGATCCATAAAGGTCTATTATCGTTGTTATAAAGGCTGAATACAGCAATTGAGAAATAGAACCATTTTTAAAAGTTGCTTGATCTTTCATTTACAAAGTTAAATGCTTAGCATGAAAAGGTATCACCGTTATCAAAATGTAAGAGACATTCTAGACACATCCATAGCATTAGAACACCTGAATTTATTCAGCAAGTACAGCACACGGAAGAAGCAATCTGAAATATTCTCCACAAAGACATCAGATACAAGTTTTATGTAATGAGTAAAGGTCATTTTACACCAGAAAAGGCAAAGGAAAATCTGTTAATCAGAGATAATAGGCTCATGGAATGCAGGAATGGATGGCAGAAATATTTCATGATCATATGGCCTTAACGTTTGGCTTCTGAGCTTCCCAGATCTCAATTTTTTAGACTATGATGTATGGAGCATATTTGAGGAAACGCTTAATATTAAATAATCTCTGTAGAGTAATATTCAATATGAACACGAATCATCTAATTCTAGCACGTAGGCGATTAATGTTGAATAATGGCCCTATGAGAATGGACGCATCTGTCGGGAATCGAATTTGACTTGCGCGATTTGTGACGAAGTCATCTCGTGCAAGTTCGGTTCGATGTGTTTCCCACGGGTTGCAGAGACATCGAGTAACCTAAAGTTCATAGAAGGTCAAAGGTTAGATTGCACCTGGCGTGATCACGAGATTTGGTGACGTCAGAGTTTCCCGTGTGGGAAAGTTAAAGTAAGATTTAATCAGTTTCTCACTTGGAAGCGACGAGAGAACAAGTCACACTCATGTAGCTGTTACAAGAAGGGATTAAGAGTCCCAAAAATATAAGAGCCTTAGTGAATCTTTCATATTCCTCCCTCTGCAAGCAATTACGAAATTAACTTAGTAGATTTAATTAGCGTGGTCTCTCTCTCTCAAATTATCAACGAACTTCTCATTTGTCGGCTAGTTAAATAGTTAATAAAAGGCTCAGAATTAAACAGTAAAAAATTGTTGTGCTTTATTTAAAACGGAAAGATTGATTTCAGCCCACAAAGAAACCGCCGGTGTGAAGAGACGATGGCAGCCCAAACACGAAGGAAGCGAATAGTAGTTCACACGGCAGCGACATGATGGCGAACCATAGCAGTCGCGACAACAATGGCGGCGAGAGGAAGCGTGTACGAGTATTAGCGTGAGTAGTTCCCTGCCATTCGACACACGGAGAAACGAAACACAGCAAAAGGCAGTACGAATAGTAGCGACGACAGCGACTGAGAAGTGGATCGAGTGGCTACGACACATCGCCCCATTGGATCAACAGCGAAGGTTCTTCTACGACACGCAACAATAAAGCTATGTCAAAACCAGTCAATGTAACAATTAATACCTCACATAAAAGCTGTTATTGAAGCTGAAGGAAACTTTATTAAATAAAATGTATTCTTATCTTTAAAAATAATTTACAGTAAAAGAACATTATTATTTGTTTATAAGAATTATTTTTTTCGATGTATAAATTTATCCTCAAATATGTTATGCACACTGTATTTTATAAATAATAACAGGTTTTAAATTTAACATCACTGCAAACTTTCAAACGAGTGGGTGTTTAATGGAATTTAAGTTAAAGCCATATTAACGTTGTTTATGTGCTGTTAAAAGCGACTCTATATAATTTTTTACATTATCATTTTAAGGGGACAGAAAAAAAAATGAAGGAAGCTTCCAGAGTGCTACTGAGATGATCATATTTGGGACCCGCCTCAAGCAGATTTGTAGGTCTTGTGGTTTTAAAGTAGTTAGTAGCGGCTCTTCTCTAGGACCCTGGTTGAGTCACACTTTGTCAATGCGTTCTGTGTTCATATCATTCCAGATAAAGGAGTGGCGCCCTTCCTTACATCGTAGTGTAATATCCAATTAAAAGGGAGCCTTCGGGTTATCCTTGACTATGGTCGCTTAATTTCCCGTTTTAAGAAATGAAAATTTGATTGATCAAAGAAAAATAGTAAAAATATGAAATAAATTATCAATGAAATGGGTTACAAATCCTAAGTCAAAAATCTCTGGGCATAATGGCGTCGCGCATCGGTATAACACATTTAATTTCAAGAGTTGCAGATCCGAATGTCAAAAAAAGGGTTCCATAAGTCCAAAAACTCAACTTCGTAACCTACAATCTTACTTATAGCATGAATTGAGTTAAAAATAAAATAGAAAATTGCCCCGTTGTCACAATCAAATGGGTCTTTTTAATTATCAAAGACTTTGATTGGTTGTTACCAACAAGGTACGGTAGGAACTAACATATTTCAAGGTCTACTAGAATCGCCTGATTCTTGATTATCCTTTCTATTCTTTCCCACCCAGCCTCATAACTCTCACTTCCCCTATTTTGTCCTTTAGTACTCACAGTCCATGGAAGTTTCTGACAAAGGGGGGAAAATCACCATTTTCTGGGTCGGTAGTAGTTTTTGGTGGATGGTATGTAGAGATTTTCAATCCACTCATAGTATTCATCATCATTCAACTGTCAATCTATCCACTTAACCCTTATCCTCAAGTTTTTTTAGCCTTAATAAATGGTGACTCATTCGTAAAAAAATAAATAAATAAAACCACACGGTTTATTTTCCTTGGTAAATTATCATCGCTTCCTTTGCTATAAAATACAAGACTTATTTGTTTTTAAATTTTTTTTATTATTTACCTCTTCTCCAGGAGGTTAGACACGAGGTCAGATGTGTGTTTTGATAAAAGTGTTTCTGTGGAACGAACTGGATTCGAACCCGGCACACCCAGGTCCTCAGTCAGCGTCGTTACTCACTTATCCACCATACCATATCATGTAGAAGTATGAATTAATAAAATCAGAGAGATTTGAGATATTTAACAGAAAATTTGGATACCGTCTAATTCGTGCTGTCATCCATTTTTTAAATGACAAAATAGCACTTAAATGACTTCCACAAGTGCTCATAATTTCTTAGCTGAAACGGTTGATTTTGACAGCTCACAGAATCAAATCACTGACATTTTATATTTTTCTTTCTTCGACCTTTCAAATCCTGTTGTGACGAAATATTTTTTCTTGGCTGCAAAAATGTTGATATTGTTGCACTTTCAAGATTCGTGCATTAACATAAAACTTTTTGCATGCTATATTTTTTTTTATCAAGCATGCATGATTTTATTTATTCATATCACCACCACCATCATCAGCATCATCGGTTTAACGTTTGTTTTACATGCTGACATGTGTTGGACGGTTTGTAGAAATTGACTACCAAACTAACCTATCTCTGGACAGGTCTTTATTTATCCCTTTTTCATGTCATCACTGACACATCTCCCTATACTGTCCAGATTTTATCTTCCTATGATGCCATAAGATCTAAGCTTGTCTTTAAGACTCACATTACACATCCATCGTATCATTCTCATGTCATTTTTCTCCATGCAGCACATGGCTTCAACCCTCACTGGCCAGGTATCACTTCACTATATAATCATCACACATGCCTGATAGACTCTTCCTTGGTCGACAGTTTGTAATGCTCTGCTGGTTAGTAATGGCAGAAGTTTCCTAAACTCACTCCATTCACTCCTAATTCTTGCACTCACACTAGCACCTGCTCCTCTTTTTGCAGCCAAGTAACAAAACGTCTGAACAACCTCAATAGCTTTGGCATCCAAATATACTTACTCCACATCTGGGTTCTAATCCGTCTCCCTTGTCTTACACTTCTTACCTATAAACTAATTATCCTCTCTCAGCCTACCAGTAATTCCACTGCATTTCTTGTGTACCCAGTGCTTGTGAGTACTACAGAAAAATTGAGTTGCACCCGACTCCCTTTCTACAAACTGAGCAGGGGAACTTTATTTTTTCTGGGGGCTTGCTTTCACTACAACCACTGATCATTACTTTGGTCTTGGTAACATTAATTCTTAAATCTCTATTTTCCACCTGGCACAGTCTGAATAGGTTTCGTTCATACCAAGTCAAGGATACGTCCTTGACAATCAGTTAAACAGAATCTGGGTCATTTTTGAGTAGGTGATGACCTTGCACTTGTCGGGCTAAGGTACAGTCTAGGAGGTCCACTCTCCCAGGTTTTACTTTCTCTCTTTCAGAAAGGGTTAGTTGATTGTTAATCGCCCGAGGCGTTCCTACCAAGGAATGCCGACGGGACTGCTCAGGAATTTTTTGATGGCCAGAATATACAATTTTCATTCCCCTCCTTCTGACCTTGTGTCACATCTTCCTGTGGTGGGAGGGAGGTAAATACCTACTTTTTATATCATTCCTCCAAGTCTTAAATAAGTCTTCCATTCTTTCATCATTCTAAATCATCAGTATACAGCATCTCTTCCAAACTACTGTTGGAATGATTAATCGGAATTGGAATCGGAAAAATCGGAACTTTTGGGGGTATCGGAATCGGAAAAATGTGTGCCTATTTTCTGATGCCACAAACGATTCTTTTAATTATTATTTTTTGTTTATTTTTGTTTAAAAACATGTTTCCATTACTAGTACTAATGATAAAATAATAAATAATTATTGATTTTAAACTATCAGTAAAACTAAAATCTATAGATAACTCCCCCCCCCCCCAAGTGTATTTTCACGTTTGCAAAAATATATGCACAGATTACATGGGTTTATATGGTAATCCGAAAATTAAAACAAATATAACAACTCTATAGCTAAATATTTAGAGATTTTAAAAGAATCGGAATTGGTAATTGTATCGGAACCGTGAATTTAGAACAAAATTGGTAATTGTATCGGAACCGTGAATTTAGAACAAAATCGGTAATTGTATCGGAACCGTGAATTTAGAACAAAATTGGTAATTGTATCGGAACCGTGAATTTAGAACAAAATCGGTAATTGTATCGGAACCGTGAATTTAGAACAAAATCGGTAATTGTATCGGAACCGTGAATTTAGAACAAAATTGGTAATTGTATCGGAATCAGGAAAAATATTGGAATTGTCCCATCACTATTCCCGACAACCCGAATAAAACTTCCTGGACACAAATTAAAAGCAATGAAAACTCTAACTTTAACTTTAAAGCTTCAATTTTAATGATGCCCGATTATTAACGCCTCATGTCAAAAGTTCATCTTTCAATTTTTCATAAAAATATATTTTGTGAAAAAATCAATTTTTTTTTGCATATTATTGCTAGATCTTAAACAGAAGAACAAACAAACTGCTATTAATGCTAACCTCATCTCATTGGCTGATATAACTATTTTTCTTACTAAAGAGTCACCACTTATCATGGCCAAAAGGCCATTCGAGGATAAGGGTTAATGAATTTGTCAGATGGCAGATGAGACAACACCATGATGATTGGTAGCGATGGTTTCAATTGGGCAGAATTTGATTATTTAAGATGACGGCTCAACAAGAATTTGTTTACATTGGACTTGAAAACGACTATGTTGTAATTAGCTGGGAAGTAGCCCTGCGGTATTGTGTTCCACAGACGGGTAGTTCTAGGAAAGAATCTCTGTCCATGGCAGTTCCGTTTAGTGTTAGATACACAGGGGGAGAAAGGGAAATTATTGATAGCGGTTGTAGCTAGACGGATTTGTTGTTGTGAATTTTTTACAGAGACGAACCATAGATTGGAGCTCAGTCGAACACATACCATGAGAATAACGATTCGGTGAGAAAGTGGCTGTAGGAATTAGTATACTTTTAGTGTGTACGAATCATGCGTCTTGTCTATCTATACTCCTGTATTCTTCAGAAACATGAACCACATATTGCCAACACATCAACGCTCTGGAGAGGTTCCATCAAACATGCCTTAGAGGAATCCTAAATATCAACTGGCAATCGTTCACATCAGACACCACTGACCTACATCAAGCTGGTGTGTTGAGCATAGAAGTACGGATAATATGTAGTCAGATGCTTTGGGGTGGACACCTGGTTAGGATGAAACATAACAGGCTCCTTAAACAATTGTTATATGGGGAACTGCAACATGGTAACGCCAATGAGACGTTTTAATGATGTAGTTAAAGACCATCTGAAAATGCTAAGTATGAACATAAAAGGCTTGAAGAGGATAGTTTCATAGCGATCGGCTTGGTGAAAGCACGTCTATGACGGTTGCAGGAGATTTGAAGCAAGCGACTAGAGTATGCCATCTTCTAACATGCTTTGCGGAAGCGGTCAGTGTGAAACGTCCCAAATATATTTCAATCCGACCATGTGTGTTGTTTCTGTGGCAGAGCCTGTCTGTCGATGACAGGTCTACTGAGCCGCATGAGATCCTATGGCAACAACGAACTATGCAAGTGTCAAACAGGAGTAAAACAGAGTTATGTATAAAATAAAGCCAGTAGTTTTGTGTGTCACATCTGCAGCAACACTTGCGAGAATAAATCGTGGCTGCTGAGCCATTTGCGTGTCCACAATCGGACATTGCAATTTTGTAGGGATGGCCTTCTTCCGTAAAGAAGTGGCAATCACCAGATATTTGTGTAAATATTCCATCAACATTTTTTTTATTGAATAATTAGTGTACATCCTGCAGAAAAAATGATGTAAAAAATGTTTTGTCAGTGTTTACACTAATATTCATCTAAAATCATAGTGGAGCTGGTCTGATTTCCCATTTGCTTTCCAATGTAAATCTTTCTAATGCTTTTTTTATTTCAATAGGATAGGACTGAACTATCGCGAGTTGAAAACAAAAATGAGTCATTTCTGATGACTTATAGAAAAAGAACACCAAATTTAACTTTACTTCCCCCCCCCCCCCCCTTAATTTTCTTCCTTTGATTATTGAGAAGTAGGGGGTAGCTACACATTAAAAATTGACGCCGTGTATTAAAAAACATCAAAGACGTCAGCAATTAAAAATGAAATTGATAGAAAACAATCGTCACTCACTTAAAGAAATAAGATAAAAAAAAAACGTCCTAATCTTGGCAGTTTTAAAAAAGAAAAAAGGAAAGAAAAAACGTATAAATCAGTAGAGAAAGAAGAAAAGAAAAAGAAAAAGAAAACGTCCCATCATGGGAATAGATTTCGGTTCTCTCTTCGTCGGGCAGACTTTTGTACGACGGGACTGATATATATTTACAAATAAATACGCATTGCTCTTTATTATAGAGTGGAGGGTGATTTAGTTAATGTGTAACTCATCTAATAAAATAAAGTGTACTAGCTGTATTAGATGGTAAAATTCAACAATGTTAGGTAACTCTGCTTGTACACAATTAATTTAGATAAAAAATAAAATAAATTGTTGAGAGACAAAATTTTAAAAAAACATAAGATCACATATGGGCAAAAAAACATATGCAAAGAAATATGCAAAGTTGTCAAAAAATGTTATCAATAAAGAGAAGAGAAAAAGAGATATATAAATGCTCATTAATAAATCAAATAATGTAAGGAAAATAAATCATACTTTACCCCTTAAAGATTTATCTCCCTTACATAATGTATTCATTATTTTAAATTGTCGCCAACATAACAATCTTCCTAACTGGAATAATTTTGATTTTAAACAAATTGAAGACAAAGAAATTTTATTATTATAAAAAATATGTACTGGAAAGGGGAAAAAGGCATAAATGGTTAGGCAGAATCAAATAGTGATGTCAAATGCGATGATATTTGAGTGTATAGTCAAAAATCCGACAAGATATCTTTATATGTTAGATGTTAAAATCTAACATATTTAATACCCAGGCAACGTTAGGTAAATTTGCTAGTATAAAATGCTTGTACTTTTTCATTTAACGTGCTTAAATCTTTCTTAATCACTTTAATATAGTTGACCTTTTTACAAAACCTTAGTTGAAGTAATGGCCGATCTGCAGTATTGTTTGAACAAATGTATAGCAACATACTAATTTTCCATAACAATGTTTTTTCATTTTCTAAACACAAAACTGGCATTCTCAAGTGATTACCAATTTGTGTAGCGATTCGAGTCAGTGTTACAAAATGCCAGCAATTATGGAAGATCAAAGTGATCAAATTACTATGATAACCCAAACCTTCAACTGAGATCAAACCATATAATTAGTTTCGTAGTTGAACATAAAGTAATTAAAATATCTATAATAAAAGGTCGTTTTGTTGTGTTTTGTTTTGTAGTGATTTAACGAAACAGAAATCTCATGTAATTGTCACAAAAAAAATCTGTCTTGTTTTGTGATTACTGAAACAGGAAGTCCAGTTCAGACGACTCTAGCATGTGTGTTATAATAGATAAGGATATTGACTATGGAATCAGTTAAGTCGAGTGCAAATACGAGATCCTACGTTTTTAGGCGATTACATGTAAACAGCTTTAAAATGGTTAAGGATTGTCCTTAAAAACGCTATCTGGTTCGGAAGTGGATGATTATTACCGCCTGGTTGTCCAAAAATTGGTGATCATTTTACGTTAAATTTATATGCAAAATTGATCCCCGACTCTAAAATCTAAAATATGTTTTTTTTTTCATTTGTTTTTAGCGCCTACTTTTTCAGGCTGTTTACATGTAATCAGCTATAATTAATAAAATCTCATGTTTATTTTTAGGAGAATTAGCACAGGGTGCAGGGTTCCAATAATACCATAATTTCTGTTGATTAAATGGAATTCAAAACGATTGAAGCTTAACTCAACTACAATAAAAGCGGCATTAATAATAAAAACACTGAAATTGTATTTTTCTTATCATAGCTTCAAATTGATTTCCTGCATGGTTTCCGTTGGCAATTCTATTGGTAAAAAAAAACGGAATCAAATGAGGATGTGTAGGATTACCCACTCTTTTCAACACATTTACACAGACACTCACCAGGGGGGGGGGGCGTTTCAGAGCCGAGTTATCTCTACTTTGGTGATGATAGAGCGTGTTTCAATCTGGGATATAAAAAGCGTCGCATAGGAAATTCACCTTCTCTTTCATCCAGTCTGAGCTTTGATGAACACACCTCACCAGCACGTGCGCGCTCGCACACACATTATACGGTATGTAAGACGTTCTTCTCAACTTAGACACACACATAATTCTCAGGCTTTGTTATGCACATTTCCATAGTCACAATTTCAAGGCGAAATCTGTCAGGTTTGCTACGAATAAATGTTTTTGGCATACGTTATTGTTTCCGAGTTGGTATTTTATTTCATATGTAAATGCTTGTATTTGAATATATATATATATATATATATATATATACATTAGTATTTCATTTATCTACATAAAATTTTATAAGGAGATATAATTTTTTATGTATCAATAGGAATGAAAAAGTTAGCAATGAAGAGAAAAGATGTAACTACATAAATCGTACACTTTGTCCACTACAAAATAAATGCCTAACCAAAAGTATTGTATACCAAGCAACAATCTTTGCCAGGGAAAGACCAAATAACAAGAAATACTACGTGGGTATGACCTCCCTAGATTTTAAAACCAGATATTATAACCCCAAAAGCACATTTAAAAACAGAGAACACCGAATTAAAACAGCATTTGCAAACCACTATTGGGAGCTCAAAGAAAATGGACGCTCACCAATAATTGAATGGAAAATAATACGACAGGCCAGTACATATAGAAATTTAGATGACCCGTGTAGATTACGTCTGAATGAGAAATTTGAAATCCTAAATGTTAAAGATCCTCGAAATCTATTAAACTGTAGAAGTGAGATAGCAAACAGTTGCTTACACAGAAATAAATTTACCTTAGACTAACGATAAATAAATAAACAAATAAGTAAAAAAAAAAATAATTTTAAAACAAACAAAAAACTTTAAAAAAACATAACAATTTAAAACTTAAAACTTAAAATAGAAATACAAGGAACCACGTGTTAAAATAAATTCACCCATTATATTGACACAACAACGAGAACAGGATATAGGTCAATCTATAGAAACAGAACAAGATATAGGAAGTTACACCAACAAGACCTTTGTTTGCAGGAAGCCCAACGAATTGCTGAGAGAACAACAAAGAATCTGATTGGTTAACTAGCTAGCCGTGTATATAAAAAAAAAACCGGCAAAAATAATTCCATGCATTTTAGCCTGAAGATTCCCCTCGGGGATGAAACGCGGGAGCGTCTGTGTAGCTTAATTGCCATAAATATATTTCATAGCTTACTTTAATATATATATATATATATATATATATATATATATATATATATATATATATATATATATATATTACAGTATAGGAATTTAGGAATCCAAATAACAATGTTTTTGTTTTCTCTAAAATAATTTATTTATTTACCTTTAAGATTGAACAAGCTTTCGACTTTAAAAATCATTTTTAAGTTCTGACATTTTCGTTTTTTTTTTCCTTTTTGTTGTAAATCATCTTTCCCGTCGGAAATATAAAAATCTCTCTTGGATAATAGTCCGTTGAAATGTTAATCACGGTTGGTTTAAACGTCATGTGCCACACGTGACTACGTGATATGGGTTAACAAAATAAAATATTGGCACTTTGAAACATTGTTTCATATACTGTAATTCAAATTCTCAACGGATTACTATCCAAGAGGTTTTTTTTTTATATCTCCGACGGGAAAGATGATTTACAAACAAAAGAAAAAAAGAAAATGTCAGAATATGAAAATGTCTTTTAAAGGCGAAAGCTTGTTCAATAATTTATTTTACAGACAAAAAACACATCGTTATTTGGCTACCTAAATTTCTCTACTGTAATTCAAATTCTAAATGATGTTTCAAAATTCCAATATTTTATTTAATATATATATATATATATATATATATATATATATATATAAGAATAAGTATAAGAAATGAGGTGCAATATCATCAAAAGCATATTTAAGATGCGATATTAAATTTAAAAGAAAAATCGTAACAGATTTTTTTATTTTTCATTTTAGTTTATAGTAATTACAAATATTTCGCCAAGTAAAATTGGCCTTATCAATGAATTTGGAAATCCTGGTCTTATTGGATTACTCCGTCCTTGCTGTAAACTGGACTTGTGATGTCGGGTTTTTTTCTTTCACTTTTAAATATGAGGACGCGTATGCGCGCGGGATAGGTATAAAATAAGGGTTCATAATTTTTTTTTTTTTTGTTAAAAAAAAATATGAACCATTATTTTATATATATATATATATATATATATATATATATATGAACCGGTCCTGCCAAGCGTAAAAATGTTTCGCAAAAAAAAAACGGATTTACAAAGAATTTAGCATTTAATGCATCCTTAATTCCTTTCAGATAAAATATAACCTGTATGGTGATTCGCCACACACAGTCAAGTCTGAAATGTTTTTGTTTTGTTTTTTCATTTCTTTTTACCGCCTATTTTTTTTTTGTCTAAAAAATGTAGAATCTCATTTTGATGGTGAAATGCTACAGATTTACTATTTTATTATAATTTGTTAAACATAAAAAACAGTGTTAATGTCACATAAATATTTTTAAACTAACCCTTTTCTAAATAAAATTAAACTCTTTAAAATGTGTTTACGATATTTAAAAAATGGTATTATTTTAACTGTAAACGCAATTTCTTTAGGATATCATTTAAAATATAGAATATAATTTCGTGTACATGTTTTTAATGATATTTCGTATTCATGGATTTCAGTGGATTGAAGTCAGAGTTGTTCATTTGTTACACCGGTTGCTTATTAAGTTACGAAGATGAGAAATGTGTGGGACATATTCATACCTTTCCCAAGCGTATTAGTTTAAAGGTGCCCACAGTCTGCCACATGGCTCCAACGTTAATTTTTTTTTGTTTCAACATAGTTCACCCCAAACAAGGCAAGTTGCCACTGTAGACATAAGAGGCTACTGAGAATTAGGGTGAAAGTTTTTTTGTTTTTTTTTGGCAGGGGGGTCATCCTAAATTGGAAGCTGTGCAGAGATATGCTTGTTGACATTAGGTTTAAATTTCTGCATGTTGGTACAGTCGGGGAAACAGGGAGCAAGGAAAGAGTTCCAAATGCCGACAGCATGAGGAAAGAAGCTATTGCAGTAGAAGGCTCTCCAGCATGTGGAGACCCCCACAATGAATAGATAGGATTTAGCTGATTGTCGGGTTGGTCGAGTGTATTTACGTCGAGGGGGCACCAGAGTAGCAAGTTCATCGGAGCACATTCCCTTGAAGTACTTGTAAAACAAGCACAAGGATGCAACATTGTGACGATGGGACAGGGGCTGGAGATTGGTAGATAGTGAGAGACCTATTAGATTAGCAACTCTTTTTTGGACCTTGTCTAAGAGGGAGAGACTAGTGTATGGTGTGCTAGGCAAGGTGTAACAACAATACTCCATGCATGAGCGGATGGTGGCTTTGTAGTGATATAGGATAATGTCAGGTGTGAGAAGTTTTCTAGCACGGTAGAGGGAGTCCACTTTCTTTGCAGAAGCTTTCACAATATCTTCTATGTATTTATTCTAATTCAGGTTACCTGTGAATGTTAGGCCGAGGAGTTTGAACGTTGGACTCTCAGGTAGGGTGTTATTTGCCATGGCAATCTGTGGTTGAAGAGGTTTCTTATAGTTGTTGAAAGAAAAGAGCTTTGTCTTAGCAGCATTAAGTGTTGCTATCCATTTATAACCCCATTCCACTACAGCCTGGATGTCACTTTCTAAGGATTCAGTCATTGCCTCAGATATGTGCACATCCGTTTAGCCCACATGACGAGAGTAGAGCGTGGTGTCGTCAGCAAATGACTTACATCAAATGATTTATATTTCGAAGAAAATTAAGAATTGCGATCTGAGTTTATTTTTGTTTGAGTATATGTTGTTATTGGATACATCATTTACAGTCAATGTGTTGTTCAAATGGAGACACTGTGTGTAACTGTTGATTGAAATATTGTTGTCAGAATGTAGACATAGTTGTGAGACTGCTAAAATAACTATTCGAATTTGAGCATAAATGTTATGTGTGTGCGTGCGTCAGTTATGTGTGTTCAATTAAGAATGACGTGTTAAGTTCTAATCTCTTATTGATTTGTGAGTTGAATTTAGATATAAGAATCGCCTTTTTAATTAAATTTTACCAACATTTTTGTCAGTAGTTGCAAAGTTTCATATCAATAACTCTTGCATCACTCATACATCCATGATTGGCCATTCATTTTGTACTCTCTATCCAGGCAGGAATTTTATATTCGCTTTAGAAACTAATATAATTCCATTTCATATTCTGTCCGAAAACTAAACATCTGCGTCCAAGTGGTTTTATCCGCAGACAAGCCAGAACCTGGGTTCGACAATTAGATAGATGTATAACAGTTTGTATATGGACTGGTAAATAAAAATTTATCATATTCACCTGTAAACGTCCATTCTGGAATTTCGCCTTCGCTGTCAATGTAGTCACACCCCTAAAACGTTCATTTATCGGCAGGGTATTCCTTTTATGGATGTTTGCAGGTGGTTTTGAATCAATCTACAAATATTTTATTTCCAAAGAGTTGTGTTTCCATGTCACTCAAATGCGTTTTGTTTCTTCCGGCCAGGTGCGTGTCTGTGTCAATTATGTTTTATTATTGCCAGGTGACATTTTCGCTACACCAGGCTCGATATTCAACATTAATAAAGATCACTTTATACTACTGCTTCCAGCCCTAGATATCATATTACCATTTTTACATTATATTTTTTTTTCAATTCTCAAGTTATAAATAAAAATCAAATAAAGTAAAACGTTGTATTTGCTATTTAAAGTATCACGATATAATTGTAAAAAAGGCTAATATAAAATTAATCCTACCATTAGATTCTTAATAAAATTTTATTGCAGAAAAGTTACGTTTTAACTTGGCATAGGGCTTTATTTTTTTTATTGCATTCCAGGACGGAGAGATGGACAGACAGTCACAACAAAAATGATTCAGAAAATAATCTACTTCAGTTTTGTTTTGCTGCGTTTTTTATTTTTACCAAACTAATTTTTACCAAAATTATCATTTTTTTTAAATAGGATTTTGAAAAATAAATTTAATTATTACCGCATCGTTTTCTTTTAAATTATAACTATTTTTGTTAAGGAAATGTTTTAATTATAGATATAACTAATTTTTAAAATCTCTATTCATCAAATTATTATTATGTAAATAGCTTCCAAAGCTTTCAATCTTTTAATACATGAGGATTTTCTAAGAATTTCAAAGCCAGATATAACATTCTATTCGTCAGCTTAAATGCTTTCAAATTTCGAATTAAACATTCAACATGTGTCACTGATTGTTACTCAATATCTTTATCCGTTATCTGAGAATAAAATTTTAAAATTACTTACTTCTTCCCAGTCATGGCTGACTGAACGAGAACAATCTACCCTCATGGATTAAATAAAGGGTTCAGTTTGAACTTCCATAAAGATTCCCGAGTTTCAAAAGATGCACTTGAAGAAGCTCGGAGGTTACATTGGCCAAAACGTTGTGAGAATAACATAATAAACCAAACAATGCATATTTCTTAATCGTATTTTAAAAAATATTTTCAAATATAAATTGGATGAAAAGAAAATCTCTTTCCAATCTCTAAAACAAAATAATTCTACCTTTTCTAAATTTAGTTGTACTCGTTCGTAATTAAAGAAAACATAAACAAATAGCAGCAAGCAGCAGTTTACCTGCCCTCATCTACTTTAAAGGGTAAGAATAAAGAGCAAAGTCAATTGTGACCAATAGACAGATGGTAGCCAGCTATAGAGACACGATGTTCAAGTCGAGAAAAAAATTAATGAAATTGAAACAATAAGAAAAACCAATGCTATAATTTCATTTTATTTAAGTTTATGATGTGTTTTAAAATGAAAGAAGAGGGGGAGAGGAGGAGGAGGAGGAGGAGGAGGAGGAGGAGGAGAAGGAGTTTCCTTCTTCTGAAATCTGCATGCGATGGTTTCAACAAAAAAATAAAACATTTATTTCAATATTTCAGAGATCAATGAATTGAGCCAATTAGCAAAGCAAAACAAAACTAAAGTAATTTATCATTATTATATATTGTGTGACTTAAACAGAAATTCTCTATAAGTAATCATTTCAAAATCAATAATTGCAAGTTTTATAACAAAAGAAGTACATAAAAACGTTATTCAATTGGACATATTTTCAGCTGAGGCACAAACATGGCAGTCATTTTCACATAGGCAAATCAAAAAACAGAAAACAAAATTATTAGTTCCATTATTTTGTCGTAGATTTTTATTTGAGGATATTTCAGAGGTGAGATATTTATCATCATCATCATCATCATCGGTTTATGTCCATTTTTACATGCTGCCAAACTTCTAAACTAACCTATCTTTGGTCTATGTCGACCTTCAGCTAAGTGGTCAGGAATGAGGTTGGGAAAGGCCTTCTCAACCGTAGGGCCCCACGCAGATTCCTCTATCAAGATTCGGCTCAGGAATCACAGTCTCTCGGCAAGTCAGTGACTTCCCAAGTGGGGCATACACAAACCCCCCTCATTCGGGCGTTTAGTACAGACCTTACTACGGACTAGCAGCTTCTGTCTCTGCCACAAAAGTGTGAAAAGCTAACGCGTAAGTGCCACCAAGCAGTTGCAGGCAGAGGTAGTACAGCCAATCAGTAAAGGTTGAGAGACAAGATGTAAGCGGTGCACACCTCAGCTCTACCTTTAAGGGAGAGACCCTTTCGAAACCAAATCCTCACTGACTCTTCGACCTTTGCCTGTACTTCTACCCAGTTCTTTTCAAGCTGGAGGCTCGGTCCGAACCATATGCCAAGGATCCGAACCGAGCCATCTGACCAGTTGAAAAGGCCCAGCATTGCAGCTATGCCGCTCCAGGGAGCCAACTTTAGGCCATTGGATTTGCTGATGTTGACTTCTTTGTACTATTTGAGTGCCTTAGTCACCACAATGATACACGGTGACATCACTGGCAAACGCTGAGACCTGGGCTCACGCATCACTGGGTAGAGTGATACCATGTACAGCTGGTCTCGCCGTTCTATCCCTTAGCTAGTGCAGGAAAGGCTCCAATGCAAAAACATGAAGTAGGGCGACAGCGGACAACCCTGATGTACCGACCGAGAAATGACGAACGATCCCAACCGCATTGTGTTTACCAGCACCACTGCTGTCGGCTGGCGATACGGAATGGAGATCCAATTGCAGAAGTCCGGATTAAATCCGGCGGCCTCTAGAACATATATATATATATATATATATATATAGATATATATATAGAAAGAGAGAGTGAGTGAGAGAGTCATGTTAATATTTCAGTGATGAAAGTATGGAATAAACTTCTGGCGCCAAATTTCTTCTGAGTCCGTTTTAAAGCTTTTGGTTACAGTATTAATATTGTAAAATTATTTGGCTCAATTCTCTTCCCATGTTTAAGGAACTGTCAAAGTCTATCTGCGTATCTCATCTTCAAGTTTAGTTCTCATATATTTGGACATGGTAGGTTGCACTTTCAACATGCAATACTTTCGACATCTGACACAGATTTACATTAGCAAAATGCAGCATTGGGCATTTATCGGAAATCAATTTATTTGCAGAATGTTGGATCATTCTCAAAGTGCACTTCTACAGTAGAACACACAAGAACGAGAATTCTCTTTTCGTACGAAAAATACAAAATGAAAACCGTTCACTTTTTTCTCAAATATTTTCCATAATATTGAGTGGATGAAACATCCAAGAGGATTTCTATGGTCACCTGTTAATCTTGTCGACTATGTCCTCACGGCATACCAGACTACATTTTGGAAGGCTGACAAACTTTGAAAAATAATCTCATAATGGACAAAAAAATAACGTTGGTTTTCCTTAAAATCTGCAGACAAAGATAGGAAAGTTATTGCTTCGATTTTAGCTTTTATTTTATCCTTGATGCAAGATTGAATTCTTTTTTGGTCAGAATTATTTGTCACAATGTTATATATAACAAAATATATATGCCAAATTATTGTCAATAATGTTTATTTAAAATAAAGAACACTTCCCGGTGTAAGTGAGTGGCAGTGGCAGTAAATCTGAGTGTGAGAGTGAAAATACCTCTGACTTCTTGTATGTATAACTACATTAGGAGAAGCTGTTGCCAGAAAAAATGTAATAATTATTGGAAGCCTATGAAAAGAAATGCATATTTTTCGAAAACATGCATCACGAATTGGCCTAAATGGCTGCTGAAGCAGATTTATATAAGCAGGTTTTGGTTAGAAAGCTATAAGAGGTAATAAAGTAAGGGAAAAATAACTTTATTGCCTATAATAGATCAACTTCATGTTTTGGGAAATTCACCACTAGAAGAATACCAGTCCCAGGACGGGTAAAATTAATTCCTCGAACAGTTTCGTTGCACTTCTTTTATGTCCCCTTACAAAGATTACAATCAAGATATAACGAGACTCAACCTTATGTCTAGAATCCTTACTATAATGTTGATCAAAATCCATTACATGATTTTGATTCTAGAAGCTCAAGCGGTTTTAAGATAAATTGAAATTCTTGAAATCTTGCTTAATTAGTGTCTAATGAATATCGTTCAAATTCAATGCAAATCTGATGTAGTTGAATGTTCAAATTTGAGATTCTGCTCATATTATGGCCCCTTAAACCCTTTTAAAATATACCAAAGAAACTGAAATTTAGGGAATATTTATTAGTTGATGTAAAATACCTATTGTTAAAATTTAACAAAAATCAGAGGTATCTGAATTTTCACGAAGGGCTTCCACTCTTTTCTTACTCTCTTTGCATAAAACTAAATTAAAGTAAATATATTCAACATTACGACCCTTTACACCTCGTAGCTTTGTTCCAAAATTCATAATAATCAGTTAATTAGTTTAAGAGTGAATCTTGTGCGTACACATATATAAACATATACACATATAAAAAGAAGTTGAGATGCAGTATAGCCATTAAAAAAGATGAAGTCTTACTTCATATCAATTAGTATAAAAGGACGGATTTGGACTCGACTGAGTAGATTTCATACTCTCTGATGACATACATTACCAAACACATGTGATTGACATAATGGATACTGTCGCAGACTAAGAAATGAATTTTGTTGAGTTCAAATTTTTGTGGGATCATTATAGTCATTTATAAACTGATACCTAACTTGCTTGTCTCCAATATAATGAAAGAGCAATGGTCAGATAGATGTGGAAAATCGGGTCAGATTAGATCAGATTCAGAATATCAGCTTTGATCCTACAATATATGCATAAAGAAGGCTCTGTAGACTGGCTCAAAAGAGGATCGCTCCACTATGATCAGTAGATGATGATAATGGATGCTCAAGATCAAGGCTTGATGACCAATTCTTTTAAGAAGATGCATGGTCTTAGCAACGACAACAAGTGCAGGTTCTGCCACACAGAAGTAGAGAGTTTGAGCCACCTGAGATCCAGTCGTTAGGGTCTGCTGGGGGATGCCTGCTATACAATGCAACATAATTGAGTGTGTAAATATCTCCACTTGATCATCTGTAAAAAGTTGAATATCCAGTGTAGCAGCAAGTCCTGGGAACATATACCAGAAAGAACTGTTGGAAATAAGTCATACACCATCTACTATGACTATGCAATTCCTACAGCTACATACTAGAAAACGAAGCTGTTAAATTTGACATAGTGCTATGGGACAAGAGAGAGAAAGTAGCAACCCTAGTTGAAGTCAGGGTTCCTAATGATGCTGGCCTAAACAGAGCTGAAAGGGAGAAGAGAACTAAATACCAAGGTCTTATGTATGACATTACAAAAATGGAACCTTAGGAAGATTTCAGTCATTTCAGTAATTATGGGAGTCACTGGGCTCATGAAAAAAAACTACCTAACAAATATACCAGGTTAACTAAACGTAAGAGAGATCCTAACAATTGCACTTAAAGGTATGGTTAGAATGCTAAAAAGATATCTCAGTCAGAGTCTCTGAAATAGTGGGTGAATATCTGGTATCGTGTAGGAATTCCCCATCCCCAGCAAAAAGAAAAGTAAATAGAAAAAAAGAGTTCAATATAAACACACTATATTTAAAAATTCTTAGCTGCAGCTCAGTGCTCCTTGAATACCTTGAACACCGTGAGATGTGAGCTGAAGAATTGTGACAGAGATGTGGAAGCATTGGCTAGCAGGAAATGTTAGAGTAGGCATTCTGACTGTTTGCACAGCGAAATTCGTTGAGAAGCTGTGAAAAGGTTTGGCACGATCCAGGCAAGGCAATGCAGACTTTGCCGAAAGAGATTGGCATCGGAGTGTCCACTATGGAGAAAGTGCTAAATGAAAATATTTGCTACTCCTTCTACAAGAGTTGCAAGAGCCAACTCCTTACTGCTAATACCGAAAAGGAACATCTTACGAAAGCTAAGAAATTCCTCTTTTCAGGACTAGTTGCATAATATGCAGAACAACAGATGGGTAGCCTATACTCTGCACAAAGTCCCATGTGTCATGGAGACCTGGTTCCCTCAAACTGTGATGGTCTTTGTGTGTTTACAGCAAAGGCCACGTCTTCAAAAAGGGACTCAGACTTAATTTAGATGGCTATATTAAGTTGCTGTTCACTGTTGTCAAATGCTGGGTAGAAAAAGTGGCTGCTGGAAGGCCATACATGTGGTAGTAGAACTCAGTCTGAAAACTTCCACAACTTTATTAGTCCTAACATTTGCCCCTCCTCCCCCTCCTCAACTCACCTGATTTCTTGTAAGACGATATTTACATTTTTGAAAAAAATAATACAATGAAGAAATATGAAAAGAATAAAACAATGAAGCAATATAAAAAAATAACAGAATGAAGGAATATTAAAAAAATAACAGAATGAAGGAATATTAAAAAAATAACAGAATGAAGGAATATTAAAAAAATAACAGAATGAAGGAATATTAAAAAATAACACAATGAAGGAATATTAAAAAATAACACAATGAAGGAATATTAAAAAATAACAGAATAAATGAATATTAAAAAATAACAAAATGAAGGAATTTTTAAAAAATAACAGAATGAAGGAATATTAACCCACCTGATTTCTTGTAAGACGATATTTACAATTTTGAAAAAATAACACAATGAAGCAATATAAAAAATAACACAATGAAGCAATATAAAAAATAACACAATGAAAGAAATATAAAAAAAAAACAATGAATGAATATTAAAAAAGCAGAATGTAGGAATATTAAAAAAATAACACAATGAAGGAATATATGCTATTAAAAAAAAAATTGGTTTTGCAAGATAATCGATCTTACAAAATGTTGAAATAGTATTTTTTAAGCAGGATTTTGAAACTTAAATTTATTTATTAGATTTTTCTGATTAATTAATTATTTTTAACAAATTATGAATTCATGAATTTAAAAAAATTTTTAATTTGCATTTACACACATGCGCGACTTTTGATCAGATAATTTTATTAATCCTTAGCGGCAAATGGTCCTTTTTTTAGAACCAGAAGGATAATTAACCATATTTCAGCAACATCTGTATTTTTCAAAAATATATATAGCTAGTCATAAAAATTGAAATGTCTTTTAAATATTACGCCTACTTTTTATGTATGTTGGCAACACTGATGTCTCAGTTTTCAGTATACTGTGAAAATCTATTGTGGAAGGATACAATCAGTTTCATCTATTATTCAATCAAATTTTTCGGTAAATAATCCTTACAACCAACTCACATTTTTATATATAGCATAAATGAATGCTTTAACTATCCTATTAAGACAAGAAAATCTTTGAAAGTTATTTTTAGTATTAAATAATGTTGTATTTACAAAATATTTTTGGTAATAAATTAAAGAAAAATAATTTGGGAACTAATAAGTTAATAGGGGTTGTTTAAACCCTTATAATTGATTTCCTCTGGACCAATGACTTATGGGCTCTTTTAGTTCAGTTAAGATGGGTTAATAGAGATAAAGAGATAAAGGATATGTAGAGAGAGGGAGAGGGAGGGGGAGTCCTGTTGTATGAAGAAAACGGTTACTGGATGAATTTCCATCCTCTGGCCTGGCTGGGTATGAAGAAAAACAGGTTATCATAGTTTGGTTATAAGGACAAACTGCTTCTACAATTTAAATAAATTTTATTCATACAGTTTCATAAACACAACAGAAATGGCCAGAAAAAAGTTGCCTAGATAAGAATATTTAGTTTTTGATGTGTGGTTGGTTAGATGATTGGTTAAGAAAAAAAAGTCAGGATGAAGAACTTGGTAGAGTTAGCTGTGTCTGGCCGCATCTGACTGAAATAGAATATTGAACAAGAAAAAGGGTCACCATCTTCCATAAATAACTAACTCCTTTTATAATGTTACCTCTACATGTGTAAGTTTTAAAAGAACAGTTTTCTCTTTTCTGCAAAAGAACATTTTTCACTTTTCAAAAAAAACAAACATATTTTCTCTTTTCAGAAAACGAACATTTTGCACTTTGCAACATAACAAAGACAGTTTTGATCAAACTGAACAGTTATTTACTCTATTGTTGCAATTTTCGTGTTAATTAAAATGTATTCTCATGTGTTGCTATGACCAATAAAGTTTCTCTTATTGTTATCGTTTAAAAACTTAAGCAGGAGGTAAATGTAGCAGTTACATGATGGACCTATTTTGTTTAGTATCGTGCGTTAGATTGAGTTGTGGTTTGGCTTTGCACGCACGCACTAGTCTTATAAATGTGTGGGAGTTCGGATGCATCTGTGCAGAATCGAAATCAATATACGTCAACAAGGCTTGGTGCCAAAAATACGATTCAAATCAGTTCCAGTTTTTATTGCCTCTAGATAGGATGTGCTATACTGTTCTCGTCGTTTAGCCACAAGCGACCTGCTAGAATGGAACTCCAGGATACAGCATTTGTTTATCGACAAAAGCCAGCCTACCAAACAATTATCGTTTTACGGGGGGGGGGGAGGAACAAACATTGAAGCTCAGTCGAGCACCTACCATGAAAATAGCGATAGAGTAGAGAAAGACTAGCAACCTCTCTTCTGTGAGAAAAAGGCCGTAGGGAAGAGAAGAGGACATCATCACTAGATTTTTAAGTCGATTTTTTGCTCTGTCAAGGCAGGAAAAAGTGCTCTGAGCATCTTAGGATATTCAAAATAGAATTTTGAAACTTGAATTCATTAAATTCATATTCATTAAAGATATTTTTCGTTTTAATTAATTAATTTATTGATTAATCGATTTTTATTTTTTAAATCTTACAAATCATGCTGATTCATATTTACACACACATACACACACACCATATTTGATCAGATAATTTTCTAGAGATTTGCTAAATATTTTCTTAAAACTTGATGAAATTGCACTGGATAAAAGCAATTAGATCCGGATCAATCAACTCAACAGGAATTGAATCCCTTTTAATTTGTTTAACTTGGACTAGGTTGAGAAGGCCAACTGACCCACGGGGTTCAAACATTGCTGAAAAGAGTGACTGCATAAAGAGTGATGATCTGACAGCTTATAATTAATGATCATCATTAGCTTGCATTCAACACAACATGGACGAGATCTCCAACGCGTTGATCCTTAATTGCCAACTGTTACCACTCATTTATCCAAAATTAATTTCAGGCCAGATTTCCTGTAACGAGCTTCATTATCTAATTGATTTGAATCCATTGGTTTCAATGTGAAGATCAACACATCATCGGCTTTAATTTATGATAATTACTCTGAGTTGCCAAAGATGCCTGAAAGCTACTGAAAGAGATTACGACCAGAATTGCCCAGAAAGCAAAGACAGAAAGACACTAAAGAAACTAACATGCTTAACATATTATTCTTTTTAACTCTCAAACGTTAACTTAGTAAAGAAGTGAAGAACATTAATTTTCCTCTCCCCAATTGACCAGTTAACTATATTATAGTCCATATAGTATATCTTTCTTGTTGTCTCTTGGTCTTACCAGATTTCAGGACATGAATTCATCTAGTCTGGTGGAGTATACAGCTTAGTACTGTCACTAGATTAAACATCACTCTGAGAAGGTGCACCATTCCTCGTATAAGTCAGTATATAGCCATACCGAGGTGATCTTATTTGGAGTTCGAATACTATGTTATTTTGAATATTTGGTCAGAGTTAACTTGTAGAATGAAGTATCCTCATGTCAGGTTGTCCTGACAAACCCTTGTACAGAGAGAACGAAGACACATGAGGATGTTATCTAGTAGGGAATTCAAAGTTTCCTTTTGTGAAAATGATGATCCACACACTTCACAATAATAAGGTTAATCTCCAATATTAAGTGTTAACTTTATTTCATAATCCTCAGAATTTCTTTGCACATTTTCAAAGCATGAGACAAATCTTTTCTGCACCAAATTGTTGTTGTTAGTCTCCACTGCTTTTGGCAGACAAACACAATCGTTCTGTCTAGATCAGTTGATACAGTCAAAACTGAGGATCCGAGAAAAACGAAATTATCAACATTTTCAATGTTGGTTTATCGGAAATTTTAATTTCACTAGTTTGAACCAATAAAAAATAGTAAATAAACTATTTAAAAAATATCCCCTCCCCCAAAAAAGAACATTCCAATTCTAAAAAAAAAAAGTAGTGCTTCTATATTATTGGGGCAGATGAAAATTTTCATTTTAGAAGAGTCAGTTGAAAGGGGAGATAATTCAAATTGTTTTTTTTTTTTTGTTGTTGTAACCATAACCCATTAGGAAAATCCAGAGAATTAGTAAGAAAATAAATTTTAAAAAAGGTACTTATACAGTTTACGTTATAATTTAGAAAGCCATTCTTAACATGGGGAGGTGGGGGTGTAATATTGTTAGGAAAGGTGGTAATCTTTATATTTAACTAAGCATGTACAAAGAGTTGCTTTATCATAAAATTCAAATAGACACAAAAAAAAAACACTAAAAAATCCTCAAATTTCCCAATTCAAAATGCAACTTTCCTGGAGTCGGATATTTATGGATTCTCCGTTGTTAGTCACTGGAAGCTATAACTTTGATTTCCAAACGAGTGAAACATTTTCTCATTGTTTGCGGCCAGAAGTTTTTCGACATTTCACCTTCTCCATTCTTGCTTCACTTCATCCCAGCTTTGTTGGCATTGAAAGCTGAATAAATCTGCAAACAGATCAGAGTTGACAACTGACTCAATCAACATCCTCCGAGGTGTTGGTGTAACATCCCCCAATTGCGTGCGGGGTAATCGCATCATAATATCCAGCTCACAATTCTCTTCTTTTTTTATTTAAAACAACAAAGTTTGTGTTATATATCATCGTGGTCGTCTGGTGATTCTGCTTTGGGATTTCACTTGTTTGGTGCGGCTGTTCTGTGAAAGAGGAGGAGGAGGGTGGTGGTGATCATGATGATGATGGTGGTGGTGTTCTGTGAAAGAGGAGGAGGAGGGTGGTGGTGATCATGATGAGGATGATTGCTATCTCGTCTAGAACTTTGTTTTATATATTATTGTGGTCGTCTTTCAGCTCTGCTTTTGGGATTTCACCTCTTCAGTGGAGGCTGTTCTATGGAGGAGTAGGTGCAGGAGGTGGTGGTGATGATGACGATGATGGTGGTGGTGTTCTATGGAGGAGTAGGTGCAGGAGGTGGTGGTGATGATGATGATGATGATGATGATGGTAGTGGTGTTCTGTGGAGGAGTAAACGCAGGAGGAGTTGATGACGACGACGACGATGATGATAGTGATGATGAGCATAATGATGATTCTTATCGTGATGATGATGATGGTTATCTCGCCTAGAAACTTCTCCAGTTGCTGTTAATTTTCATAAATTAACGCAAACAAATGACTGTGACAACTGGCTCTTTTGCTAGGAGCAAAGTGTTGTATCTGTTCTGATAGTACACTTCATTTTTTTCTGTCCTCGGTCAGTGAAGGAGAAATCCTTCCAGCCTGATGCAATTTTAACTTTTGCCTCTATCCAGCGTGTCTATTTTTAGAGAACTGGACCCCCTCTCCCATAAAGCCCGACCTTGTGTCTAACTCTGCCTTCGTGGGGAGGCAAGTAAATAGGAACAACTTGCTATTTTATTTCATCTTAGTCATTGTCTTTGTGCGGTGGGAGTGATGCAACCCTGGCTTGCTTTAACTACTCATTTTAAGACCCCATTTTATATGCCGTGTTCGATCTGCTCCCAATTGATTTCTCCAAACAAAAATATTCCCAAACTTTGTAGATGACGTCACTCCTCACATGATTATTACTTCCGCTTTTATCATCCACACGTTTGTCAAACTAAACCTTCTGACCTCGATAGACAACCACTTGCTAAGGTTGTCAAACTTAATCTTCTGACCTCGACACTTGCTAAGGTTGTCCTTGATATCCAACATTCGATCTGCTGTGTTGAGCTAATTTTTATTTTTTATATATTTAACGATATTTTTTAGACGAAGTTCTGTTGTTCTTTAGCTTATTTACATGTTTCGGACTGTTGTCCTCACCTTGGTTGTTGCTATGTTCACAACGTTTCAGCTATCGTAACCTTTAGACTTCTTCAGGTGTAATTTTTTTTTTGTAGCTGATATACTTTCAAGAATTTCAGATTTAACATTTTATTTAACCTGCTGTTTGCTTTCAGTTCATGTCTCGTACGTTTTTAGATTTGTTTTTCCGTACTAAAGCATCACCACTCATCAAGGCCAGAAGTCACTCGAGGATAAGGGTTAATAGGACGGGATGATTGCCAGTTGAAAGATGAAGAACCCCATGAGAGGATTGAGGATGATTAATGGAATGAACTAAGTTTGATTAGTTCTCACGTATCAGTTAATTGGTCCCCCGATTTATAAAATCGGGGACCTATGTTTTGAGGCATTTCCGTCTGTCCGTCCGTCCGGATTTTTCTCCGCAACCATCCATTGAATTTCTCTGAAATTTTGCATGAAGTTGTAACTTTGGTCAGGTTAGAAAGTGACATTCTCCGATTTTTGAAAAAAATCTGGTTAGCCCCCCCAGGTGGTCAAAAGGCTCCGAAATGGAAAAAAATAACATTTTTTGCCCCATAACTTTCCATCCATCCATTCAATTTCTCTGAAACTTGGTCAAAATGTGGAGGCAATTGTTCCTAATAGGAAATAAGTATCGTTGACCTTGGAAAAAATTTGGTTCGCGCCCCCAGGGGGTTAAAAGCCCCAAAAATTGCAAAAAATGACTCTTTTCTCCCATAATGCTTGATCTATCCATTCAATTTTTTAAAAACTTGGCCAAAATGTAGAGGCAATTGTTCTGGATATAAAATGAGCATCCTTGAACTCAGAAAAATTCTGGTTTGCGCCCCCATGGGGTCAAAAGGGGGGTCAAAAATGCCCCAAATTGCCCAAATTTATTGCATTTTACACTCGCCACATCGAGGGAGACCACACCTGCGCGGCTTGTTTCTTTTAAAGTTCCTTCATAACAAGGATTCCTCGTAGAATATCTTTTACCCAATGGACAAAATAGTGCGAATATAACACTCAGTCTAAAATATGTAAATGATTTAAATATTTTGAGGCAGTTTACAATTTACGGCAAAGACAAACTCAAGCTTTGTAAAAGAAACACTGCATTATTTTTCGATAATCCACATAGTCTAAGGAGATTGGGAACGTACAGTGGGGTCTTCGTTTTCACCCAACAGCCATAATTAGCAGATACAATATTTTACTGTACTTATGTAGTTTACGGACCGTGTTATGGTCGACACATTCCGGCAGGGTACGTAAACCGCCGGAAGGTGCCGAACGAAAACTTTGTGTTTTTTTGGCAAAAACGCTGGCCAATATTAAAACGCTGGCCATCAGTAATAATTAAGGGAAAAACATTTAAATAAAACATGTTTTTTTTTGTTACGACGAAAATACAATAAAAAATTAATGGAAAAATATGCAATTTTGTAAGAAACTTAAAAATTAAGGAAAAAAAGTTCAAATCAAGAAAAAAAAACACTCATGTTATGCTAAGTTTCATGAATATTTTTTAGCAAAGAAAATATAATACAACTTCTTGCTAACAGTTTTTAATGATTATTTTCTTTTTTTTTTCTTGACAATTCTTTTTCAACCTTACCGACTAGGTTAGGGTTAGGGTGTTTTTCTGTTAGGGTTCGATTAGGGTTAGGGTGTTTTGTTAGCAGATAAGCGCAATCCCCAACCACACCTCTCCTGAACCGGCATTGCTTAAGTCCAGTGGCAAGAAGTCCAGGGCGACTGGAAACAATAAGCTGAGAACTCTCCCACACACAGCACCTGGTATTCCCAAATAGTCACTCACTTAATACTAACCAGGCTTAACTTTGCTTAACTTCGGTGTTCTAACGGGAACCAGTGTGTCAAGTGATTATGTAGGCGCCACCAAAAAGATGCACACTATGCCACGTCAGACTAATCCAGCCCTGAGAACAGATACATTTTATGAAAAGGCAAGATTGAATAATCTCCTGTCTTCATCGGACCTCGTATCACTTGATTATTTATTTCATGAGAACCCATCAGAGATAAAGTTTATTGCAAAATACTGTCAACAATAAATGTATGAAGCCATATCAAGAGAATGTGCCGCTACACTGAATTATTGACGACATTTGCAATTCCATTGTGTATCGTTATCTGTTGTGCATCAAAGATGAATTTAGTGTGCAATAAATTAAATGAACCGTTCAGTTATTCAAACAGAATTCATCGAAATACAAAATTGTTTGCCGCATTTGCAACAACAAGAATAATAGTGTAGAATTTTGTATAGTCGGACTACTGTTCTCATCTTGGGTGTTTTTATCACAACGTTTCGGCCGATGTAACCTCCGACCTTCTTCAGGTGTACCTTGTTGAACTCGGGAATCTTTCTGTGGAACTCGGGAATCTGGACGGAATTTCGAACGGAACCCTTTATTAAATCCACAGGGGTAGCATGCTCTCGTTCCATCTGCCATGACTGGGAAGCAGTCTTCAGTAATTCGCAATTCTTCGTATCGCCCGCACGGAGGATTGAACCTTCAACCTTCAGATGACTGTCACTTAGAACTGAGTTCTCGGGTGGTGTCCTTTGGTGTTGTGTCGAGATGACATCAGCTCCAACAAATCAAATATGAAGGGCTTGTCGGAAAAAATCTAAAGAATATGTAATCCATATGACATCAGGATAGTATTCAGAAGCGACTCAACTCTCCAAAAGCATCTTGTGAGAGTCAAACTCCCTACGAAAAAAGTCCTGACTAATAACTGTGTGTATGCGATTCCATGTAAGTGTGGAAAAGTATACAAAGGTGAGAGATTCTACAAATTATCAATCCTCATCTAAAAAATTCCGAAAAAGAATAATAGTCGTCATCGAAAACGCTGATAATGATTTTTTTCTGTCTGTACATGTTGCGGCGATTTCACTGAGCATAGTTGTTTTTTTCTTTACTACTATTGCTGATACGGCCGGTTCTCTCTCTCTCTCTTTCTCTCTCTCTCTCTCTCTCTCTCTCTTTCTCTGCCTCTCTCCGTTTCAAAAGATGTTATAACACTGATGATGATATTTTCCTGTCCGAAAATGTCAATTTCAATGTGTTTTGTTGATTTTTCAACGTTACTGCTTCTACGTTTTCGTCTCTCTCTCACACACACTCTTCTTTTCATCTATTATACATACTAGCAAATATATGCTCCCTCCGGTCGCATATTTTTGCTAGGCTGCCGCATCAGAAATGAAGACTCACGTGTAAGCCAATGGAGCCCCAGTCATATTTCTGTGGTGGTTAGACATTGATTTTCTGTGTTTATGACCAAGATTATTTTTAGTTGAAAATAAAGGAAAAAAATTCGATCCTACCCCGATTTTTGTTGTACCCTCGCCCATAAATAGAAAGACTTGTAGTTTAAAAAGAAAAAAAATTTTTTTGTACCCCCTCAATTTTTTTATATTACCAGTCATAGAAATATTTATTAGTTAAGAAAAAAAAAAAAAATTTTGACCGCCTTCCCCCAATTTTTTTATCCTCCCCCCCTATACATGTAAATATTTTTAATTAAAAAGGAAAAAAACAAACCTAACCCTAACTGTAACGATGGAGTCAAAGTTAGCGTGGGTCCTAAAATGAAAAAGCACCAAAAAATCAAATACAGTGAACATAGTGTGTGTGTGTTTGTTTAATGACCTTTTTTTAATTAAACAATTTGATTCTACAATCAGTTGTATAGTTTTCCAGTACAATGTGTTAGTTTATTTTGTTGACATTAAAGAAAAAAAAAATCACATCTTTTTTTTTAATAAATAAAACATGGAATCATAAATTCTGTTGAGGTCGTGAAAAAATGATAATATTGGATATGAAAGTATTAAGAAATTAAATACAGTAAACACGAAAAGTTTTTTAATTCTCGGAAAGAAAAGGTTTACCTGAACTGTGTGTGTGTGCGTGCGTGCGTGCGTGCGTGCGTGCGTGCGTGCGTTTTTATATAGTAATTTTTAAATCAATTATTATTTTAATTAAACAATTTGATTTAATAAATTTGTGTTTTAAAACATAATGGCTAAGAATAAACAAACTTAGGACGGTTTTAAAAATGGAAAACTGAGCACGGTGGATACCAGCGTTGTTGTTTACATATTTAACGTGCCATATTAACATCAGCTGCTTAATCAGATCGCCATATTTAATTACCGGAGGGAGGGATGACACCACTGATTAAACAGCTAATCGGCTGCTTAATCAGATCGCCATATTTAATTACCGGAGGGAGGGAGGACACCACTTATTAAACAGCTAATGACTTTGCAATTTTAACAGTACTCGCGTTGAAATGGTTTAGAAAACACGCCGGTTATGATGAAAATGGCTTTAATTAATTGTATGAATAATGTTTATTAATATAACCTTATCGGAAAATATTGTAAATACATATGTAAATTGGATAATAGCAGTTATAAGTGTATATTTGTAAATATGAATTTAATTGAAAGTTTAAAGGAATGACTTATGTTAATGGCAACACCCATCTGGTGTCTGAACGCATTTTGATGACAGTATATAAAGAATTTCAAAAAGATTAGTTTCAGTTAAATAGTCATACTGGAGTTTCGGCTTCAGACAGACAGATACATAAACTCCATTATTAATAGATATTACATACAAAAAGACTATATGTTATTTAAGTAAATAATACAAGATTTTACTCGGAAATACGGTATGTATACTAGAGATTAAAGATCCAAACATAAGTTTCTGTACGTCTAATTTGCATAATTATTTTTTAAACTGTTTAAAATAAATTACTGTTTGGTGTTATATACTTTTAATTTTAGTTGGCTATTTTCCCTACATATATGTAATAGTTTTGTCGATATTAACTGTAATTAATTGAAATTATTGAATAACAAAATGATAAATTATCAAAACGTTTCTTAAAATATTTTGAATTATTTTCAAGGGAGGTAATTGGAATGGCAACAGTTTTTCGCAATTATCTTTGTTTACAGTACGAGTACAACAACAAAAATACTGCGCACAGTAAAATTTTTCTGATGAAGTCTAGAAATAGAAAAAATTCAACTAAGTTCTAATTGTAAAATTGAAATTTGTCGACTATTTTTCAAATTAAAATTCCTTTATTTATTTATTTATTTATTTATTTATTTATTTATTTTAACTTGTGTACGTTTTCAGCGTCCTAAATTATCTTTAAAAAAAAACGTCATTCTATACGATTATTCGATATTAAATTAAATCTTTATTAAAATTTGTTACTACATCTTAAATTGTAATGTAAGTTTGAATCTACGAATCGAATAATCGCACAGAATGTCGGCTTTTTGAATTTGGGACGCTAAAAACGTACAAAATGTATATAAAAAAACACCCCGAAACAGATATTCCTATTTACTTGCCTCCACACGAGAGCAAAGTTAGACACAAGGTCGATTTTTAATGCGGAGTAATCCAGCTCCCCCAAAAAGAGCACTCTGGATTGTAACAAAAATTTAAATTGCCTCAGTCTAGAAGGACTTCTTTCAATAACCGAGGACAGAATATACAAAGTGTAACATCAGAACAGATACTACACTTTGTTCTAAATAGTTGTTATATATTTTTTTGTAATTATCACAAATCAGTTTTCAAAAAGAAATTAAACTTGATTTAATTTTAAACGTTTTGCCATTTTTTAGCTTAGTTTTTTTTTTTTTAAATCATTCCGTTCCCTCACAAAATATTTAAAAAAAAACAAAAAACGCGCACACACAATCTGTATTTGAAATGGGGTTAACCTTTTACTTTCCTTCTGGATGGAATTAAATTGGAAACTTTCTTAGTTTATTTCTACTAAAAATGATGGATTTTTTTGTTGTTGTTAAATATTGCTTCAAACATTATATTTCTGTACCCTTTAATTACGTACCCTTATTTTTTTTAAAATCCAGTATTGTCTAACAATGGGAAAACAACTTTAAATTAATATTCAAAAATGTAAACATGACTATATTTTTTAACTATACGCCTCATCCCCTATCCTCGATTAATTACTGCCCGGAGGGCGGGTAGGTTTTGCTAGTATATATATGAAGCTTAAATGCAATATATCCAATTTCTTTAAATTGGCAAATTGATTTTAAAAAGAAGAACATTTAAGATTTCATATTAGACAATAAAAACTTATTTTAATTGAAGGCCAAAAATAGACAGATATCATACGATATAAAAATCATTTTGGAGTGATTATATGTAAAACCTTTGCTTTTAGTAATTTAACAATTTTCTTATTAGTGTTCATCATTTTTTTCAACTCAAACTATATATATATATATATATATATATATATATATATATATATATATATATATATATTAGAGGTAAAAGATGAGAATAAAGAATTGTAAAGATACAATATTTATTAAAACATCAAAATGCTTCCTCAAATGTTTTCCATTGTAATAGATTGAAAATAGTGAGGCAACTAAAGATTTATTTCAACGCCGATTTGACAAAATGCTATTTTGAATTTTTTAATAAAGAATTGAAAATAATCGACGATTGATATGCAAAATAAGAAAACGATGAATAACAGAATAGTTAACAAAGCCCCTTCCCTATGTTAAGAATGAGTTTCTAAATAATAAAGTTTCTATTTAGAAAACCATTCTTGACATGAGAAGGGTGGGAAGGAGGGTTGTTAACTATTCTGTACCTTCATTCTATCAAAGAATGTTCATGGTTTTTATTCTAATTATAAAATTGTCGTCGGTTATTGCTCCTGTCAATATAACAGAAATGATTTGTTTTACGATAAAAAGAAAAACAAGATGAGATAATAATAATAATAGTAATACTACTAATAATAATAATGGCAAATTTATAGATTAAATAAATAAACCCCCCAAAATGAGTTTCTTCTTGTTTTAGAAAATTACGTGTGAACACGTTGAAAAACTTGGGGGAAAAAAACAATTATTTTAAAATTTAGAGTGGGGGATCAGTTTCGTATATAAATTTAAGGTAAATACACGGAATTTATCTCCCAGAGCAAAATAAACATATCTTGTCTACTGCTCTAAGACGCTAGAATGTCCCGGAAATGGGGGTTCATTTTATGTTAAATTTATATGTGACACTGATCCCCCACTGTATATTCTAGAATAATTGAGTTTTTTTCAGGGTGTTCACAAAAAAGTATAATGTCATTTTTTAAGAAGAAGGTGATATAGCTGAAGGTGTTAATCTCCTATAATCCAACAATAATACTATTATTATCATTATTATTATTATCATTATTATTATCATCATTATTATTATTATTATTACTACTACTACTAATAATAATAATACTTAGAATTTCTTATATAGCAAAATAATCTACTTAACTTTTTCAAATAAAACAATTCAAACTTTCACATTATATTAAAATATAATTTTTGAATATGAAACAAAAATTAATAAAAAACATTACTAATTAATATTTATCAATTCATAAAACACATTTAACATGTTTTTAAATAGTTAAGAAAAATATATACGTAGACACATGGCAAATCTTTACTGTATTTCAGAGTAGTCAATGTACTTGTCTCTTTTCAGTGGAAGGAAAATGTACCTACTGAACTGCAAAACGGTGTCAATAATAAACAATATTTATTTCTATTATTATTCTTTGATTTTATTGCATTCTATATCCATCTCCATCCACTTTTTATATATTTTGATATTTCATTTTACAACCAGTTCACAGACATGAAAATTCACAATCAGAGAAGAACTGACGCAAAAGTGTGTTCTCACACAGAGCCGTGAAAATCTTTAAATTCACTAATGGAGTTATACTTACTTCAACTGAACGCCAAGCCTTTTAGAATGTTAAAAAAGAGTTTTCAAAACTTTTGTCCACATCTTGTGAGGTTTGTCATTGCTGGGGGACCGGACAAAAGTCCATCGGACAAAATCCCATCATATAATTAAAAATAAAAACGGACAAAAGCTCAACGGGAGAAAATAAATAAATTTGATTTTTATAATACAATGATCAATTATATTTGTCAGTATTTTTCTTGAAAAAAAGGTTCTATTTAATTTTTAAACATTTTTCAAGACCTTGTAAATCACCTGCATTCTTTTCAAAGTTACCTAGCGAATTTATGCAAGGTTTTATTTTTACACAAGTAAAATAAATGTACATAGTATTTTGATGTTATTATGATCTATAGATTTTAGTTTTACTGATAGTTTAAAAGCAATAAAAATGAATTATTCCATCATTAATATCAGCAATGAAGAATTCAGTTTTTAAAAAAATGTAAAAGAATCGTTTTAGAATCGGAAATTAGGCTCAAATTTCTCTGATTCCGATAACCCAAAAGAGCTCTGATTTTTCCGATTCCCGAATCTGATTCTGATTAATCGTCCCAACACTGATATTTATATATATTTCTATGTACAGGATCATCTTCTAAACTAATTAACCAATCATGATGAATTTTGGAATATATATTCTCGGCAACACCGTGAGTAACTTGGGCACATTATATATTTTTTTTAATTTTAACATTTAGGAAATGTATATATATATAAAGTTAGATAATATATTTCGTTGTACAGGATAAACTCCTAAACTAATGAACCGATCATTATGAATTACGGAATAAATATCCTCGGCAACCTGGTAAGTAACATTGGCACATTACTTTTTTGTAAACTTTACCATTTATCCAAACTCGCCCTCGCCTCCAAAACTTAAAAAATAAGTTAGATACAAAATAGTTAATGGAATTGTTGTACATCAAATTTTGAGTTATATTAATTGATACATTTTAAAAACAAGATCAGTGCATGTGCATGAACTTCAATAATATATATGTGCTTGGTAAAATCCTAAACTATTGAAATTATTATGAATTATGGAATATGTATTCTAGGCAACAAGGTGAATAACGTGGGCACATTTTTTTTGTAAGCTTTACCATTTAGGGGGTTCCACTGAAACTGTACCATACTCCTTCAAAGAAAAAATATTAAAATTTAAAACTGATATATTTATTGCCTATACCTGTTCTGGAACGGGTATTCTATTTGTAACATTTAAAAAAAAAAAGATAGTCAAGAATTTCCTTTCATAACACAAATGCTTTGTATGCTTGCATAAGTAAGGCTTTATTGAAACACATAATGTGTAATGATTTGCTGATAGTTGTCTCTCCCCTCAATTTTTCGAATAGCACACCCTATCATGAAATTATTTAATTTTTCGCAACAGTTAATCTCTAAATATATCTCTCTTTATATAAAGTAAGGAATGTTGATATGTTAATATTTTTGTAGTTACATGATCGACCACTAAACTAATTAATCAATCATCATGTATTTTGGAACACAGCTGCGAGGTGTCAGGGGTTTAAATGTGGGCAATATTTGGTTTCATATAGTATCATACCAAGGAAGTAAAAAGAGGATGAAAACCTTTCATGAAAATTCAGATACCTCCGATTTTTGTGAAATTTTAACAATATGTATTAGACATCAATAAATAAATGTTCCCCAAATTTCAGTTTCTTTGGGGTATTTTAAAGGATTTTAGGGGGCGTAATATGAGGCATAATATGAGCGCAACCTCTCATTCGAAATTCAAATATTTCAGATTTGCATTAAATTTGATTTATAGTTAAGCAAGATTCAATGAATTTCAATTTCTTCTTAAGCACCCTCAAGCCTTAAATTTTAGACATTTTCTAGAATCAAAATCATCTATTGCATTTTGGTCAAAATTGGAATAAGGATTCTAGACGTGAGGTTTAGTTGCATTATATCGTGATTGTAGGGAGACATAAAAGTTGTGCAAAGCTGTTTTGTTCGGAGAGTTCATTTTAGCCATCTTGAGACGGGTATTCTTTTAGTATCTCTCTTTGTTCCATTTTACTTCAGTCAAAGTTCTCAGAAATCAAGGGTACCCTTCTGGGGGCTAACACTTGAATTCTATGTGAGATACACAAATATTCCATTAAACTTCTCCTTTACCTGTCAAATGCTGAGTGAGTAAAGAAGTTAACATTTATTTTTTTCTCCCTAATTGACCAGTTAACTATGTTATAGTATATATCTCTTGTGGTCTCTTGGTCTTACCGGATTCCAGGACAAGAATTCATTTAGTCTGGTGGAGTATCTAGCTAAGTGTTGTTACTTCAGGTTACATCACTAAGAGAAAGTGCACTCTTTCTCGTATTAGCCAGTGTATAGCCATACCAAAAAGATCTTATATATGCTGCGAATACTATGTTATTTTGAATATTTTGTCAGGGTTTACTTGTAGGGTGAAGTATCCTCATGCTAGGTTGTCCTGACAAACCCTTGTACAAAGAGACCGAAGACACTCGAGAATGGTGTCTAGTATGTAATTCAAACTCTCCTGTAGGTAATTCAAACTCTCCTTTGTACTTTAGTATATTTATATGTTCTTATGTTTAATGTCTGTGTCTCTATCTGGTCTTCTCAACACTTTTATTCATCTATCATGTTATCGATGCCCATCACATATTTATCTATAAACTTATATATTTTTTTCAAATTATTCTTTCTTTTGATGCTGTTCGATTTCCCATGGTACACCACGATTTTCTATTCTCAATTAATCTGATATCTGCTCAATCATTTTCATTGTTGTACATTGCTGTTGTGCTGAAAAGAATACCAAGAAACACTTACGCATGAAAAATGTAATGGTGGATTTTTATGGCTCGGTTGCGGAGAACAGTTTAGAGAGCACGGAGTTGATGAAAATGTACCTTTCAAATTTGCTAGTCGGTCATGTTTTTTGTTCTTCATCTCAATTCGGGCCAGTTAATATATCAGTTTTGGACACCCATGCATCCACAACTGCAAAGTCAATTCTGGGAATGCACTCGTTGTAGCCACACACAGGAGTTGGTTTCAGTCATGTATTGTTTATTTAGTGAGTAATGAATTTTCGTCCGCTATGTCTGCAAGTGACCTTTACAGGTGTCACTGCATGAAATCATTAAATTTTTATACTTCCATCCAGGTGGGTGTCTGTGCCAATCAGCCGGGTGTTATTTCTTTCAACCAAGTGTTATTTTCGGTATCATTCAGCATATTTTATTCAACATCAATACTTGAGTTACAAATCAACATCAAGTGAGTTTCATTCTACAACTTCATAAACAATATTTCTACCACTGAAATGGTTGTTGATTTCTCTCGAGATTAATTACAAACGTCTGGGTTGATTATTTTGGTGAATAAAAAAACAAAATCATCACCGGAAAGAATCAAATTCTAACAATAGCAACTTTAGTCTGCTGTAATAAATGCAAACCGATTCATATCATAAAACATGGCCATTAAATCTTACCGATTTCTCCTATTAAAAGCAGTAATGTTAACGGTATCAACTGAAGCTAACAACGAGGATAGATATGAGCAGAAGGATTATACAAATACAGCAATGCTATAATCCTCTTTGACTACATAAAAAAAATATTAAAGCACTCTGAGAGCTCAGACCTCCACCTGAGTCCAATAATACTTCCCCTTACGAGTTGACTTGTTCTGTGCTTTGAGACAGCCCAAGTTTCTGTTGTATGGCTCAGAAACTTGGGCTGTCTCTGCTGGCATACTAAAGAAGCTGCACCGTAATGACAGGGCAATGGTCAGATGGATCTGTTTGGTGAGGCCTGAACAGTACGTTTCTTTTGAATCCCTGCTCTCACAGGTCGACTTGAAAAGCCTTACGGACATCATGCGGAAGAACAGACTGCGTTGGTTGGGTCACATTGAGCGTAGCAATGGCTGGATTGCTAAAGTCCGAAAGTTGAATGTGCCAGCAGAGAACATCACCACTGGCAGACCCAAGTTGACTTGGGAGGACGTAGTCAAACGTGATAGGAAGGCCATGGGTATGGATTCCATCAAACCTTGCCAAAGACAGGAGTGGAGAGGAAGACTTAGATTTCGAGACTAGACAATCAGGCCCCACCCTCATCAGAGGATTAATTGTGGCCTGATTCAACAAATAAACCGGTTGATGATGATGATGATGATTTGTCTCAAACTTTATAGCTTTCCAGTATATTCTGACATGTTTGTCAATTCTGCAATTCTAACCTGCTTTCGGTTTAAAGAAAGGAGGGATACTGTAACGTGGCCCCTTGTTTCCTTCCTAAGGGAGTTCCGCATAAGTTTGTAACATAGACATAACTTCAACTCTTTGTAGTCATTCATTCATTTCGTATGAATCAGACGATTCTATTGTTGGCATTGGTTTCCCCGATATTTTTCTAGTTAGAATTCTTTTTTAGAAAGGCATTGGATACTTAAGGGAGGGACCACGTGAAGGTTGCCAACATCCTAAGTGAAAGTGTTTCTGTGGAAACGAACTGGATTCAAATTTGGCAAACCCAGATCTTCAGTCTGTGTTGTTAACCATTTAGTCACTGTCACCTCCCACTCTTTCTTGTGTAACATTGATACAAATCTTTATGTGTGCTCTTATTTTCTTCAGAATAGAATATCTCTGTAATGTATTTCAAATGGTTATGTGTGACATTGCTTCTTATGTTTATGTGTTACATAGCCATTATCTTTCGTTAAGGGGATTTGTTTATAACTCATCTAAATGCCATGAATAAAAAAAACCCTGAAAATCTGCAGTTACTTGGTTCCTTCCTTCTGCAGTCGACCATGTATCATTTAGAGGGTAATTTCCTTCAGACTGTTAGAACACATAGAAGACTCGAAACAAAAAGGATTTTACATTGTTTAACGTTTGTTGCTTACTCTCACACTAATTTATCGATGTTCAGCGGGCTTCTTAACAGGGAGCAAAGCACAAGACGTTATCGCTGGTTAAAATAAGCAACTCAAAAGTTTTCCAATCAGTTCACCCTAATTATCAAAACCTGTTTTTATTTTACGCTTTTTTGCTAGACAACAAATCGCAAATGTTTATTATTTACCAAATTAATTTCTTAAATCAAAACCTGTCAAAACCAACCAGCATTGAATATGATTGACCAAATCTGATCACATTCACTGACCTTACTTTGCATAACCTACTTATTATCACATTAAATATTGTCACACTATCTCCTGTAAAGGTGTCCACATAGTGCATCTATAGTGAAGGAAAGGTTGCGCAATCACCAACAGCATTTTTTCTAAATCTACA
>OY744520.1:174154700-174259700 GCA_963556195.1 Sepiola atlantica | reverse complement strand
TTTTCCTTGGCCGTATCCTGCCAACTGAGCCTGCTACCACAATTGTTCTACATTAACTAACTCAAAAACTCACATCCATTCTTTAAACGTGGCCATACCATCGAAGTCTCTTGTTCTACACACATCTCTCTATACTGTTCAGATTTAATCTTCCTCTGAGGTCATCAGATCTAAGCCTTTCTTCAAGACTCACATTTCACATTCATCATCAATTTTAATGGCATTTCTCTCCATGCAATGCATGTCCTCAACCCTCACTGGCCAAGTTTCACTTCTTATTAACAATTATCCTTGAGTGGCTTTTGGCCTTGGTAAGTGATGACTCATGAGTAGATAAAAACTTCTTTTTTTTAAATTTAAGTTACGTCCAAACATTTCTATAACATGCCCTACCTGTCGATTGGTCTGTCACTCTTAAGTTTAAAATCTTTACAATAAGATCTGTCCGTCTATTTGTCACATGTAAGTTTGAAATAGGATGTCCATCACTCAACACAGATGGAATGGACGCATCTGGAGGATATCCGTTCTCGTTTTTTGGTACGAGTGGTTCCACCTGCAAATCTCTGTAGGTTAACTTGCTTGTTACTTTTGCTATAAGAATTCTGACCAATCCAAGGTCTTCTTTGTAGGCAGTGAATCTGTTTCCCCCGACCGACCGAACAAAAGGTCTTATTAGATTATCCGAACTGTGTCTGGTTGTTATTCATGCGCTAACATCTTAGAATCAACACTCGCAGAGCTTTGTGCAAAGAAGGTGAACGCAGGAAACATGGATGAATAACGGTGAATTCTTGGTGCTGGCTTCACTTCACAATTCCGAAATAACAAGGCCACTTAATAGCATTTAAAGCTTGTCACTTTCTTTCGCAACTCTGCTTATTACTTTCATCTGCTGTGAAACGCGTATTGGTTGGCCTCTATTGAAAACAGTAAAGATTCAATTACAATAAAATGGAACTTTTAAAAGAATGGTAAAGTCTTTTACTCATACTAGCAATAATATGAGACCAGAAGGCACATATTTTTGCTAGTATATATGATGTAAGTGTTGACTTTGCTAATTGTGCTGGTTATATTTATTCACTTGCATTGGGTCAGTTGTATTCTGTTACTTGAAATAAGAAGGGTCGACGTTTGCAAGAGGTCAACCGAATCCCCCATGTTCGCTATCAAAGACGACCCTGCCGATCATGCTTCTCAGATCTTTCTTCTGAGCCTCACATATTTATATTTTTTCGGTATCATGGTTTTATTGGTGTATGTGGCAACACCAGGCCCAGACTTATTTTACCTGTGATCGGGATCGTGTTTATCTAACCCATATGTAAAAATAACAGTTCACCACCACACACATTGTACGTGTTAGATGCTTAAAATAAAGAATGTTGATCAGGATTTGTTTCTAGACCTATGTTTATGGGAATTTAAAAAAATTGTTTATAGAACATAATCCCGAAGTCCTGCCATCGATTTTCCACGCCCCCTCTCTCTCTCTCTCTCATATATATATATATATATATATATATATATATATATATATATATATATATATAACTTCTTTGTAATATAGCAGAAAAAATCCCAGCAGAATGCTCGATTAATTGAGAATTAAAATTAAAAATTAAGAGCGTAATATTTATTTACTTTGGTACAGAAAAATTAGTACAACATTCGTACCGTCGGTTTCAAGCACAGAAGGACTTAGCCATCCGGCTCTCTTCAGCTTCTGTTGTCATCTGTTTCGGAAATGTGAAGTCACGTGTTACCCTCGTTTGGCCGCGTTATTTGCTTAGAGTGTTATGTATGTTTGTTTAAATTTAGTGTAAGGAAGATATAATAAGGTTTGAAAAAAAGGGGGTGGGGTGAAAAGTAACAGTTGAGATTTAAACCGGAGAAGATTTAAAGAGATATAAAAAAATTTAAAAAATATTTCTATATAAATCCCGTGAGCCAATATTTATGAGTATCGTATATTTGGCTGTTACTGTTTTTGGGTTTAATGATGTGTCTTCTAAAGGAATTAGGGAGAGAAAATGGGTTGAAGGATTATACTTATGAAGAGATAAAAAGGTTGAAGGAACAACATTAAATTCAAATTTACGAATGTTGCACTAATTTTTCTGTACCAAAATAAATATATATATATATATATATATATATATATAGTTCGGCAGCAAGTCATTTTTTATGCAAACTTCATTGAAGACCATGGAGCTCTATCTTTTCACAATCATTAGTGTCAATCCTTCGACGCGGCGAGCAATTCTGCGGTTCTCAGGTGTTAACCGGTGAAGTATGGCACCTAGCGTTGTGTCGTGGGCCATTCCTCTAGCGCTGTCGGTCTCTCAACCGTCTTCAGGAGGCTGTGTCTTTTCGTTACTAAGAGCCGTTATTTATAGTTTTATTATTGACTAGCGGAACCCGTCGCCCGGCGTTGCACGGGAGAAAGTACTACCTATTGCATGACGTCGAATAAAAAAGAAACGGCCTATTGTTCATCTACCGTGTTGGGGAATGTTTTAAATTTAAAAAAAAAAAGTTGTAGCGAAAAAGAAAAAGTCGTAGCGTAGATTGGGATCGAACGCTGAAACTGCCGATTAAGAAACCTAAGTTCTAAACCATTGCCCCAATGTTTCCAGTTTAAAATCTATGTGTAAATAACCCAATTAATATAAAGTTCAACAATGACAGAGTTTACGGCATTTGGTGCATGAAGTAAAGGAGTTGGTCAATATTTCTATAATATGCGTCTTGTAGGTGTATGATTTGGAAAATGTAAATATTTAGGGGTCTACCAGTATGTTGGCGCTTATTCAATTAAGTAGGAAGTCGATTCGATCAAGAAATTCTAGGTGCCATCTTGAATGATTACATCTCGCTGGAACTGTGTTCGTTAATTTCATTCGGTTAATTCCGGAATGAATGTAAATGTAGAAGTTATAGGTAGAATTACAAGTAACGTAATCTGATATTCGCGAATAATCATCGGAGTGTAAGGTAGCGGTTGTTAAGTTTTTGCGTATTGCTTAATATTATGTAGTAAAATAATGCCAGACAAATACGAAATAACAATGGGTGTTTTGTTAAAATTATACTGTGTTTATTAGTTCTCGGTGTCGATGAGTGTAGTCACAGTACAGAATTGTTAGGGAGAAAAGTTTTTACTACCACCTATATGGAGTTGGTATTTCGGAGAGTTGTGGCGGCCGGGTCGAATGTAATATTCAGTGTTAGTTTGAAAAAAAGAATAACAAATTTACTAAAACACGCTCGAGTAAATAAGTGTAATGTAATGGTGAGTTTAGTAGCCTGTGATGCATGTGGTTATTTTCCTATTCTCCGAGAAGGTACAGGGGAAAAAACGTCTCTACTTTATATATTAGATTATATATCTATTAATTTACATATGTATACATATATATATATATATCTTTATCTAAATATATATATATATATATATATATATATATATATATATATATATATATATATATATAATGTGTGTGTGTGTGTTGCTATTGTTTAATGACATTTTTAAATTATTAAGTTTTTAACCAAATACTTAACCATAAATATTTTTTTAATTTGAAAAGTATTTAAACTTCGAACTAGCTCGAGCAAGTTATTTGGTTTAAATCTTTTTAAAACTATGTATCAAGAGCTGTACTTATATATACTTATATCTACTTCAGAAGGTTTATGGTAGACTTAATGACTGCTGAATAAGCGCTCATTTATATTTTAATCTTGTCAGTCAATAGAGTTTTTGAATTAATATTTCGACTGGTACAATCTACAAGAGTTACAGGCCTTGAATCACTCGATCTCTTCTCCCCCATGTTGATCAATATTTGTTTGAAAGGCCTATAATTCAGAGACTAAGTGTTTACGAACCTATGTTTATGGGAACTTTTTTTAATTATTTATATATAGAGAACATAATCTGAAGTCATGCCATCGATTTTCCAAACACTTAGTATAATATTAGCAATTATTTTTGTGTGTGCTTTTAAGACGTGGTCTGAGTTACGTTTTGTCCAACTTTTGTAAAAAAACATCCTGTTCAAAGAGATTTTGCCCCCCCCCCCTCACTTTGATTTTTGTCCTAACAAATACATTATTAGATCTATTTTCAGAATATGTATTCTTTTATGAGTTTATTTTCTACCGTTTCACAAAAATCAGGCCTTTTGCTCCCCCCATGCCCATTTTTGTGACAAATTTTCTTTTAAGTGCAACTTTTGGGCAAGAGGTATAATATCACCAGAAACAACTCAGATAAGACAATATAGGCGAAATATGCACAAAACGTCCATAAGACATACCACAGATACTGCTGTGCTCGCAATGTATGCAGTTCACCAGTACGGAAAATGACAATTGTTTGACAGGCTTTTGAATTTTCAGCCAAAATTTGAAAAAAAAAAAGAAACTTATTTCTCAGTCTGTGAAGTAGAGAATAGCAATTTAACTATTTCACTCATAAGAGTCAGTAAAATAACGTTTCTACTCTTTTAAACTAGCTTCAGGAGGCTTCGATATATATTTTTGGCCAAAAATCTGTTACCTGACTCTCCGATTTTTCAGTGTGTAAAAATAATCCTTTGTCATAAAAACAAAATTCAAAGGTATAAAGAATAGCTTGTTTGACTACCAAATCAATAGCTTTTCTTCGCTTTAGGTGTAGGAACATAATCTATTAATTTTAAGGCCATTTGAAATGATTAAGGCCCATTTTTTACGGTGAACAAGACTTTAAATCAAGGAAGGATCGAAACCTAATTTAAGCTGTATACAACCGAAATAACCACCATCATATTGAATTAACAGTCCTATTCAGTCTCAACAGATATCAATGTCACAAATGAAGTTAATCAGTGCCAATTAAGTATACTGAGGCAGACTTAATTGATAATACAGCCTAATTTGAGCCAATTTTGGCCATTTTGTAGCCATTTTGATGTTATTGGTACATTTCCGTGAAATTATACCTTCTCTCTTGTCTATTCAATGTAAGCTTTCATGCATACTTTGTTAGATTTTTATCTTTCTACAGTGAGAGACTAGCAGAGACGTACACAGCTGTAAAGGCTAATTTTGACATATTTTAATCCATTTTGACACTTCAAAATTCTATAATTCTAACTCTTTAATTTGACTTCATTTGATGCCAATGCATTGAAGCATTGCAGTGACATCGACCAATTCATTGAATAGCTGTCAGTAACTACACTTACTATCATCTTTTTAAGAGCCATAAAAAGAAATGCGGTGTTATATAGATGAGGGCACATATGAAAAACGCAGTTACACAGGTGAAAATGGCAGTTCCAAATGAATTTACTGTAAAACTCTTTGATATACTTATGTATCAGGCAAAAATAGGTATCTACACCAAAAATTAGAAAAAATATCAAGTAGAATTTTAATTAAATTAAAAATCAGTTTTATCGTGTTTTATGGATCCGCCATTGATTAGAGCGATGTCAGGGGGCCATTACTCAATCTGTCATATAAACTCGTAATAAATCAGTTGAGGTGGGCAAAATATGATGAAACTGATTTTTATTTTTAATGAAAATATTACGATAATTTTTCCTAATGTTTGGTAAGGATACTTATTTTTGCCGGATACGTAAGTGTAAACAATAGTTTTTATTTGGAAATGCGTTTTTCATATGTGCCCTGATCTATATAAGCACCAGAAATGCTTCCTAAGAAAAAGCGTATTGGTCGCTCCAGAGCCATCTTGATGAGAATGAGAAACCGTCATATCACACTGCAGCTATCAGAATCCACAGGGGTATGAACCCTGACACAAGTGGTACTTCATCAACCAGTGTTATAACACTTACAACACCACCATCAGACAAGTCCAAACGACGTCGACCATTTCTTAATGAGAAAGCAATGTCTCCTAACACATTGAATCTAAGAGTCTCAAGAATTAATTCTGCATGTTGAATAAAAAAAAAAACTCTCATGGATCAGAAGCAACAGCTCTATGGCTCGTTGGCGAATACTCTTAATTCAGAAGAAAATGATGCAGATGACATTGACGATGATGACCACAGTGATAATTGTATTGCTCACAATGATGATAATGATGACCATGAAGATTCAATCGACCAATTTGCTGAAGACGATGGTTTGAAGAAGTCCAGAATTTACAGCCTTCGAAAGACACTTGATAGCATGATTCTTACATCCCAATTGACAACGTAAAATGTTTCGTCATGTGTTATAAGTTTTTCCAGTTCTCACAGGAAACACATTTAGTTGACCTTAGATGAATGATTGTAGATCAGTTGAGATATCAAAGAGACCTTCTTCAGCAAAGAGTATTCCTTTATCTCACCTATGGAAATTCTCAAGCAAACATTCTGAAGTATTGGCTTGGAAAGCTGGTTGAAAATCCTATTGGTCAAACAATACTATAATCCTGGAATTTACCAGCTGAATATCTAGCAAAGACATCAACAGTTCTATCAATAGCAATGGAGATCAGTCAAACCAATGCATCCAAGAGGTTACCTTTTTAATTTATCTTGCAAAGAAAGTTTGTTTGAAGTCTGATGAACACGGCGATATCACAGCCTTATCTGGAGCCACCAATTGCAGGCGAACATTTGCCAAAACTATCCTTGTTGAGATTGAAACTGGGTCTAAAATGAAATAGTACTGAACCCTGAAAACTCCACAGCCGTTCAAGTACAAAAGGGAGTATCAGTGCGATATGACATTCGACGTCCTTCTAGAGTCAAAAGCGAATATTACACAAAGATTCAAATCCTGGTTGCCCTATACGTGTTGCTGTAATAAGCAGAGAATGTCCTCAAAATGCTGTGTCAGAGAGAGGAAGTTTCAACTATAGCAGGTTTTCCTTAAAATTGTGATCAGGAAAATAATCAGTTCTTCCCTTTCTGTCTGCTCTTATTCTTGTGTTGATCTATCTATCCATCAGGTCAATCTGGCTAATTTGTTAAAACTAAGACAACTAAAAGAAACTAAACTAAGCTTAGTAAATTTGACCTGACTTAGTTTCTTTTTGAAAACATTTTTTTCTGATCTTCTTTAGCTGCAAACACTGCATAAACTAAGAGCGTGTATCAAATAATGCATTATTCTTTAGAAGTACCTAAAAAGAAAAGAATCATATCTATCAATAAAGTGATGCACCAACAGTGATAGGAAAAAGTGATCAGACTTCTTTCAAGTTGTTTGATATTTGTTCTTTATTAATACTTAGGGTTATATTGAGCTTCGTATGTAAGTTATGTCACGTTGTTTGAATTCATGCATTTCAACTTTATTTTAAAGAGAATTCATGGAAAAAGTATCATAAATGTGATCAATTAGTCTTTCATACTGTTTTATGTTTCTCTGCAAGTCAAATAAAATTCATTTTGGACATTTTTAATGCATTTGGAAAGGTTAGATCGGTGTAACATTAAGTCTTGACAAAGTTCGCCAGTCCACTAATTCTGATTATATAATTTATAATGAGGTCTCTAAAAATCAATTTTTGACCACTTTAATTGCCTTTTTTTGATTGAAAATAGTTTCACTACATTTCCCATGAAACTTTGATAAAAATCCTGCATAGCATGCCTAATTTGACCAATTCCTAAGAGCCTGTATGAGCTACTACATTATTATTTAGAAGTAGCTAAAAAGAAATAAATTATATCTATCAATAAAGTGATGCATCAACAGTGATAGGAAAAAGTGAACAGTTATTTGATATTTGTTCTTTATTAATACTTAGAGTATATTGAGCTTCGTATGTAAGTTCTGTTGCATTTCTTGAATTCATGCATTTCAACTTTATTTTAAAGAGGATTTATGGGAAAAATACCATAAATGTGGTCAATTAGTCTTTCATACTGTTTTATGTTTCTCTGCAAGTCAAATAAAATCCATTTTGGACATTTTTGATGCATTTGGGAACATTAGATGAGTGAAACATTAAGTCCTGTCAGTTCATTAATTCCGATTATGTAATTCATAGTGGGGTCTCTAAGACTAAATTTTTGACGATTTGAATGACATCTTTTTGCATTGAAAATAGTTTCACTGTATTCCACATAAAATGTTAATGAAAATTCATGTATGGTATTATGTTTCTGAATTTTTGAGATGAGGATTGATAATTTGTATAATTTCGATTATTCGGACTACTGTTCTCTCAGTCATGGCTGACGGAACAAAAGCATGTTACCCTCATGGATTAAATAAAGGGTTCCGTTTGAAATTCCGTCCAAGTTTCTGAGTTCAACAGAAATATTCCCAAGTTCGAAAAGATACACCTGAAGAAAGCCGGAGGTTACAGCGGTCGAAACGTTGTGATGATCACACTCACGATGAGAACAGTAGTCCGAATAATCGAAATTATACAAATCATGTATTGTATGCTTAATTTGACCAATTCCTAAAAATTACACATTTTTCTGGAAGGTGGGACAAAAACGTAACCAAGAGCTCAGACCGCATCTTAAAGAGAAAATGGGGTACTGGTACAGCTTTTGAACCGTTAAAAAGCGAACTCTGTTTTTTTTCCCTTATCCTAACGTAACCCTAAACTAACTCTAACCTAGTGTGTTTTGACCTGTTCAAAAGCTGTACCAGTACCGAAAATGGAAATATACTGTCCTGTACAGTGATTGAACTCACAACCTTCAGATTATTAGACTTCTGTGTTTGATACATTCCCCTCCCACCATTTCTCGTCTTATTCGCGGCGGCGGCGGCCGGTCGTCGTCGTCGTCGTCGTCGTCGTCGTCGGTTTATAAGGGTTGAAAGGTCGTTAAAACCCAACAAACAAACAAAACCCACCATTTCTCGTCTTATTCGCTCTTTTCCTATCTAATACATTCAATGTGAAAACAATTACGCAAGATTATCAGAGTTTAAGTGTTATAAGTTTCTAGCTGCACTCACCCGGCGTTGCTCAGGATACGCTGAAGTCATTTTAGTTTTTAATTTTTATTACTAGTTGTACATATAACATTGAAATTTTCAATTTTACAAATAATGGAAAATAGGTTTTTGAGGCAAGTCACGAATAAATCGAACTAAAATCAATTTCAATATTATTCGACTTTTTAAATTATTATATTTTCTTTGATTTTCTTTACTAGAACTCTGTAGACCTCTCCCGCTTTCTCGGACGACTGAAATCAGTACAATGTATATTTCTGATTAAAGAAGAGTAGAAAATGGACCTTGCATTTACTTTCGGCAACCTCGTAACTCTTGCTTCCCTTATTTTGTTCTTTAGTCCTCACATTCCATGAGCGATGTTTCTGACAAAGGGGGAAGAAGTGCTGTTTTCTGGGTCGGAATCTATCCATCTAACACTTATCACTGGCTAATTTTTCACCTTCAAGCAGTTTCTTTTAATTTTTAGCTCCTTACATCAAGTGGTTTCATGCCTTGTCCGGAGCGATTTCCATTAAAACAAAAATGAATACTGAACTGGAAACTTTTGTGCTGCCACGCTTTGTCACAAACCTTATCCTCAATGTGAAATAGTTGCAGAAAATATCTATTTTAGTTTCTATCAAAAACGGTTTATTCTTTGTTAAAAATAAGAAAAAATCATATAACTTAATTACAAATATATATATATATATATATATATATATATATATATATATATATAAGTAAATTTCGCGTACAACAAAATCAATGAAACGTCAGAATGATAAATTAAAAACTAAGAAAATCGAATGAGATATGAGGGGAAAAAATTGTTTCAGTTGGAGAAAACGTTAGTTAGTTTTTAATTTATCATTCTGACGTTTCCTCTTAGAGGGTCAGACGATAAGGCCTTAAGGAAAATTTTAGCATTTTTCTTTTCCACCCGCCCGTTTCATTGATTAAAAAAATGTTTCCTCTGAAATATATATATATATATATATATATTTTACAAATGGATCAGCGCTTATCAAGGCCCAAAGACCACTCGAGGATAAGGGTTATTGAGTTTGACGGATAGACGGTGAAATTGATTATTTAAGAGGACGATTCAACGAGAATTTGTTTATATTGGACTTGAAAACGGTAATGTTATAATCAGCCGCGAAGCAGCTCCGTGGTACTGTGTTCCACAGACGAGCAGTTCTAGGAAAGAAACTTTGCTCATGGAAGTGCCGCTTAGTTCTAGGTACAGAGAGAGAGAAAGATAATTTATTGACAGTGGTTGTAGCTAGACGAGTTTTTGTTGTGAATGTTTTACAGGGGAGAGGGACCATAGTTTGAAGCTCAGTCGAGCACCTGCCATATACACAAATATATTCGTCCAGTAAACATACTTTATTTGGGTAAAACTTATACTCTTAATTCTTTAACTTTCTTCTTTTATTCTTTTATCAAACATTATTGGACATACAGCTGTTGCAATGTCCTTTCAATCAATCAATCAATTTTATTGGAAAAAATAGCAAAGTGCAGCAAGCCATATAAAACGATAGTTAGAGGATATTGCATCTATATACCGTCTGAATATTTGTCCAAGGCGACCTTAAACCTGGATATGGTAGGCATCATCACGACCTCCTCTGCCAAGCTGTTCCAGGGAGCAGAAACAGGGACAGAGAATGCTGCCTTTCTTCTGTTGAGATGAAAGCGACGATGATACAATGGTGTGACACCCCCCCCCTAAGGTAGATTTACATTTCCGTTGATGATTCTGTATGCCAGAATCAGGTCCCCTCGCATCCTTCGCTGCTCACGTGAGGACAGATTTAGTCTTTGAAGCCATTCTTTGTAGGTCAGCGTGGAGAATCTCGTCAGCATTCTGGTTGCCAACCGTTGAACACGCTCAAGATGTACAATATCTTTTTGAAGATAGAGATTTGTTGCTTGGATGTCAGAGAGAGAGAAATTAACACTTTAAATGTCGGCCTACTTGCGTGCACATGAGGAATATATATATATATATATATATGTATATATATATATATATATATATATATATATATATATATCACACGTCTGTTCCGTGTACTCATTGAGTCATGTCGTGTGCGCCCCTGCCGTCAATGGGACTAAAATAAGGAGCGACGACTTTCATGTTTTCTCGATACACAGAGAGAAAAGTTGTCATTGTAAAGAACCACGATGATGTTACTTAAAACCAAGGCTATTCCCATGCTTTCGTTGTTGGCATTGATCGCAATCCCCGCAAGTTAACTAAACCGATGTCAATCTTGACAAATCCTGTGTTAATAAAAATGACTTCAGAGACCCAGTTTTGAAGCGCAAGGCCAGACGAGAGCTTAAAGGCAAATTTGAAGAAAAATACAAGACTGCCAAGAATAGCTATTTTTCCCCAAAAGGTGCACTTCTAAACGATGTGGTTAAAAAAAATGTAATACGAATATATATATATATATATATATATATATATATATATATATTAGTACTTCATGTATCCACATAAAATATTATAAGGAGATATAATTTTTTATGTGTCAGTTTTCAGTATTTACTTCAACAGTGCTCGATACGTAAGTAGAGCTAGGTAGTAAGCAATGAAAATGTATATGGCAATCAAGCTACACAGAGGCTCCCGTTTTTCATCCCCGGGGGGCATTTAGCCTGACGATTCCCCCCGGGGATGAAATACGGGAGCCTCTGTGTAGTTTGATTGCCATATACATTTTTATTGCTTACTATATATATATATATATATATATATATATATATGATGGTTCTACAATACCTCCTTTGAATGTCATAACATGTTATTATTAAACATTGTTTTTTATGAAAACGTTTATAGTAATCGACGTACTTCAATATGTCCCCAAGACCTATCACTGTTCGTTCTCTTAACCAAGTGGTCATACATAATGCATGGCACTCTATTTGTGAGCTCTATATCTTACAGTCTAAAACTCACTTTTCTCTAACCTATCACGTGATCTGTTCAGCCAATCATGACATTGGATTTCTCCACGTTTATTCTCTCACACTTATACTTGCGGAAGATGACTCAAGAAATAAAGGAAATTAAATGTAACTTGCGTTTTGGACAATTTTTGTTTAGATTACAGCCCGTCTTATGTAAATTGGTCAGAATTTTAGAAAAAAGGTTTGCTAGATTAAATAGCCACAAAGTGTTTAGCATATTTAGCAAAATATACGTGGATTATCATTTTATATATTATTTTATCTATTATTATACTAAAGCTGAGTTAATCAACATTTGTTTCCATAAGTTTTTTTTTCCTTTATAGTTTAACCACACAAAATACATGTTAAAATATTCCTTGATTTTGGCATTGAGTAATATCTGGAAAAAAATCGATTTTAATTATTCGAATTAGCCGTAATTTGCAATTAACTTAACAAGTTATCCATCTCTTACTAAGTTTCTATTTATTACTTTCGCCTTCTCTCGCTCTGTTTTTGACACCACCCGCCCTCACTCTTATTGTATACAGTTTATATCACTCTCACTTCCGTCTCTCTCTTTCTCTGTCCCTCTCTCTCTCTCTCTGTTTATTACCAGTCAAAGTTAATAACATGAACTATGAAATAGAAGATTTGAAATAGTCGATTATAAACAACAATAGAGATTGTGACCACAAGTGTTAATACTATTTAACCCATAGCTAGAGAGAGATAGAAAGGGAGATGGTAGATATAGCGGACAGAAAGACTGATTTTAGATTTCGTCTCTTTATTTTTTAAAATTTATATGACATAATCATGTTGACACAGCGTTTCTAATTAGATCACCAGAGTTAAGAAACGTTCAACCTGGTCAGTAGCAGATGGGTGACCGTTTGAGAATATTGGGCACTGTATGTCATGTGCCCTGACTAGGATATGCATGCGACTAGGGATCACATGTGAATTTGATATCTCCTAATTTCTTCTTTCGATGGAAGCCGGATGCCCACCCAGGGCGAATACCATACCAGGTATTAGCAGAAAAAAGAAGAAGAAAGAAATTAAAAAAAAATCTAACTGGCTTTGCAAACTCATTTTTCTTCCTGATTCAAACAATCTAACCCGAGATCAATAGGTGAGCCAACGAGTCACTTTTTTTTCCTAGCGTTATATAGATATGTGCAAGTTGCCTATAGGCAAAACAATGGGATGAATAACTGTGTGTACACTCCTCTAGATGGTAAAGTTGTGCGTATTTCTCTTCCCAAATAAACAAGGTTATATATTTGTTTGTGGATATTCAAATTAAACAATATATAATTTCCGCTGGTTTATTTGTATTTTATCATGTTCGAAGGGCATTACAAATAAATGTTGTTTTCATATACAATGGGCGGTAATACTGCATCCCCCAGGCTCAACAGCTTCCTTCTTTCTTTCCTACAATAGTCTAATAATATTTTGATGTATGTGAGTAAAAATAGGGTAGATTTCCATGTATGGTTAAAATTAAGTAGAGTGGAATTTTCCAATTAGAAGTAGAGTGAGAGAGACGTGTCCCGGCAATGATGTCACAGAGGCAAGAAGCTGCTAATCTGATGTGGTGAATACACAGGGAAGATCTTTCTCTTTTTGACTGAATTGGTGGAGAGAGCAGTTGAGTTTTAGATAGCGACTCCCCCTAGGGGAGGAGTTTAAGGATATTTTGTGAGTGTACGTGCATACTAATAAAACCCCAAACAGATTTTGTTAAACCAGAGTGCATTTGTGATGTTTCATTATAAATGACTTTTATGAGAGCTGTTATTGAGAAGAAAAAGCATGTCTTTTAATCTGCACAGTGCATGCACTTCGTTGACGAGACCCACTTGTCGTATTTCAGTAGTCGCAGTGGTGATGTGGCATCCAAAGTTTCCATCTTGTTTCCTCTCTGTTATTGCAGACGCCTTCTTTATTGTTATGATGTTTCATACTATGTTTTATGATGCTGGTTCATACCTTTCCCAATAGTGTAATAATATTCAGATGTGTGTGTGTGTGTGTGTAAAAATAGGGTTAGAACGATGAATTTTTACGAAAAGTTAAAATAATGTAAAAAAAGGGCAAATGCCTTTAGAAATAAAAGTAGAACGAGAGATACGTGTACAGGAAGTTGAATTATGGGAGGAAGTCCGAAATGACACGTAGAGAGGAAAATCTTTCTCTTCGGCAAATAAACCGATTGTGTTCAGTCTCAGCTTTTTCGAAACTCTATCTTTGTTTGACCTTCTCCACCCGAGTGGGGGTAGGCGATAGGAAGCTTATATGTAACCTTACAGTGCTGTGATAGAATAAAAGAATACAACACCAAAAGACATGGCCATTGAGAAACACTGTTGTTGGAGTTTTCTTTATATTGTACATAATTGCAGCAGAATAGTAAGAGAGAAAGATGGAAACTTCTACTGCCACCTCACCACTGCGACTACAGACATTCGACCAGCTGTGAACGCATTGCAAGGATCAAAGAACACCCCCAGCTATGCTACACATCATTTTCAACATTTTAGCAGTTATTTTTATTTTCCGAATCCAGTAACCAGGCAATTCCAGGTAGCTATGCTGCCTTATATATTTTATCGCTTTTTTAGGGGGGGGGGCTTCTTTACAAAGAAATGTTGTCTCTGTATGGAACGTGCGGCACTGCATTCCTCAGACTGGAAACTCTTCTTTGTTTCCTACATACATCACTGTCAACCTTACGGAAGAACGAGCCTGCAATTGAAGGGCTAAATAAAGCCACTTTGACTTTGGTGTCCATGTCTATGGTAATTAAGGAATTCCATCATTCTTAGCAGTGACACCACGATTGGAATCCATTGTAAGTGATGCTGAAACACTCTGGCAATGCGGCGATGAATAATTCAGTAAGCTGTCACAATAGTGTAGACTTGATCTGCTTCAATCTCCGCGGCTGACACGAGATTCAAACGGAATTTCTCTTCTCTCTTTATTTAATCCTTCATGACCAAAAATCCCAGCAAGCCAAGAATACGAGACGATTTTGAAAGGTGGGACACGAGGAATTTATCGTTTTAAACCGAAATAGCAATCAACGTAACCATTTTGTGGAATCTCAGAGTCTGGAATTGCCTTCTGTTTTATTTGCTTTTCTCTTTATTTATTTTCGCACTCTCAGCCTTTTTTTTTAATGCTTAATGTTTTTATATTTAGATGCGTCCATAAATTGCTATGAGATACTTGGTCGGGTGGTATGTCTGTCACACTTTTGTTTGAATTACAATTTCTCTTGCTAAGCATGAAGAACGGGTGCATCTTATTTTACATCCAGACACTGTCGCATCGCCAGTGTTGCATCCATATCCTTATTTAATAAGTACTTCCATGGAATGTACTCCTATGAACTCGTTGTACTTACACCCTCGACATCTAAGTAGCAGCAAAATCCCACCCCTTCACTGTAGAGATCCCTAGATGCCGGAAGATTTTCTACTGGGATAGCTTATTTCCTCTGACTGCTTGCCTTTGGAATTCCCTTCATGCTTTTTGTTTCCCAAACTGTTCAACATACAGAAATTTCAATGTAATATGAACAAACATCTTGCTACCCAACTCTCCGCCCATGTTTCCCTCTATAAATCTGGTCCCTAATTCACAGTAGCCCCTTAGGCGTCAGTCGGTCGCAATATGCCTTGTTTGAGGTGAACAAAAGTAAATATATATATATATATGCTTTTAAACATTTAAAATAAGAGACCCAGTAATAATGTTTTCGTTGGATTAGATTGGAATGCTCAAAGCTCCGTCGCCACTGTTGTAAACCATGTAATTTAGGTTATAATAATTAATAACTCGTAAAACAAAATGGATGACTTTTCAACAGAAAGGTTTAACAGATTTATTAAAAGTGTAATTAGAATGAAATGAGTTATTTAGCCGCTGTAACGCGAGAATGAAATATGAGACAGTCTGATCCGTGGTCAATGTTTACTTTCCACTCCGCCAAGCCACTCGACAAGGGGCGATAACTCTGAAATGGTCCAAAGGACATAATTGCGTTTTCTTTAACTCGGACCTACTGCTCACACATTTTGATCCCAATAAGAAAATTGTGGTAGCAGCAAATGCATCTAATCATGGCGTTGGAGCTGTAATCTCGCATATATTCGCAGATGGAACTGAGAAAGCAATCATGCATGCAGCCAGATCCCTGACACCCGCTGAACGCAATTACAGTCAAGTAGAAAAAGAAGCACTGACACTGATTTTTGCAGTGAACAAATTCCATAAGATATTGTTCGGGCGTCACTTTACACTTCTGACAGACCATAAGCCACTACTGTCAATATTTGGCTCAAAAAAGGGTATTCCGGTATACTCAGCCAGCCGATTACAACGGTGGGCAATCATTCTACTGGGGTACAATTTCGCTATACAGTACCGCTGGACAACAGAATTCGGCCAAGCTGATGCCTTGTCACGACTCATTAGTGCACAATCAGTTACAGATGAGGACACTGTCATCAACATCGAGGACGATTTTCAACGCACGCTCACAGATTGTATCCGGACAATTCCAGTGACAAAGAATGATATAAAGCGAGAATCACAACAGGATCCAACGATACAAAAAGTGTGCAGATTTCTTCACCATACATGGCCTCCTAACCTCACGGGAGACCTCCACCAGTTCAAACGGCGCAGTGGCTCTCTTTCTGTCATTGATGGTTGTTTGATGTTTGCAGATCGTGTTGCTATTCCCACTAAACTCAGACAAGCAGTCCTTAAGCAAATATATTCGGGCCATCCAGGCATTAACCGAATGAAATCACTAGCCCGCAGCGTGGTCTATTGACCTAACATAGACACAGACATTGAGCATACCGTTAAACATTGTATCCAGTGTATGGAAGCGCAGAAAAATCCACCTAAGATTGTTGATTCTCACTGGACATACCCAGAGCGACCATGGTCCAGAATACACATAGACTTTACTGGCCCTATCAATGGCCTTAGTTTTCTGGTGGTTGTTGATGCTCATTCCAAATGGCCAGAAGTTTTTCCAATGAAACAGACTGACACTCAGTCTACAATAACAGTACTTAGGCGGCTATTTAGTCAACACGGTTTACCCGAGACTTTAGTCTCAGACAACGGAACACAATTTACGTCTGAGTCATTTCAACTATTCTGCAAATGTGTTGCATAACACACGTCTGGTCGCCACCGTATCATCCTCAATCCAACGGACAAGCTGAAAGATTTGTAGACACATTAAAAAAAGCACTACTAAAAGCAAGAGGGGAAGGAACAACAGAGGAGATACTACATGCTTACCTCCTTTCTTATAGAATAACACCAAATGGAGCTGTGAAGAATGGTCTATCACCAGCAGAGGCACTCATGGGACGAAAACTCTGTACCACACTGGACGCTTTACGTCCCCGGCCACAAAGGCAACAACCAAGCCCTAACAAAACAAAAGCATTTTCAGTTGGCACACCAGTGTTTGCTCGGAATTACAGACCTGGCCGGCCAAACTGGGTACCAGGAATCATCCGCAAAATAAATGGACAATTTCTGTATGATGTTCAAGTCGGAAATCAATTCTGGGCACGGCACAAAAACCAGTTGCGTCTCAGATATTCTGTAGGCAACTTAGTGGAAAACAGAACAACCATTCCATTTGATTTGTTAATAGACACATTTGAACTGCCATCTCCACCACCTCTCATGCAGACAAATTCAGATGAGAATTATTAAAGATCTCTCAGGACTTGGCCAAAGCGCAGTTGCACTAGAGTCAAGCACCTCCAAGTTGACCCCAGGTGCGCTCGATACAGTTAAAGACTAAAACGGGGAGATGTTAGGACAACTAAAGAAAACGCAATTATGTCCCTTGGACCATTTCAGAGTTATCGTCCCTTGTCGAGTGGCTTGCCAGAGTGGAAAGTAAACATTGACCACGGATCAGACTGTCTCAGATTTCATTCTCGCGTTACAGCGGCTAAATAACTCATTTCATTCTAATTACACTTTTAATAAATCTGTTAAACCTTTCTGTTGAAAAGTCATCCATTTTGTTTTACGAGTTATTAATTATTATAACCTAAATTACATGGTTTACAACATATATATATATATATATATATATATATATATATATATATATATATATATATATATATATATATATATATGGTTCTAAACATTTAAAATAAGAGACCCAGTAATAATGTTTTCGTTGGATTAGATTGGAATGCCCGAAGTTTGAAATAGTATTTTTTTCCGTTTATAACGCTTAAGTTTGAAAGAGTATTTTTGTTGGTCTGTCATACATAATTTGAAAAAGGTCTTTAAGGTTTAAATTCTAAATAGTATTTTCGTCGTCTGTTGTGATTTAACTTTATTTGCATTTCTTTAGTATGTCATGCTTCAGTTTCTAATAGAATTTTCCTCAGTTTATTACACATAATTTTCAAATAGAATTTATGTCACTCCATCATGCTTAAGTTTAAAATTGAACTCTCGTCAGTCTGTCACGCTTATGTTTAAAATAGCATTTTCATTTCTAACCGTACAGATTGAATGGACACATCTTAACAATATGTCGGCTGTAGTTTTGTATTTTCTTTTGTTTCCTATTCACTGTTTCTTTTGTATAATTTCGTTTTTATCTTATTTCATGTTTTTCGTCTTGAATTTTGTATTCATCGTTTCCTTTAAAAACTTTATACGTCTGTGTTATTTGTTTTTTTTCTCCACAAAAAAAGACTTCTCCAGTTATCAGACATGGATTTAATGCACATCTAGTATGTATATTAGGCGGCTTCTCTGGCTGCAAAATAATGGAGCTATCACATTATGCATACAAAAACGATTGGCAGTTTAACGTTCTTTGTTTTGTACAGAGCACAAAAGACAATAGGGCGATTGTTTTTTCTTTCACTTTTAAATTATAAACTAACAAATGGAAATTAAAGCCCAATTAAGCATCACTAATTGACTATGATCTCACATAGTTTATAAGAAAAAAGAAAAAAAACTAGACGAATACCCGTCCCAAGACGAGTAAAATGAATTCCCCGAGCAGAACAGTTTTGCGCCACATTTATGTACCTTACGAAGATTAAAATCAACATATAATGCTACTAAACCTTTTGTCTAGAATCTTTATTCAAATTTTGATCAAAATCCATTATGCTCCGATGAATTGGCTACTCTGGTGCCCCCTCGACATAAATTCACTAGACTAACGCGACAATCAACTAAATCTCATTCATTCACTGTTGAGGTCCCCAAATGTCCGAGAGCCTTCTACTCAAATAGCTTCTTTCCTCGTGCTGCTGGCCTCTGGAACTCTATCCCTGCCCCCTTGTTTTCCCGACAGTACAGACATGCAGAAGTTTAAAACTAATGTAAACAGACATCTCGCCGCGCAGATCCCAATCTAGGTTGACTGCCCCCTACCTTCTCCCCTCTTCTTTTTTCTCAGTAGCCCCTTACGTCTACAGTGGCGTCCTGCCTTGTTTGGGGTGAACTATGTTAAAAAAAAACCAAAAAAAAACCATTATTTTGATTTTAGAAAATGTCTAAAATATAAGACTTAAGCTTAAGGAGTCTTAATAAAAAAATTGAAATTCAGGGAATCAAAAAAAAAAAAAAAAATGCAATTTTATAATCTGTATAGACGCATCCGAATTCATATTGAATACGCAGCTTTTCTTTTACTGATTCTATAATGTACAACGATAGCAGTAGTTGTTCAAAACATTGATATGGCAGTGATAGCAGCAAACGAGAAAACGGAATCGCTTACGCCACAGAAGAAGTGCCACCTTTTTTTCTTTTATGGTAATCGCTTCAGACAAGGCATTAAGTCACTTGATGTAAAGAGCTAAAAAAATACTATTTCAAGGTGGAAAACTAGCCAACCATAAGTGTTAGATGGATAGATTCCGACCCAGAAAACAGCAATTCTTACCCCTTTGTCAGAAACATCGCTGATGGAATGTGAGGACTAAAGGACAAAATAAGGGAAGCGAGAGTTAGGAGGCTGCCGAAAGTAAACCGAAAGTTCACTTTCTACTCTCCTTAAACCTCCTGCACCAACTCAATAACACTCAATAACATAGGCACAAATGTGCGTGGAAGATCAAGGAAAACCTGGCTTGAGTGCTCTCTCAGAAGCTTGGTATTGGTGGGATTTTGGATGCCTTTCTGTGCACGGTGTCTCAAGTGGTTTAGTGATGTACAGTGTGCCACCTCCTGCATCAACTCAATAACACGCATGGATACCCCAGGCACGAGGGTGTGGGGATGACCGAGGAAAACCTGGCTTGAGTGCTTACGAAGTTACTTGACTGCTTGCAATATGACTGGTATCAATCCTATGGATCGGACCACATGGAGAGCAGGCATGAGACATTGATTGGTGTTGCCAACCACGTAGCCCGAGACACTCACAGAACCTTAAATACCAAAACTAGAGGATGGGAATGATGATGATGATGTAGGAGTAATAATAATAATAATAATAATAATACCTCCACTACCATCACCCCAAGACTTCAAGTTTTTAATCGCTCCTTGGGCCGTGTTGGTACAGTATCTGTGTATGTCAATTTCCATCTTTATCTTCTACCGCTTTAATGTAGTATGAAAAAAATATTTGTGAAATTTCGTGGAAAAAATATGCTACCTAGTATCAGCATGAGAGAGTAAGTAACTACGCTGAATGTATTTATGTATGGTTTTTATTGACAAACAGCATCAGAAACTATGTTTTTACGCAAAACTAATTCACTTTAAACTAATGCCGAATACCCCTTTAAGTCTACTGTATTGGTGTAAAAATGGTCAGTTAGTTTTAAAAGATATATCTATGTAATGCTTTTTATGTTAATTTCTTTAAATGTATAAAACAGGTCTCCAATTTTAAAAAATCCGTTAGACTTACGTGAGAAGTGAATTCGGGTATTGACATCGTAAAGACTACTGCCTTAGTAATGTGTAGTCGGCCTATTCCTCTTTTGTCAATCAATCACGTGTTTCTATTTGCATACGAACAGACAACCTTCTAAAATAACATAACGTCTCAATAGAAAATAGATAAACTTCTAAGTCAGATGTTTACACATATAGTTTTTAGTGAAAATAGTTGAGGTATTTTCAACAAAAATTACCGGGTAGTATTTTAAGTAGGGCTCTCGTTTGATAATGTTGCATAGGAACTGGGTCGCTAATTAATTTGGCATCATGCCTTAATTGGACTCGGTCCTTGTCTGATGACGGCGCAGTAATGATGGTCTGCCAGTCTGCCATCTTTGATTCAAAGGCCGTTCGTTAGTCATGCTAGAAAAAACTGTTCTCAAAACAAAATGCGAGACCGCACGGATAAGGTTCATTAGATTTTTGGAGTTCTCCAGAAAACCAATATCAGTGGACTATAATTCTCTTAAGTACTTCACGAACGGGCGCCCTCAGCAGCCTAGATATAAAAGCCGCTGGTTAACATGTCCGACTCCAACAAAGTCCAGATCAAAAGGAAGTGTGCAAACTGGAAAACGGAAGTCACCTTACTCACTTTCAGCTATGACGTCAATCTCTTTTTACACAGTGGAAAGGTTTAATGTTCGTACGTAAGTTATCACCCTTCAACTTTTCTTTAAAAGATGAGCGCGCCCAATCGCTGAAGATGCAATGCAAAAAAAAGTAATTTTTAACATTTCGTCTCATGTAGCTATTGTGTCGGACTAAAATGCACTTCCTTAACCTTTGGGCTAAGATCAAAGTATAATATATGCTCTGCCTCAAAACGGTACAATAATATCGTGGGGTATGCGTGCGTGGCAGGCGTCCATAGAACGGAAATATGTCACAAACTTCTATAAGTGTTTTGGAGATAAACCCCTATCAGCAGATATATTCTGAAACTAGATTAACCAAAATGCATAAGTATGCTTCTGTTTGAACAAATCTAATACAATAATCTCGTGGGGTTTGTGTTTGCGCCAGACGTCCATAGAATGGAAATATGTCACAAACTCTTACAAGGGTTTTGGATATAGATTCTACTAACCAGATATATTCTGAAACTATATTACAGAAGGATACAATTTCTGCTAGTCATGGTATAATCTTACTGCGGATGAGATAGAGGCTTTTTGGGGGGCGTACAGAGTGGCTATAGAAATGTACATTCGTAAAAATCATTATGAGCAATACTGGAATTCAAAGAAATTTTATTTTTCACAGAGATTCCAGGATTCAGTCAGGTCTTTGCCAGAGATCTGGATTTTGTTATATGGGCAATGCACTAGTGTATAGATGAAAATGATCCCAATGTCAACGAGGAAGATAAATTGTATAATTTTGGTTATTCAAACTACATTTCTCATCTGGATTGTTACCAACACAACGTTTCGGCCGCTGTAGCCTTAAGCCTTCTTCAGGTGTATCTCTCCGAACTCGGGAATATTTCTGTTGAACTCAGGAATCTGGACGGAATTTCGAACGGAACCTTTTATTTAATCCATGTGGGGAAGCATGCTCTTGTTCTGTCAGCCATGACTGGGAGAAGTCTTCAGTAATGTCGAACTAAAATACATTTTCTTGGCCCTCGGACTAGGATCAAAGTGTAGTATGTGTTCTGTCCAAAGATTGTACACAAAATATTATGGGGTCTGCATTTATGCTGGACGTCCATAGAATGGAAATATGTCACAAACTCCTACAAGGGTTTTGGAGATAAACCTCTATCAGCAGATATATTCTGAAACTGCATCAACCAGAATACTTACATAAGTATGCTTCTGTTTGAACAAAGGTGGTACAATAATATCGTGGGGTCTTCATTCGCTCTGGACGTCCATAGAATGAAAATATTTTTAAGCACATCACCAATATACAGCAGGCAAAGGATACAACTATAGAATTGCCATGTGTCCCACGAGCAGGCCATAATTTGTTTATTTGTAAATATTTCATTGATATTTTTTAAAAGATTTAATGAATATCAATGAAATATGTAAAAAGTAAATTCAACAAATTATTGTCTACTGGTGGTACTTGTGGAAATTCGATAGTTGTGTACTTCGTCTGCGTATATTGCTGATGATATGATAGATATAAATGACAGTAAAACACGACTTGTTCCATCGAAAATATCTTCACATAAAAACGTGTGCATGAAACACTTTTATGTCACATTGTATTCATATATACATGCAGTATGCCAGGTAAAAATCCGGAAAATTTGTGCTGTGTTTATATAATAGTACTCAATAATAGATAGAGCTCTTTATATATAAAAAAAGATTTATTTATACAAACATATATTCGCTACACATTCAGAACATATTCAGTCAATATATCTATATGTATAAAGGAAGAGAGAGGGTAGAGATTATTGTAAAAAGAAAAGTTTCAATACTTTTTTTGTTATCAAATTAACCATTATATTTTGCAACGCATAAATGCACATTTAGAGCATATCATTAAACTGCGATAAAACAAAGACTGTTGGATATTCATGACTGAAACTTGATGGACAAGTCAGGCTTAGACTGAAGTTTATTTTTACCAAATATGGTTGCATTGCATGAAGGATTGCGAATTTTATTAACGATTCTATGGGTGGCATTTTGAGGGTCACTTTGTAGTTGTTCAGATTTTCCGTATGGAAATATTTATAGTCTGTGATCACTTGGGCAAATCGCCATTGAATTTGCAGCAAAACTAATTCCTATGAATATTATTATTTCAATGCTAGTGAAAGGGTTCATAAAAGATCAACTTATGTCTGTACGTATATTCCGACTTGGATAAGCGGAGGTTTTCATGGAATGCTGGTCATGAACATCCAATTTTCCACACAGATGTTCAGTCACCATAAAAACTTATAATATTTTAAACCTACATCACATCATAACAATTATGTGTACTTTATAGATTCCTATATATTTTCTATTTTTATCTACTTTTCCGAACATTATCTTTCAATTTGGTTCTTGGCATTTTGGCAGTAAGTAGGCATCGCATCCAATTAAAGCGAGACAAGATTGCTTGAACTAATATAGATATCAGTATATCTGGCACCATGATTTGTGTCAAAGGTTAACTGGCGATATTAGTTTGGTTAATTAAAATTCACTTAAATTCATTATAGAAATAAGGTATTAAAAGAAAGAGGAGCCAATGCTCTTCTGGATGGGAAGTGTAGAAAAATATTATAAACAAATTTGCCTGAAATTATACGGTATACTATACAAAAAGTTATAGAGACGTGCCATGTGAGACTTAAGGTGGACTATGATATTTTAGAACCAAGTTGCTGTAACCATTACAGAAACATTGTAGTTCACTATGATACTCCATACCTTGTTTCCTGGTCGTTCTTCTGGTATGCGCTCTTGCTGTGATCCTCCCATGTCTGTCCTGTGATTAAAGTTTCTTATACTATTCAAAAGACTAAACTCCACACAAACCTAATGTAAGAGAGTGAACCATTTATTCGACAGGATCTTCATTCTAAATCACTGACTGGTTGAGGGTAAGACATAGAGAGAGAGAGAGAGAGAGAGAGAAAGAGAGAAATCAAATACACTACTTAATTATATCTTGTCAGCCCATGTCATTATATGCTCGATATTTTTGCATGCTTCCAAACGGACTGCCTGTTTGCTATTATCCTATCTTTTTTAGCCATGCAACATAATATCCGTTTTTAATATATAGAATTCAGGTTCAGTGCGTTGACCTGTGCTGACTTTTCAGCTGTCACAGCTTTGTCTTGGCAGCATTAAATGTTATCATTTATTTATGCTCCTATTCCACTACAGACTGGAGGTTACTTTCTAAGGATTCAGTCATTGCCTCGGATATGAGTGCTTCTGTTTTACCCACATGACGAGAATAGAGCTTGGTGTCGTCAGCAAATATACTCATCTCAGACACGATGTCATCAGGGAGGTCGTTTATGAAAATCAGGAACAATAAAGGTTCACAATATAAATTTATATTAAACTAACCGTTGGGTGAGAAAGATTAATTTGCAGAATCAGATAAATGATGTGAATAAAATACAATAAAATTAAAGCTAAAAATGTAATTTCACACAAATATTCCAATATTCAAAAATATTCCTGCGCCACATCTTAATTCAAATAATATTTGATAATTTGCAGGTACCCATAGAATAATGGTGAGGTGACGCATTATCAGATCCAAAATCAAAAATGGTATTAAGGGAAGTAATTTTGCCAAATTTAAGAAAATATTTTTAAAAATTGTAGAATTAGTTAACACTGGTATTAACTTGACATTGTTAAGAACGAAAACCTGACATACATTAACCCCTACTCTGGCTGTAAGTCTGGGGTTGTTATAAAGAATATCACATTTGGAGTCGACACCCTACATTCGGCTTTGCCTCATCATGGCGGTTGAAACCTTAAATATGCTTAATTGCTACCAAATAATTTTTTTAAATGTTGCTAAGTTTGGCAGAATTATTTCTTTTTGTGATCTACTGAACCGCCATCTTGCCTAATTTCTAAAAGCCTTTAAAAAGATGAAAAATTCTAGGATTTCTTCTGTAGGAAAGTGGTCTAAAAATAAGATTTCTTCACATCTATAAATCTGCTCTAGTGAAAGCTTAGCAGTAAAATCCTAAAAGAGGCTTTTGAGTTGAATGCGTGTCATTCTGATATTATGTCTGTTGAAAATGAAAGGACTAGGTAAACAAACTTTCGCATGCAAAATTTAGTCATATCCGGGTTTTTGATCGGCAGCAGCAAAAATTATGTCTCTTGCTTTCAAATATAAGTTTTAATCAGTTACCTCATCCATGCATTACCAGGGGGCCTTGGTACTTTTGTTTCCTTGTTTTTTTGTTTTTTTAATGGAAATCGCTCCAGACAAAGCATGAAGCCACTTGATGTAAGGAGCTAACAAGAACAAATATGATTATCGCAAAACAGGAGATGCTTATTGGCCTTAGTCTTGAAAAGACTATGGCCATAGGTAGGAGGAAAAGAGTTCCACAAGACAGCAGGAAGAGAGTTCCGCAAGACTGCAGTTCTTGGAAAGAAGCTACTGGAATTGGAAGCTGTATTACAATGAGGTATCAAAACAGCAAATTGATGGAGACCACTAGACCAACGAGTCAAACGAGCTGGAACAAAAGAAGCAGGGAATAGATCACACAATTCCAAAGAACACATGCCATAATAGTACTTAGCAACATCACGTCTGTGAGAGTAGAAGAAAGAGTGGGACCAATCAAATTACAGATACGTTTCTGCACCTTATCAGGAACCCTCAAATGGGACAGAGATTCACCAGCCGAAATATGACAACAGTAATCCATACTTATTACGAAGTTTGCCTCTTTTACTTGTCCACATCTTTTATCCAAACAATTGATCGTAAGGTCCACTGGTTGTAAAAGAGGCTGATACTTTTACATTAACATTTATATTAGCTTGCCTACCTTGTCCATAAAGGAGCAGCGATTGGGTCTACCTTTTGGCCAATCCACAGAACCCTTAAGTAAGCAGCAAGTAAAACTACCCTTGACCATTCCACACGCGTTTCATATATTCCATTAATCTATGTAATATCTCTTTCAAAACTCTCTTTCTCCTTTTTCCTCCTCAGAAATCTCACATTATTTCGTATCTTGTTCATTAAATATAGCAAACATTAAAATGAAAATGTGTTTTCTTTTTTGCCATATATACTTTTCATGTGGAAGGCGTACAAAGTAGGGTGACAAAACTAATGAGTAAAGTAAAGGAGTGCAGTTATAGTGAGAGATTGGACAAATTGGGATTGACTACTTTGCTGGAGAGAAGAATGAGAGGTGATATGATTAAGACTTTCAAGATAATTAATGGCATTTTTAACTATGGTGGGCATTTTTTTAGTATTTCTCCTAGATCTGGAAAGTTATTGTCAAGGCAGTTTTCAAAAACTAGATCTGTTAACCTGTTTTGCTCACAGAGTAATATGTTTTTGGAATAAGTTGCCAGATCAGATTAAGAACAGTAATAGCGTGGATCAGTTTAAGATGAGGTTGGATGAATTCAGAGAAAGTGGTAGGAGGAGGAAATTGAGAAGGCACTTTTGGGAGTTATCAAATGAAATATTTAACAGAATTTGATCTGGATATCGATAATGTACTGAGAGTTTTTTTTTTTAACTGTTGAATTGAGAAGATAGTTAAAGGGGAGATGCCCAAGGAGGCATAACAAACAAATAAATAAATAAATAAATAAATAAATGTATATTCTTTATATATATATATATATATATATATATATATATAGAATATATATTTATTTATGAAACGCGGGAGCCTCTGTGTAGCTTAATTGCCATAAATATATTTTCATAGCTTACTATATATATATATATATATATATATATATATATATACATGTATGCATGCATACTTTGCATTATGTTCTTTATATATATATATATATATATATATATATATATATATATATATATATATATGTTACTCCCCTGAAAACACATTAATTTGTCCTGTTATTATAACGGTTATCTCTCGTGACAATATTCATTTTTGTTGAGTTATAGTCATAAAAATGTTCATCATCATTAGTAGTGCATTTGCATCCTTAGTAATGAGTTAGGGTCTGCAGATTTGAGTAACAAGTAGTAGTCATTGTGTACGGGCGAATTTTTAGTAAAGATCTTAAATTTGAAGCGTTCTTTTTTTCTAAGAATGATGCAAGGTAAGGATGCATATAGGTAAGCTACCATTAATAAAAGCCCAAATGAACCGAGGGGAGAAGAATCTCACACTTATGTTATTTAGAAACGAGAAAAATGCTGAAATCAACACGAATAACTAAAGAAGTCTGAAAAGACATTTTTGTTTAATTGTAAAACCAATGTAGCTGTTTCTTCCTAGTGTTGAATATTTCTCAAAATAGAACACTTCTTCTCAACCATATTGAGTAATCACAATACAAATATCTAACTCTATTCCTCTTCTTAGCCAAGCATTTTACTTACGACCACAAATCAACTTGAGCCCAACAATACTTCAGCATTATTTTTTCTTTCTGCTTTTTTATTTTTAATTTTTATTCCTTTTTTTTCTTTGTAATATTACTTTTTTCTTTTACTTGTTGTTTTTCTTTTCAATATATACTATTTTCCTTATGTATGCTTACAATGGTTACATACAGGATTTTAGGAGGTTAATAAAACAGAGCTGAAAGTTTGATGTTTATGTATAAGGCTGTAGCGATATTGGGCATGGGCGTATAAAAATAATGTTCAAAACGGAATTTTCCACAAAAGGTTAAAAGTAAAGTGGAAAATTTCATTCGAAGTTAAAAGATTAGAATTAGGGCTATGTCTCAGCATATGACGTCACAGATCGGAAGTCCCCTAAAACACATAGCAGATATTCTGATAAAATCCTCCTCTTTTTTCTGAAATACGAAATACAGCGATCGTGTTTGGGACAAGTACTTCCTCCCCTATGAGGGATAAGTTGGGAGAATATCCACGGGGTATCATGTGATATCAAGGTAGACGTGTAAAAAAAGGGGAAAACCCTAAAAGAAATGTTAAATTACAAATGTGTTTGTGCTATCATTATTTACAACTGCTGCTATTAAAGAACATTTATCTTGTGTCATCCACACAACAACAGAAAATAAGAGAAAAAAGAACGATATGCTGCTACGGGTTATCTACACACCAACGAAAAATGAGAGAAAAGAGAACGAACTGTTACTACTTGTCATCTACACACTAACAGAAAATAAGAGAAAAGAGAACGAACTGCTGCAATGTGTCATCTACAAAACAACGAAAAAGAAGAGGAAAGAGAACGAACTGCTGCTATGTGTCATCCACACAACAATGAAAAAGAAGAGGAAAGCGAATGAACTGCTGCTATGTGTAATCTATACAACAAGACTCCAGCTATATATGTGATGAGCTGCCATCCACATAATCTATTGGGGTCAAAGAGGAATGAAATGCTAATGAGAGTAATGTAGATTTAAATTTAAATGCTGTTGTATTTAGTGTCTTCACTTTGATTCATTTGGTCGGTCATATCAGCCTTTTTTGTATTTAGTAATACTGAAGCAATATAGGAAATAATTAATTAGAAACGATTCATTGAATGTGCATTGCTATTTTACGAGGTGGGTTCATACCTTTCCCAATTGTATTAAAATGTAATTGAATTCAATGGATCCGGCTGGATTTTAACTCAGTTTAACCAATTCAATAGCCTGCATTTGTATCACTCATGCCTCCACATTCACTTTGTTAGTTTTGCAAATATAGAGTACTACACGTTACCGTGACCCGATGTGTCACAACAACTACAGCTATTTTTCTACTTTAATTTCATTAAAAAATTCATCAACTTTGATATATCTTTTAAGGCATTTTTCGTGCATAACTAGCAATAATAAGTCTCTGTACTTCTATGTTATTATTATTATTATTATTATATAGAAGTATTATTATTCTTTATTGTTCTTATAGAGAAGTAAAGTTACTTATTATTTTGCCATCTAATTGTGTTTGGGTGTGTGCACACACACTATGTAAATTAGATGGCAATGCTGAAAAGAGAGTCACTCTTTCTATAAATGTTCACAGAGAAATATTAGTAAGCGGTTAACTCAATATACAGTGATTGAGAGCGAGAAAAATATATAGATGTCTAAGAGAGAGATGCGTGACTTGTTCTGTTCATCATGAATTACAAATAATGAGAAAAATTTAAATAGAAATTTTTTCAAACATAACTCAATCCCTGAACTAAGGTATATTTTAGCATGTATTTTGTATGATTAAAGTATATAGGAAACAAAAATTATGGGGAAACAAATGTTAATTGACTCATATTTAGTATAATAATAGATATACATTATACACAACAATAAAAGCTGTAATTACTAAGCCTTACAAACGATATTTGAAGTGGGAGGAGCTAATTGTTATTGACACATATTTTGGATTTGCCAAATTGAATTTAAATTCAATTGTTGTATTCTGCTTACCTTAGTGGGTGTGTACTCGCGTCTCGTCTTTGTCGGCTGGTGTATCTCGCGGATTGAACGAAAACACTGGACGCTGGTCTACTTTTAAGAAGTATTATTTAACATAAAACAGATGACACAGATTGTGGGTGTGTGTTTTTTGCATAAGAGAGAGAGAGAGTGAGTACAGGAGAGTGACTCGGAGGAGAATTTATTAACAGTAGCTAGGCCACTTTCAGCTACACTGTTCGCTGACATCTGCTGCTGCATGGACCGGCCGCTTCGCACGTCTTTCTTTCTTGGTGGTCAGGAACAAAAAAGAACGAGTCAGGCCTGAATGGAAGGAACGTAACTTCCGTCTTCCATTTTCTCTCCCCCCTCTCACACATTTTTTGGTGTCTCGTCGATCTCGCACCTTTCAATATCAAATCTTTCTTTTTTCTTTCTTGACTGCGGTAAAATGTGGTCGGTTTCATGGCAGCGCTCTCATTCCGCTATGAGGGATGGGTGTGGGCTCTCTTTCTATTTCTCTCTCTTTCTCCATTCCCCTCTCTTTCTCCATTCCCCTCTCTCTACTTCTTTCTTTCTTTCTCTCTCTATTTTTCTCTCCAAAATCTAAACACCTTCATATTTATTACCTACCATGTATACTGCATAATTGAAGAACAATCGTTTACAAAACATGTACTCTTTCAACATTAAATGATCCAACGATGGTTAACATACTGTAAAATCCAACAAGAACAACAACAACAACAACAAAAGTTCTTGGTCATGTTTTTGTTCAATAAGAGGCCTGATTCAAAAATGTATTCAAACATTCAAGCAACTTCTGCCTCGAGGTTGTGAGTTCAATTCCTATTGAAGGAACCCAAGAAAGATCAACTGATACAAGATATCTAAAAGGCATTCAACATGAAATAAGAGCCAACCTACAGGAGAAATAAAGAATTCAGTTCAAAATTCCGAAAGACTATATAGAAACGAACCTGAAAATGGCCAGAGAATACAACGGCTAAAACGTTGTAAACATAATAACCAACTTTTGAAGTGCCAGCATAAAGTCATATACTCTTTAATCACTGATTGCATACATTGTTTCCAAGATTGCTTTTCATGGTTCCATAATTATCGGTTCATGTGTTTTTGTTTTTGTCTTCTGACCAGTGAAGGTTTAGGATATGTGTTGCATGGAGAGAAATGATATGTAAACAATACGATGGATGCTAAAGACGGGCTTAGATCTGATGCCTTCAGAGAAAGATTAAATTTGGACAACCTGAAGAAGGCCGAAAGAAAGGAACCTGAAGAAGGCTGGAGAATACAATCGCCGAAACGTTGTTAACATAGCAACAACCTAGATGAGCACAACAGTGCGAAACATTTAAATATTATCAAATATCGTTGTGACAATAGCAGTGTGGCTTAAAAATGAGAAAATGAGTTCAACTGATGGGGAATATTTATTTGAATGCACATTGTCGTCGCAAAATTCAACGCAACTCTATTCCACAACGTAAAAACATAAAATAAACATAAATAAGCTTCTATAAGCAAACCAATAATTATCTGAGTTGAATTTGATTAAAGAAAATGTTTGTGTGTTTACCTTTTTCCCCCTCAGTTTTTAGATCGGATGCAAATATTAAGTTATGGCGCCAAGCTGATCATTTTGAAAAGGATAATGTCGAGGCTATATGTCCCTCTTGTTAATTAATACCGGAAAGGGGCGGTGTAGAAGCTATATGTTCCTTTTGTTAGTTAATAAGAAAAGGGGAATAATTCGCACACATTTACAACCGTATTTACAACAATTTTGCAAACAAGCTTTTTTTTTGTTGTCTTCTTTTTAATTATTTGTGCTGTAAATTTGTCCAGGCAACTCTAAAAGGGGTTCTGCCCATCGTTTGGTCGATCGATTATTTTCATCGGTCTGTCATGATTCAACTTGAAATAGAATTTTTTGTTAGTTTGTAATGCTTAAGTTTGAAAGAGTATTTTTAGATTTATTCATTCATGTAAGAGCTTGTGTTCATCCATTCGGTGGTCTGTCGGTCTAAAGTTTAAAATAGCATTCTTAGATTCGGCCATGCATATTTATACTAAACTCTGGCCATCCATTGATTGGTTGGTTGGTTGGTCTTCAGTTCGTAATAGCATTTTCATCGCTAAACGCACAGATTAAATGGACGCATCTATTCGCATTATTTTCTCACTAAAATTGTTGTCATTTTCTTTCTAGAACTTTCTTGCCTTCGTCTCACTCTTGCTGCTCATTAATTTGTCTATTTCTTTTAATAAAACTTCTTCTCAGAAGAATAACTGTAATACTTGTCACCTACTAAAAGTGTCATCCTTAAAATGTCTACGAGTCTATGGAAAAGTTATCTTTCCTCTGATTAATTAAAGCAGGTTCTATCTGAAAATAAACAGATTTCTTTACTTTTCATCTTCAAGTCAAATTTTTCTTCTTTTCAGAAACTTTAACTGAAAAGTTTTGTCTTATTCTAGACATGATTAAATTATTTTGGAAATGACGATCGAGTGGTCTGTGAAAGTGCAGGAAAGTGTTAACATAATCCATATATATATAGGGGAGCTTTACTCAGTAGAATACAAAATTTATAACATAATCAATATTTTGTAATCAGACTCAAAAGAATAGTATTGTGTACATATGTTTCAGAAATTTGTCCATATGTCCGTTCTTGCGTTTTCACATTCAATTCTCGTCTTTGATTGATTCCTAATAAAATCGAATAAATCTTCTTTTTTTTCATGTAATATTTGTGTTTATATATAATTCAAACTATGTTCCTTTTTTCATAATATTTGACAGCATTTAAACCTTATACTTGAATCCTCGAGAGCATTCAATCAAGATTTACCTCAATCATCACCAGACCTCTACACACCATTAACACCGACACTGTACATAACCCTAACCCTATTGCAGGCTGGTGATACCAGATCAGGCTGCCCTGTGGCTCCCTGAGACGAAATTCACCTACATTGACGTTTTTTTTTTTTTTTTTTTTTTTTTGTAAAACTTAATTATGTTCTACAAAACCAAAAACAAAAACAACAGCCCCTCTTCCTTTCTCCCTCCCCTTTTTTATTTTATTTTTAGAACTTGAAGCATAAATCTTTTACTATAATGACCAGATTCGGCATTAAATAACCCAAAAAGGGTTGATATGCCGTAAAACAAAACTACCAAACCAAACTACCAAACCTATTGCAGGTGGATGCTCTCCTCGTTGCGGCTTCCTATCATAGATTGAGTGTGTGTGCGGGAAGAGAGTTTGATCTTCAACCACTGGCAATACCACTTAGGGAAATTCTCACTACCACCATAATTAATAAAAACATTAAAACATCCAAAATATTGGAACATTCTCTGTATCATTTTGATGCTTCTTTGAACTTATTTAAGGGGGTTTCTGATTTCGAATACTCCGCAGAGATTTTGTTCGTAAAACCTGAATGTATTGGACCGGGTATCTGCACTTCTCTGCACCCAGGAGGATTCTTTTCTTTTCACTGGTAATGCTCACTCTGTTTTGAATTGACGGAATCTTTGATGAACCAAATGTTTCGTACCATTTATTCCCTACTCTGATTAATTGATGGCCGGCAAAAATCTCCTTTTATATTTGTGTTCTTCATAACTCTAAATACAATAGCTTGATTATTAGAGAATATTGGCAATGCACTGTGATAAGATTTGTAAAGAGCAATGTTTAAGTGTGCTCTGGGATTACCTACATATGAGCAGAAGTGCATTGATTCACATGAATGAATGTACACTATATATAGAAAAAGAAATAGTGTTATCAGCATATTGTTTACAAAATGATAAAGGAGTTTCTCATAAAATAATCCGTCATCACTCCCTCACACATGCACACACACACACACACATATATATATATATATATATATATATATATATATATATATATACACACATATACATATATATATATATATATACACACAAACACACACACATATATATACATAAACACACACGCACATATATATATATACATACACAAACACACACACATATATATATACACACACAAACACACACACATATATATACATAAACACACACGCACATATATATATATACATACACAAACACACACACATATATATATACACACACAAACACACACATACATATATATACACACACATACACACATATATACACACACATATATATATATACACACATGCATACATATATATATAAGCAAGCAAAGTTCATTTATAGTCGAAAAATCAAGATTTTTTTTATTTTTCTCACAAAACATTTTCAAAACAGATACATTTTAGTGCAAATTATTTTACAAATCGTTTCGCTTAGAGTAAACCAAACAACATTATTATGTCAATATTGGTTCTGTTCATCTCAAGCTCGTCAGAAAAGTACATAAAAAGTTCTGTATTTGAAAAAATATATATACAACGTAGTGTAACATGATAGACAAACGTTCAGAAAGAAAAACTTCGAACTCACGTGCGACCCTCAGAGGTCCGTCATCTTGAAACCTGAAGTTTTCCTTCCGAACGTTTGGAGAAGCGGAGATTTTCTTCTGAAATATCAGAAGATTTTCAACCATCGCAGATTTTATTAATATTAACAGTAAGGCTTATATCTACTGATAATGTATGTGAAATATTTATTGAAAAATGAATAGATAGTTGTGAAGATTAATGCCTCAAGTATTCGTTTGTTTGTTTCTATTCATGTTCTTTTTCACCATTCCGGTTGTCTGTATTGCTTTCAGCAGTATTTACTCATATGCTTTAAAATAATAATCATCATCATCATCATCATCATCATCATCATCATCATCGGTCTAACGTCCGTTTTACATGCTGCCGTGTGGGACGGCTTTTAGAAATTGACTTCCAAACTAACCTATCTCTGACCAGGTTTTTATATTCTTCAACCCTCACTGGTCAGGTTTCTTGTTCTTAGATACATCTCAAATGTGGTGATGTACCACAAGTAAAACTTAAGAACAAAGTTCGCTTGACTCTTCGGACATATCACAGAGGGTCATTGACCCATGATCAAAAAAAGAGAGTTTAATGGGTAAAGTCCGTTAGTGTTTGAAACTCATACTAAAAACAAAAGTGTTGTCCAATCGACCGGAAAGCCGTGACAGCAAAGACCATAGCCTCGTTTTCTAATTACGGTCATGCAAGGGAACAGAAGGACAAAATCACGCGATGACACTGCTTCCTAATGTCGGAGTCAATTATCCCCCTTGGAGATAAATTTGGTTCTTATGATGATTTATGTAAGTTGAAAGGGCAGAGTGCTGCGAAATAAACCCTAATCTACACCTTAACCCTAAAGGGGGGGGGGGCGCACTCATTTCTCGAGTTCGACATAAAAATTCCCAAGTTCGAAAAGATGCACCTGAAGAAAGTCAATCAAACAAAGACTGTTGGACATTCATGACTAAAACTTGGTGGACAAGTCAGACATAGACTAAAGTTTATTTTTACGGAATGCAGAAGTGATTGTACATAAAGAAAGCAACATGTTTTCCTCTAGTCTTTGTCTTTAGAATTCAGAAAAATAATCACATCCAATAATATATATATATATATATATATATATATATATATATATATATTAGTAGAATCAAATATAAACTAAAAGTAAACTTTTAGTAAATAGAACCTATAGTGAAATGGTTTAAGCTCAATATACGAGATAGAGCAATTATAAAGATAGAAGAAATAAGAGTGATAAACATGTACGAATGTCCAGATTTATTTCAAACTTCGATTGTTCAATGCAATCACATATCATTTTACACGAACTCTTTTCACTCCATTTTTAATAATATTTTTTCAACTTTGGCTTTTTCACAGCCAACTTATCTATCTGTATATCTCCTCTGATGATAAGATTTCGATCTTTGAAAAGCCTTGGCTTAAGGAAAGAATAATTAACATTAGTTTATTACAGAATATACCTTGTATTGAACAATCGAAGTTTGAAATAAATCTGGACATTCATACATGTTTATCACTCTTATTTCTTCTATCTTTATATATATATATATATATATATATATATATATATATATATAAATATTAAATTATTAATACCTACAGACGCTAGCGTTTTAAGCTTATTGTTCTCATCAGCGCAGGATAACAATTTCAGACGGTCGGGGGGGCGCGAACCTGGTTCACAGAGTCAGCCTAGAATCTGCAAGCAGTCCCCATATCCATTCGGCTACCAGAAACTGTCACTTAATTAAGGGAAACTAAGATCTATACGTACATAGAAACAGGCACAGATAGAAGACTAGTCGAGAGTGTTCGATGAACGTATTAGGAACTTTGCATTAGAGCTTTTTGATAGTCTATCTTAAACACTCCTGAGAGTGCTCAACTTTAATTTCTTAAAGGGGCTATTATAATATTTATAAATAAATATTAAACCATATTAAATTATATATATATATATATATTCCATGATAAATGCCAGTATACTGAAATCATATGCCCTTAATAGGGTTAAGATGAAAATTCATATACACTAAATGTACAAAAGCAAGGACTTTTATTGTCATTAATTAAGGGTATGACTACATATCAACCAAACCATTTCATTATCACAGCACTACAGTATAAATCTCTATGCATGAGTGGATGAAGTGTGTGAGGTGGGCTGAAGAAACATTCCTACCAGTAAAATACATAGCCCTGTTGTTCTCGCATACCCTTAATGACAATAAAAGTGTAAAAATTTGGGAATTTCCTTGCTTTTGTACATTTAGTGTATATGAATTTTCATCTTAGCCCTATTAATGGCATATGATTTCAGTATACTGGCATTTATCATGGAATGTCACTACTTTTGTAAAGGCTATGCCTCAATACAATGGTCATTTTTAAGGTTTTTTGGAATTTTCTGGAAAACTAAGGTATATAGTAAACTGAAATTAAAATGCCATCAACTAGACCCTAGAACCTCTATCTCTGCCAAACATCAGCTGAATCCATCAAATAGTTGATGAGATACAGGGTGGCACATACGTACGTACACACGGATAACACAAAATCATGCCTGACCTTTCTGGGTTGCCTTGACTAATGATGCTGAAATTCTACACACTTATAGAACCTATCAAAAAAAAATTTTCTGCAAAGTTTTAACTAATTTGGTTTATTGGTTTTTTAGTTAGGATTGATCAAAGAAATGAGATTTCTAGCATAGGCCGTTTTTGAAGTCTATTAAGGGATAGAGCGCTCTTGCGCCTCCCTTGATATAAATATATATATATATATATATATGTGTGTCTGTCTGTCTGGAAAAGTCAAAGGGAAAAGCAAATTGATACAATACTGTATGACTAGAGCTCTTAATTTAACATCATCCACAAAAACACTTCATATTTCCTTCAAAACCAGACAATTGTTTCTGCCCATATATAGAACATATATATTTATGATGTATGAAATATCACAAATATCCATGAAGAGGCTTCATCGGTGTATAATATCCCAGAGTCAGTCTGAAAACTTAAAATGTATCCGACATTCATTTAATTTATACATATTTCTTTTTTCGCTCAAATTCAATGCGAAAATCTTACTTAACTCTATTTTTATATATAAAAAGTTCACGTTCATCATATGTTTTTTTTTTTGGCTTTTGTTTAAAATGTTAATATGGCCCAAAGTAGGTTTACAGTTATCATTTAATATTTTAAGTTTTTTAACTAGGTTATTCGAAAAACTTTAAATAGGTTAAATATTTATTTGAAATTCTACACCAGAACAGCGGGAAATTCATTATACCTGTTAACCGTAGGGAATCATCAGGCACTTAGCCTCTGTGTAGCTTAATTGTCATAAATATATTCATACTTTACTATATATATATATCAATGCATCTCTGATGGAAGAAAAATACTAACCACTAACACTAAAATCGTACACAAAATACTTGTCAACGTCGTTTAAAAATCCTAGAAGCACTGTATATATAAAAACTAGCAAGACCCATTAATTGAGCAAATGAAGGTGATCATTAATTATATAGTCACATAAATAATATTTTAGAAAAAGAAAGGTGGTGAATCGTATTTTAATTTAAAATAATATACGTGATGCGTATTAATTGAGCAAATGAAGGTGATCATTAATTACTATTTTAGCCACATAAATTCTATTTCTGAAAATCAAAATAAATATGATGTGTTGGTCAGTAAATACTGTTTTAGTAAAGTATGAGCGTAAAAAGATGAAACTATGATTATTTTGTATTGGCCACGTGTATTAAAAAAGTGTTCAATGAGAAATAGTATTTTAGCTAAATCGTTCTACGGTTGTGAATATGAATTAATGTGTTAAGTCACAACTACGAATCTACGGTTGTGAATATTAATTAATGTATTAAGTCACAACTACGAATCTACGGTTGTGAATATTAATTAATGTATTAAGTCACAACTACGAATCTACGGTTGTGAATATGAATTAATGTGTTAAGTCACAACTACGAATCTACGGTTGTGAATATTAATTAATGTATTAAGTCACAACTACGAATCTACGGTTGTGAATATTAATTAATGTATTAAGTCACAACAACGAATCTACGGTTGTGAATATGAATTAATGTGTTAAGTCACAACTACGAATCTACGGTTGTGAATATTAATTAATGTATTAAGTCACAACTACGAATCTACGGTTGTGAATATTAATTAATGTATTAAGTCACAACTACGAATCTACGGTTGTGAATATTAATTAATGTGTTAAGTCACAACTACGAATCTACGGTTGTGAATATTAATTAATGTATTAAGTCACAACTACGAATCTACGGTTGTGAATATTAATTAATGTATTAAGTCACAACTACGAATCTACGGTTGTGAATATTAATTAATGTGTTAAGTCACAACTACGAATCTACGGTTGTGAATATTAATTAATGTATTAAGTCACAACTACGAATCTACGGTTGTGAATATTAATTAATGTATTAAGTCACAACTACGAATCTACGGTTGTGAATATTAATTAATGTATTAAGTCACAACTACGAATCTACGGTTGTGAATATGAATTAATGTGTTAAGTCACAACTACGAATCTACGGTTGTGAATATTAATTAATGTATTAAGTCACAACTACGAATCTACGGTTGTGAATATTAATTAATGTATTAAGTCACAACTACGAATCTACGGTTGTGAATATTAATTAATGTGTTAAGTCACAACTACGAATCTACGGTTGTGAATATTAATTAATGTATTAAGTCACAACTACGAATCTACGGTTGTGAATATTAATTAATGTATTAAGTCACAACTACGAATCTACGGTTGTGAATATGAATTAATGTGTTAAGTCACAACTACGAATCTACGGTTGTGAATATTAATTAATGTATTAAGTCACAACTACGAATCTACGGTTGTGAATATTAATTAATGTATTAAGTCACAACTACGAATCTACGGTTGTGAATATTAATTAATGTGTTAAGTCACAACTACGAATCTACGGTTGTGAATATTAATTAATGTATTAAGTCACAACTACGAATCTACGGTTGTGAATATTAATTAATGTATTAAGTCACAACTACGAATCTACGGTTGTGAATATTAATTAATGTGTTAAGTCACAACTACGAATCTACGGTTGTGAATATTAATTAATGTATTAAGTCACAACTACGAATCTACGGTTGTGAATATTAATTAATGTATTAAGTCACAACTACGAATCTACGGTTGTGAATATTAATTAATGTGTTAAGTCACAACTACGAATCTACGGTTGTGAATATTAATTAATGTATTAAGTCACAACTACGAATCTACGGTTGTGAATATTAATTAATGTATTAAGTCACAACTACGAATCTACGGTTGTGAATATTAATTAATGTATTAAGTCACAACTACGAATCTACGGTTGTGAATATGAATTAATGTGTTAAGTCACAACTACGAATCTACGGTTGTGAATATTAATTAATGTATTAAGTCACAACTACGAATCTACGGTTGTGAATATTAATTAATGTATTAAGTCACAACTACGAATCTACGGTTGTGAATATTAATTAATGTGTTAAGTCACAACTACGAATCTACGGTTGTGAATATTAATTAATGTATTAAGTCACAACTACGAATCTACGGTTGTGAATATTAATTAATGTGTTAAGTCACAACTACGAATCTACGGTTGTGAATATTAATTAATGTATTAAGTCACAACTACGAATCTACGGTTGTGAATATTAATTAATGTGTTAAGTCACAACTACGAATCTACTGTCTGTTAATGCAAAAATGTGTAATCATGAATAAAAAAAAATTATTTGGAGAAGAAAACCCTAAACGATTTAAATTGATTCAACCGAAAGAGGTTCAAGAAAATAATATTCTGAGAAAGACTTAGAGGAATCCTTTTTTTTTTTTTACCCCTAAAGGGGATATATTTAAACAAGATTTTCAGAGAACCAACTTTCGTCCAGAGGACCTTGCAGAAGAGACCTCAGCAAACTGATATTCAAAATAGTCTTTTGAATTAATTATCAATCATTTTAAAACACAGAAATTACTTACGGTTGAAAGAATTATGGTCTATGCAAAGTAGCAATCGGTTAGTTTATAATTCTAGTGATCTTGAAGCAGTAATGAAAACGAAGACATAACGCATAGAATATTTAATACGATATTCTGAAAATATGGAATAAGCATGAGATAGATATTCGTTAAACAGATCTATTTTTAATCTTGACGAATGAAAAATGCATTACTTGGTTTAAATAAAAATATTTTTATGATGTTATGTTTATTTTTAATGTTATAAAATTAAGAAGTGTACTTACTATGCGTGGAAGTAATTTTGTTATGCTGCGCCTGATGTGTTTGTTTTAATGTAATCCATTATTCCATAACACGTAGATGTTATGTGTTCGGAATAGCGGAATGATATTCCCGTAATCTGTACTTGGCAGTTTTTCTGTTTAACAGTTCCGAATGAAATAAAAATCTGCGGTGTTATGAGTAGTGTGTACAGTAGATAATTTGCAATGAGTGAGTATAGTGGCCACTGTCTATGTAGATGTTGGAGTTGACAGAGTGATTGATCTCAGAATAAATATAATAATTAATATATGTTGATGAAATTATGTGAAAGTTTCTGCAAACACGCTTGAGTGAATACAAGTATTGCAGTGGATATTTTAGTAGCGTATGATGAATGTGGTTATTTTCTTATTCTCTCCAAAGGTACAGGGAAAAATCCAGTCTACTTTATATAGTAGAAAGAAACAACCTTTCATCAAGATCCGCACTAACATATTAAACGTCTTCTTAATTCTATAATTAAATTAAAATGCAAACAAAAATGTATAAATAAATATGCAACCACATAAAAGCAATTATTTCTTCCCTAATTAAAAATGAATGAATTAATAAACAAATAAACAACACAAAAAATTAATAAAAACAATACATACACGAATACAGAAATAAATAACAGATTCAATTAAACTTCTTTCTTTTGCCAAAATTACCGAGCAAAATAATAAAAAAAACATCTTCAACAACAACACAGCGAAAAAAAATCATAAATTACCACCGGAGACCTGCAAACTTGCATGCTGATGTGAAACAGCAATAAAGAAATTACGAAAAAAGAAAATTCCGTTGTCTTCATTCAAACTTGTATCGATAACAACTTGCTGCTTAAATATACGTGTATATGTGTGTGTGTGTTTATGTATGCATATGCATAAGTGTATTTCTGTGCATTTATACATGTGCATGCATAATATTTGCGTGTATTTTTATGTATGTATCTATTTATGTACGTGTGTATATAGATTGTATATAGATTATTTAATTCCTTTGATATCAAGTTAATGAGATTTTATGTTATATGGAAGAACATTACAATATTGGATGTTTTGCAATTGTTGATCTAATTACAAAGTATAATATTAACAACTGTTGTTTGACAGCAAGTAATATCTTTAATAACGTTTTTTTTTATTTACGATAAACAACTAAATATGTTCTGTTGACATCCTTTCCCACAAATATAACAAATAAGATTCTCTAATCTTCCACTCTATAATAAAGAGCAATGTGTACTTTATATATATATATATATATATATATATATATATATATATATAACGAGCAATGTTTACTTAATATATATATATATATAAATATATGAAGAAGAATGGAAAGGAATTAGAGAAAGCAAAAGCCAAATCAAAATTCAATTCAAAAGTTCAAAGCAAATTATATTCCGCAAAAAGGCAATTTATTCAAGTTAAATTTTCCTTAAGCCAGGCTTTTCAAAGATCAAAATCTTATCATCAGAGGAAGTCTTTTGAATTGAATTTTGATTTGGCTTTTGCTTTCTCTAATTCCTTTCCATTCTTCTTCATTTCTACCTGCTCTATCCTGGATATTGAGCTGTATACTCTTCACAATAGGGTTTTACCTTTCCTAAAAGTTCGCTTTTAGTACATCTCTTTATATATATATATATATATGTGTGTGTTTACTTTTTATATATAGACCCAGATACACATGTTTCATGCCAAAGCTGCAATCATCAGTATGGGAGGAGACAATCCCTGCTGGTCGCACGATTCGAACCCCAATACGAAAGTCATTCTAACTCAGTAATTGGAGCATTAACCGTTGCAGCCAACATGCATTGCTGTGAAAATGGGAGAGCAAATAACGTCTAAATGCCAAATTCAGCAAGCATGTAGCAAGCTGTCAAACAGAACTCAATATGCAGGGCCTAGAGTATTATATATATAGTATAAATTCCTTTATTTATACAAACATTATTGGCTACATATGTGCATACTCGTTTGAGCTGTGAGCTCGTTTGAAATCCAGCTTCATCAGACCATATTAAAAACTGAACTAAGACGGCAGAAAAACATTCTTGCAAATCGTTTTGTTTTTTGAAGGGAGAGGGAGGGGGGAGGGAGAAGTATGGTGGGTGGCAAGGTAGTTATCTGTTCTGACTCAGTTACTTATTCATATGCTCACACTGGTCTGTAAACTCATGCTTACACACATACAAATTAAGACACTTTCTGATCTCTAAGACTATGCATTCCCGGTTAGTTACTTTCTATCTATTTTTATGATTCAACTTTTATCCCGGTTATAATTTCAAGTACTTGGTCTCCTTTGCGGTCAGTGCTTTGACCTTATGACCACATGCCTTTATTAGCCTATGGATAGAGGTCAAACTACTTATACATATATGGAACAGAAACCCTCTAACCTATATCTGCATGTATACACGTGCTTACATATACACCCACGCTACACATACCTAACTATATATATATATACACACATACATACCCATACGCACATATATAGATATACATACCCATACACACATATATAAATACCTACGAATGCATGCCATTTAAGAAGACACGCCAAAGAAATATATAAATAAAAATAAATATCTTATAATAAAGAAATAAAGAATATAAAATCTACGTAAGGATAAGAATAACAATAAAAAAAGAAATTAAAAAAACAATCACCAAGCGTTTCATTATATACTTTCACTTTACAAGCTTAAGTATATTATACATACAAATCTGTACGGAGTTTTCATGCTGTCGTTTTTCTACTAACACTATTCAGGGCCAAAAGTCACTCGAGAATAAAGTTTAATGAGATGGATGGATTGTCTGTTCAATGATGAAGAATATTATGAGACGATTGAGAATGATGAATAGAATGAACAAAATTTGATTACTTATGAGGGCGGTTGATGACAAGTATTTGTTCGTATTCGATTTAAAGACGACCATGTTGTAGTCTGCATTGACGCAGTCCCAGGGAAATGTGTTCCACGGATGGAAAAGTTCTTGGAAAGACTAGTTGTATTACTGAGGCTTGAAAGGCTATCCAAAGGAAACTAATTAAAGTAACACACAGTCATGACAACTTGTACATGGTATGTCCCTATTTACTTGCCTCCCTCGTGGGCAGAGTTTGACACAAGGTCGTGTTTTAATGTGGGGAAAATCCATCTCCCCCCCAAAAAGGGCACTCTGAATTGGGACAAAATTTAAAATTGCTTCAGTCTAGAAGGATTTCTCATTCACTGACCGCAGACAGAAACAATGGAGTGATGGTATCAGAAAAGATGCTCCTAGCCAAAAGGCGCCTCCGTGCTGGTGAACGTTTCATATCAAGACTTGACCGAAACTCATAGTTGACGTTGATATCTGTAAAATTCGAGGATAATAATATACGAAATGCATACAAGTTCGATACTAGCTATTCATCTCAATGGAGATAGCTGGAACATCACAAATTTGCAACTTTGCGCATCAGGTTCTCTTTACCATGACTAGGTCACCTGGAGGAATATTTTTTGTTGTCTTTTTTTTAACTTTTATTCAGCCAAAACAAAGCATAGTGGCACTGTTCCGTAAAGGGCCAAATTCATAAGGGGCATCCATAGAGAGGAGTTGTACAGCAAGATGTTTGTTCACATTACATTTACATTTTTGTACAATCAGGGAAATAGGGAGCAGGGAAGGAATTCCAAAGGCAAGCAGTCTGAGGTAAAGAAGCTGTTAGAGTCGAAAGTTTTCTGGCATCTGGGGACCTCTATGGTGAAGGGGTGGGATTTTGCTGCTAATGGGATTGGTCGGTGTGTTCACAAATGCAATAAGTTCATCAAAGCACATACTATGGTGTTACATAGCTACTCCTGCTTGGACCGCGGCAGTACGCGTTTCATATACTCGTCGTGTAGAGGGTCGCCATCTTCTTTCCTTCCTGCCGAACCACGCCGTCCGTTGTCTGCAACAAAAGCGTCATGCCTCCGAAGACAAACTCTGCTGTTAAATTTAATTCTTTTTATTGCAAGCGTTGTTATTTCAACTGGGAGTCATTCACTACGTCGAGAGAGAGGGGGAGAGCAAATCCTACTTTATCGTAGTTAGTTAACAATGTTTCTTAACCATTCATAGAGAGGGGGGGGAAGGATTCTCGCTCTTGTCTTCCCTTAAGGGAAATATTCCTTATTTTTACATCGTAAATCGCACGTCCTCTCAGTTCGCCTTCCGAATCAGACTGGCAAAAACTCGCTTCTCACGAGAACGAGTGACGTCACAGATCTCTTTGCTTCCCACGCAAGGCCCGCGAAGTCACAGAGCCTTTCGCAGGTGCAGACTGACCCATTATCACGTCTGTTAGCTCTGACTGTGAGAACAAGCCCCAATCTGCACTCGATTGCACCCGTGTTAATTCGCGCAAGTCAAACCCGATTTCCAACAGATACGTACATTCCCATAGGGCCATTATCCAACAATGGAAGTACTTGTAAAACAAGCAAATGGATGTAATAGTGTGGCAATGGGACATGGGGGCTGGTGTTTGGTAGGCAGGGCAGGAATTGAGTATGATGTTTAAGGGCTCTGAAATGTATTATAATTCTAGGAAATATTGCTAATAATTCTGCTCAATGCATTGGTTTGAATGTACAGAGACCCTCGTCCCCCCCCCCGTTCCCCCCAAAAAAACAAATGCACCCACACACGGGATAATTAATAAATTTTATAATACTTTCTGCAATCCATTTATATTTAGTACACATAAATTTCAGTCGAAGCCTGACTTGTCCATCAAGTTTCAGTCATGAATATCCAACAGTCTTTGTTTTATCACCATTCAATGATATGCTCTAAATTTGTACTGTTGTGTTGCAATCATCTAGATGTCGACTGATTTAGGCGGTGGTAGATCTCTTCGGTTTAGAGGATTGTTTTTATAGTATAGACATTTTCTTTCAGATAACCTCACAGATAAAAAAAAATGTCCGGTGTGTATGAAGCCCATTCAGGATCATGCTTTCTACTGATAATACGATCACCAAAGTGTCCTTACATATCACTGAACGGCAATAAAAGAATAACTGTTGGATATTAATGACTGACACCTGGTGGACAAGTCAGGAATAGGCTGCAGTTCAATTGTACCAAATATGGTTGGATTTCAGAAAATATTCTGAATTTTATTAACGATTCGTTGAGTGAGATTTTTTTTGGGGGGGGGGCACTCTGTATAATGAAAACATACACATATATATAACTAAACCTAACCCTCACACTTTATTTCCTGATGAAACTTAGATTAAAGCGAAATATTGACCAATAATGAGTTATGCATATTAGAACTTCATCTTATTCTTTCTACTTTTATTGTTTATTACAATATACCCCCGTGATCTATTTGAGTCACAAATTATGGAAAAATATGATAAAAATCATGTCTTTTTTTTGTCTTTTTATGGAAATCGCTCCAGACAAGACATGAAGCCACTTGATGTAAGGAGCTAAAATAAAATACTACTTCAAGGTCAAATACTAGCCAACAATAACTGTTAGGTGGATAGATTCCGACCCAGAAACATCGCTCATGGAATGTGAGGACTAAAGGACAAAATAAGGGAAGCAAGAGTTACGAGACTGATGAAAGTATACCCAAGGTCCACTTTCTACTCTCTTTGATTTACTCAATAAAATCTAAAATAATTAATGCAAGACTAATGAAATGCTATTTTCATCGTGGTTGTTAGATTGACAACGTTTCGACTGATGTCACCTCCGACCTTCTTCAGGTGCATCTGCTTGAAATCGAGAAACTTCTAGTCGAACATCATGATTTTAACAGTGAAATCTTAATTAATTTTTCACATAAAATTACATTTTAAAAAGTTAAATGTTTCCGAATATATACCAGGGTTGTCAGTTCGAACCCGATTGCAGGTAGGCCAGTTGTTTGAATCTATACTCATGAGTTTTCAAAAGACGATCAAGCTTGTCCATAGATAAATAAATAATATTTAATTATATATATATATATATATATATTTTATTAAATATGGATGTGTTTATTACAAACGATATCGTTTCGGGCTTTTTGCCCTCATCAGTGCAGGAGTGGTGGTTGTAGGCAGTCGCATGGGATCGAACGCAGTTCATAAATTCAGGCTAGAATTACGAGACAAATGCTCGGGACAACACAGCTACCGACAATCAGCACAGACAATGATTGAAATTGAGATACACTTATCCATGGAGGCAGGGAAAACATTATTATTGTCAAACAGTGTTCAACGCTCGTGTGGAACTTGTTTATATATATATATATATATATATATATATATATATATATATATATATATAATTATAGATATTTATTTATCTACATACGTATACGTTTCATCCTTACGGAATTGTCAGTGTACAGATAATTATTCAAACCGGAACAAGAGTCATGTTTAACTCAAATTCCGACGCCTTAACTGTTGCGGTTACTCTGAAAAACTATGTAAATTAGTGACAGTTTAATCCTATTTTACCAAGCTGGTACGATAAGGAACATGCATTAAAGCTATGATTTTGACAAGCTGTATTCATACTAGTCACTAAAGTGCCCAGCCTAAATTGGGTGCGAAAAATAATTCATATATATGTATATATATATATATATATATATATATATATATGAAGAGTTTGAATGCAAAACGCGATAAATCCAATTTGTTTAAATTGAGACTTTAAACATTAAGATGACGAATATATTTAAGCTTTGACTAAAAACTTCTATTAATTGAAAGCAAAAATAAATTATGCCGGTATAATATTATGTAAAAATTATTTTAGTGTGTGCTCGAGTGTTGTAATTTTTTTTTTTTTTTATGGAAATCGCTCCAGACAAGGCATGAATACACTTGATGTAAGGAGCAAACAGGAACAAATATGATTATCGCAAAGACAATAGTTTTTGTAGTAATAGATTCTTTAATTTTGTAAAATTGGCGTTTATAACGTTGAACTCTTCATATACGTATATAGTTCCATTAAGTATTTTCAGTTACAAATTTCAGAAAATTAAAATCCGGACATAACTTATGGGATGACCTGATAGATTTAAACCAAATTTCTTTTACACATTCTATTTTCTTCTTTGGTAAATATGAAACTCATAAACATCTTTAAGCTATCTCTAAATTTCTCTTGAGATTAGCCCATTACAAACACACTCAGAGATTTATCTGTTCTTTTTTAGAATAGTGGCACCCTCGGGAAATTATGTTTTTCTGTGGTTGAGGAACAACAAGGCACCATAATACTTTCAGAAAAGATTGTGAAATTTTACATATTACTACTGTTATTTTATTTTTCGGAGGGGGGGGGGGGGGCACCTTTTATTTTGATAAACACTTTTATTTTTAATGTCAGCCCGACAGTGGCTTTACTGCTGTCAGACTGTTCAGTCCCAGGAGGTCCATCCTCCCAGGCCTTACCTTCTTTATGAGAAGAAGTTAGTTTATTGCTAATAGCTTGAGGCGCTCCTACCGGGGAATTCCGACGGGGCTGCTAAGGCATTTTTTGTAGACCAGGGTGTGCTTATCCTAGTACATTGGCTTCGCAAGACCACACCTGACCTTGTGTCTCATCTCCTGGCAAGGAGGTAAACAATATGTCTACCCTGTAACACTGTAGAATTGGATGAGTCTGCAAGAATATTTTTACAGACAAGATTGTGATAATAATTTCACAGACAAGAAAACTTTGGATTGCATAAAAATTCAACCAAGATGAGCGAAACGAAATTAAGTTGTAGAAAATTGACAAGAAGGGAAAATGATGAGATAAAACTGTTTTTATTTCTTTCCTCTTAAAATATACATTATTTGCTTAAATAATCTTTATCAAAGGATCGCTACAAAGAGAAAGAAACTGATATTGTTGCGGGATCGCCCGTTGGGGTTGATCGGCCTCACAACTAAGAAAGGAGACACAGGCAAGAATATGTTAAACGGCAATGACAAAGAAGAGAGGACAAACACGGGTGAACAGTTCATAAAAGAAGAGTATGTTTATTTACCATAGAAAATGGTAATGACAAGAAGTGATGGGAATTGAGATGACGTCACTGGAACAGGAGAAACTGGAAAGACGGGAGTGGCGTCTCTGGTGACAGCAAACTGGACGACAAGAGTGGTGCCGTTGGAGAAAAAAGGCTGGAAAGATGAATAACGTCACTAGAACAGGAGAAACTGGAAAGACGGGAGTGGTGTCGTTGGAGAGAAAAGGCCGAGTAGCTGTTGAAGGATGTTCACGAGGTACCCTTGCTGTTGCTGGCGAGAAAAAAAAGGAAAAGAATCTCGCAGTAGTTGTCTGGGTAGCCCTGATAAGGGCTGTTTGAAAAAGAGAAAAGAGTTGGAGCCGCTGGTGCAGGAGTACGGACTGCAGGGTGCTGGTGCAGGAGTCAGGACTGCAGGGTGCTGGTGCAGGAGTCAGGACTGCAGGAGTCAGGACTGCAGGGTGTTGGTGCAGGAGTAAGGACTGCAGGGTGTTGGTGCAGGAGTAAGGACTGCAGGGTGCTGGTGCAGGAGTAAGGACTGCAGGTGGCTGGTGCATGAGTCAGGGCTGCAGGAATGCTGGTGCATCGGCCAGGAGTCAGCACTGCAGGGTGCTGGTGCAGGAGTAAGGACTGCAGGGTGCTGGTGCAGGAATCATGGCTGCAGGGGGCTGGTGCAGGAGTCAGGACTGCAGGGTGTTGGTGCAGGAGTCAGGACTGCAGGGTGCTGGTGCAGGAGTCAGGACTGCAGGGTGCTGGTGCAGGAGTCAGGACTGCAGGGTGCTGGTGCAAGAGTCAGGAGCAGGAGTCAGGACTGCAGGGTACTGGTGCAGGAGTCAGGAGCAGGAGTCAGGACTGCAGGGTGCTGGTGCAGGAGTCAGGACTGCAGGATGCTGGTGCCGGAGTCAGAACTGCAGGGTGTTGGTGCAGGAATCAGGACTGCAGGATGCTGGTGCAGGAGTCAGGACTGCAGGATGCTGGTGGAGGAGTCAGGACTGCAGGGTGCTGGTGCAGGAGTCAGGACTGCAGGGTGCTGGTGCAGGAGTCAGGACTACAGGGTGCTGGTGCAGGAATCAGGACTGCAGGGTGCTGGTGCAGGAGTCAGGACTGCAGGGTGCTGGTGCAGGAGTCAGGAGCAGGAGTCAGGACTGCAGGGTGCTGGTGCAGGAATCAAGACTGTAGGAGTCAGGACTGCAGGGTGCTGGTGCAGGAGTCAGGAGCAGGTGTCAGGACTGCAGGATGCTGGTGCAGGTGTCAGGACTGCAGGGTGCTGGTGCAGGAATCAGGACTGCAGGGTGCTGGTGCAGGAATCAGGACTGCAGGGGGCTGGTGCAGGAGTCAGGACTGCAGGGTGCTTGTGCAGGAGTCAGGAGCAGGAGTCAGGACTGCAGGGTATTGGTGCAGAAGAGAGCTGGGGCAGGAACTGGAGATGCAGGCCGAGGCAAGTGTTGACTTCGCAGGAGGCAGGCAGCAAAGAGAGTAAATTGCATTATTATAGTAGCCCTGAGAAGGGCTGTTTGTATCTTTGCTGCTGCTGCTGTCTGCTTCCTGGCTAGACGACTGGTCCACCCAGTCGTGTGTGGGGGTCTCCTAAACCCCCCCCCCCCCGGCTGAACTCTTGTTTTTTTTCAGTCAAAAACGGGAGATTTCATGGAATTTGTGTTAAGCCACTGTTACCGGTCTTGTGAAAAGGATTAATTTCGACAAATAATTTCTGGAGAGATCTCTCGGCGTACAACATAGTTGAAAGATGCCTTGAATATATAAGTAAGGTTATTTGCATAGTCGGCGACTCGCATTTGTATTCCTGAAAGGAAAAAAAGGAAAAATATAAGCTGGTCAGTTTTTTTGCGAAGTCATTGGACAAAAAATGGCGACTACAGCTGCTGCTGATTTTCTCAAAAGAAAATGGTGTCTGTTCTTACTTTTTGCAAAGTCATTGCAAAAAGAATAGCGACTCCTGCTGCTGCTACGGTTTTTTTTCCAGATGGCGTCTTTTTAAAAAGTAAACACACGTCGCGATGTGTTGAACCCCGACAAGATGTATTTAGTTTGAAACGCATCTATCAGTTCTTTTATTTCTCTGTCATAACATGAAGGAATCATAACATATCTTTTTTTCTTTTGTTGCAGGTGAGTAATTTATAGATTCATCTAAATCTCAAATGGAAAAGTATGTATAACAAAAAGAGAAACGAGTAAACCAAAAAGTAAGTGGATTTCTTACTATTGCCTTTAACTAGTAGAATACCCGTCCCAGGATGAGCATAAGCAATAAATAAAGCATTAGTTTTAAATTAAAATGTATTTTTCTTTCTTTGGGGTGGTACCTCTCTAAATGGTAACATATTCAGTGGCATCCTCTAAATGGTAAATATAACTCAAAATTTAATGTACAGCAATTTTTTTCTATTAAATTTTTTGCATAAAAACTTATTTTTTAAGATTTTGGGGGGCACTGGGCGAGTTCGTGTTGGCGCAACACCTAAATAGTATAGTTTTCAAAATAATTAATGTGCCCATGTTACTCACCGTGGTGCCTAGAATATATATTCAAAAATTCATAATGATCCGTTTATTAGTTTAGGAGATTACCCTGTATATATATATATATATATATATATATAATCAATTATAAATATTTGTTTTTATCTACATATGTATACGTTTCATTCGAGCCCCAGAACACGAGTTATATTTCAAACCCAAATTCCAATGTCTTTACCCATACGGCCGTTGTCAATAACTCTGTAAATCAGTGAGAGATCAATCCTATTTAAAAGCAGCTGTCGTAAAGAGTTCGACTTTTGAAGGGAACATTGTACTGAAGCCACGATAATGGCTGTGTTAATACTACTCGTTACAGAGCCCAGTCTAGTTTTGGGGCGACAAATAATATATATATATATATATATGAATTCAAATAACCGAAGGAAAAATTAGTCCATACCTTTCATCTGTTCATTCATTTTCTTAGTCTTCATACTTCATTGAACGACCACAACCATAGCTTTCTTCTGTTCTTCCAATCTTTTACCCTCATACATCAGCGAATACCAATAATTTCTCCTTGTCTTACAGGCAAACAAAATTCTCTTAAAATGTTTATATTGTATTTTTTCCGAAATTAGTGCTTTCTATACATCCTACGCGTGTTTGGCAACAGAGTCGAGAGAAAATACACACAGTCTTTCATCTCAGCTATGCAGCTCATCAGGGAAATAGTAGCAATAGGAAACCCTCCAATCTAAATACATAGGAAAAGAGGATAGAAAAAGTTCAAAATGAGCGGGTGGCAAAAACACATGAAAAAAATATACATGAAAAAAAAACTCATTTAAAAAATGGTGACAAAATCATCCCTCCCCCCCTCTAAAAAAAGTGAACTTATCTGTAATCGAATTGAACTGAGCTTGCAACAATCCGCCCTATTGTGCCTTCCACCTGGAGAAAATAGATTGGTGAATTATTAATACTGAAAATAAAAAAATAAAGAATAAAAATAAGAAAATAGTCCCCCTCAAAGATCCCATATTCAAAATAAAGATTAATACGAAACTATCATTGTTTCAAAAAAGAAATCCAGCAAAAATCATGGATTCACACAGAAAACTAATATATCAATTTTTAAATTTTTATTTTGCCAAAATATAAATAAATATAGAATCTAATCCCATGTGGAAATATTTTTCAATTCTAATTTTTTATGTTAGAAACGCCCGAATACACCTTCTTCAATTGCAGCAGGCTACAAGAGTTTTAGAAGTATGTCAACGAAGTGACCGCGAGCAGTTGGTACTCCTAGATGTAACATCTGTAGTGTACAATGTAATGCCTTTGTGGTCTAGGGAGAAACGAATGGTGTTTTTCACGATCCTAGCCGTGGTTAGATTAGTAGTGTGAACCTCATACTTAGAGATAAGGTGGAGGTAAACCACCTTCTGATTACGATCTAATTTTGCCCTTTAAACATCAGCTTAAAGTCAAAATCAGACGTACTAGGAGGAGATTGCACTATGCACTACTTAAAAGGCGGTGGATACACATTGCTAGCTTATGTGTGTTTGGACGAACCAAGTTTGAGTACGTGTTCTCTGCCTAGGCATGGTGTGTGCCGTTCTGAGGTCTTATCAGACCCCATCCCAGTTAGCAAAGTCATTTAGCTAGTGGCACAAATGAGTTCTGCTTCCCCCCATTCTTTTTTGTTTTTCGTTATTAGAGATCCTCCGAGATACCCACTCCCCATATTTATTTTGCCCCTACCCTGACCTGGTACCTATCCCGGAAGACACTAACCCCATCCAGTTATTTTTATTTTATTTTTATTTTGTTCCAATCCAGAGTGCCCCTTTTTGGGCAGATGGATTTTCCCCACATTAAAAACCAATCTTGTGTCTAACTCTGCCCTCGTGGAGAGGTAAGTAAATTGGAACAAAAAGAAAAAGAAATAAAGTTTATTCACTTACTGATATGACGAAAATTATTTTTAACATGGAGGGGAGGAATTGATCCTAACCTTAAGTCAGTGATAAAATGATACGGTTGTTTCATTCAATATCGGTACTAATTAACTGTTCAGCGACGGCTGGGCCATTTCAGGTCTGTTCCGTAAATCGAAATCAGAAACAATATGAAAATATGTCGATATGATTCCTGTTCTGTAGAAGTACTGTTTAATAGTTAGTCTGTGAAACAGTCAGGTTTAAATAACTCCACTTCGTACAATTGTCTTGATTAAAAATGTTTTCTTTGACTCAATTAGGTAATAATTTTCCCATTTTAATGAAAGCTTTTCGTATTCTTTGACTATGGATAAAAGCAGGAATTTATGTAGCTTTACTGCCATGAAATCTTTGTCTTCGGATTGTAACAAATATCTCACTGACGCGCGTCATAAACAGCAGTGTTATTGTGTACATGTTTAGTAGTAGAAGTATTGTTGTGTTGATAACACATCGTAGCAGCAGTAGTTGTGGTAGTCACAGTAGAGTTCATCTCTGTTTCCTTCTTTTCTTTGCAGCCATCATGTTATGGGTTGACAAAATAACAACAGCACACAATCTTTGTTTTAATATTTTTCTATTTCTTTTAAATTCGTTTTTCTTTAAAATTGCTCTTAGCATCTTTACAAATATACAGCAATATTATCCCATTTAATTAATGTTATAAAGATAATTAATTGCGTGAAATAAGAACGAAATGTAACCATGACAAAAGTTTTATTGTGGTGATGATTTTTTGCTTTGTTTTGTATATTACTACACCCTTTTACCTTCAATCTAAACATTTTGAAAAGCTCAATTTCGAATTAAAAGTAGCTCATTTTCTAATTTAAAAAATTCAGAATTTCAAATTATAAAATGATACGCCTGTGGAAGTAACCCGCTGAGGTTTAAAATGACTACTCCTTAAACAAATATATAATCGTTTTGAATGATCAATAAGATGTTTGGCTTTAAATCTCATCGAAATTAAAACTGATTGATACCAGTGAACATGATGAGTCGATTATTATCAAAGGATCAAAAGGCGAAGTCAAAATCTGAATGAAAAGAGGAAATTACTAGGAAATTGAAATTCACTATTTGTCAATTTCTAATTCAGCTTTTTGTTAAGTTGATCTCTCTTATTGTAAAGTTGAACCTTTTTTATTTAAAAGTTGAGCCTTTTTTAAATTTGTAGTCAAACCTTTTTAAATTTGTAGTCAAACCTTTTTAAATTTGTAGTCAAACCTTTTTAAATTTGTAGTCAAACCTTTTTAATTTAACGTTGAGTCTTTTGCAAAGCCAACAAAATGTAAACTGTGGACATTGATAATAAACCAACAACTTTTTACCAGCAAATTATTATACATTTTTTTTTACTATTGGTGTCATCACTTATCAAGGCCAAAAGCCACTCGAGGATAAGGGCTAATGAGATTGCCAGCCTAAAGATGAAGAACACTATTGGAGTACTAACATTGATCAATGGTATGAACTGTGTTTGATTGTTTATGAGAAAGTTCATTACAAGAATTTAGTGACATTGAATTTAAAGAGGACCAAGTGTTAATCAGCAGGGAAGCAGCCCCACAGTAATGTGTTCCACAGATGGGAAGCTCTTGAAAAGAAGTTGTGTTCATAGAAATTACGCCTTATGCTAGGTACATGGAGGAAGAAAGGAACGACTTTTTGCTGTGGTAGGAAGACGAGTTCTTGCTTTGAATGTCTTCCAAGGAGGAACCAAAGACTGGAGCTCAGTCGAGCACCTTCTATGGAAATAACGATAGAGTAGAGAGACTACGAACATCTCATCTGTCAGAAAGGGGTTTTAGGGAAGAGAAGATATCATTTGTGACTAGATTTGAAGGTAAAATGTTTCAGTTTTATCATCGAAGAAGAAGAGGTCTGTCCGCAGTTGACATTTTGATGGATTCACAGCTGCAGAAGCTGACAGATCCAAGTGGAAGTGGAAATGTACGTGACGTTCTCTGCCAACAAGGAATGGCCACTTTTCCCTAAAGTAGCCAATTCTTGCTTTGGGCAAATGAGTTAACGATGGAAATGCACATTGGCCAAAACCACTGTGTTTTATAAACTGAAATGAGTTAGCAACATTTATGTGCATGTTGCATTGATGCAGTTAATGCAGAGCCATATATCTGCACCAAAAATGCATTTGTCACAGTATAATCAGCTAACAAAGAAGAGAAAATAATTCCTGATAAATAGGGAAGAATATTGAGACAAATATATTTCATGCTTCATAGCACAATGCGACAGTATATTAAAGACGACTTGAAAGGGATAATAATGTTACAATAGATATATTGAAGTTACCCAGATTACACAATTCTGAATTAATTTAAATAAATAAAATAATGTTCAAAAGCATATTAACATGTTTAATAACAACTGCTCCTGAACATATTGGATGCATTAATAAATAATTTACAGAAATAGTGTGTGTTTGTGTACATGTATGTGTGTATCTGTTGGTACACATTGTTATAAAGGAGATAATGCATTACTATTTTACAAGAGTTGCTCCCCTTTCTTGGAAGAAAAAAATTAAATTAAATTAAAATTTTTAAAAATTGTTAGTGAATTAAACTCTGAATTTTAATAACATTTTACTAAAATCAGAACAGCATTAAATAGTTTCAGAGTAAGTGGATAATGATAATATTAAAGATAAATAAAATTAGAATTACTCCGTCATTTAAAGGAATCTGTTTTGTTTACTACATTTACTGCGTGCTACACACAATCTGGCCAGGGTATAAATAAAAACATATTTAGCCGTTAATCATAAAATAAATTTGAAAAACTTAAAAAGAAAAAAAAAATTCAGTAAAGTAAAGAAGTAAATATTGTTAGAATAAAATAAGATAACAATAGTATAAATAAAATAAAAAATAATATATGGGGGAAAAATGTAATTGAACACCACTCTTGGCTGTTATCCCTACCTCCTCTCTACACAAATATATATATATATATATATATATATAACACTTCATCAGTGGAGTCAAATATAAAATATTCAGAAAAAAAAGAGAAAAAATAAATAAGTAATTAAAATTTAAAATAACAATCAGTTATACTTTTAGTTTTATTACATTTGCTGCGGATATTAATATTTACTACGTTATAAGCAATATTGCCATTCCACACGTGTTTTTGAGATCTGAAACACCCACCATTTGACAAAGAGGTCTTCCTCGTAATATATTCTGGAACACGGTCACACACATTACATCACTGTGTTGAAGTCTTACCTAATCAAGTAAGATTTGCTATATAGAAAAACAATTATTAAAATCTTTTGAAAAAATATATAAATTTAAAAAAATCACTTGTTTTGTCTTACTTCTCAACGCCGACATATTTCCATTTCTTGCATTGTGATAGCCTTCTAATACTCCTCTATATATGTATTACAGAAATGGAGAAAACGGATGCCTCAAAACCGTTGTTTATTTTTCTTTACTTTTCTAACGATTTTTCTCAATTCTTGAAGTAAAGAATAAATTAAATACTCGAAATTGATCATGCACTGAATTATTATCATACCAATTTATATATATATATATATATATATATATATATATATATATATATATATATATATATATAAATATATATATATAATAATAATAATAATCCAGGTGAAAAATATCCACAGGGTGGTAATCCAGAGAATTTTAACCGGGTTTATAAAAAGTGCTCAATATCAAAATAGAGCTTTATATATGATAATTTTATTTACACAGACATGTACAAAATCTGCGACACTGGCATGTCGATGTTATCGATCAACAGTTACTATAAACTGAGATCTCATCAGGCAGAGTTAGAATCCGATCTTAACCTCAGATCATATTTGGAGAGAATGAAGCTTCATTCTCTCCAAATATGATCTGAGGTTAAGATCGGATTCTAACTCTGCCTGATGAGATCTCAGTTTATAGTAACTGTTGATCGATAACATCGACATGCCAGTGTCGCAGATTTTGTACATGTCTGTGTAAATAAAATTATCATATATATATATATATATATATATATAGCTTTGTAGATCCGAGTTGGGTGTATTGTCTTTGACAGAAATACCTTCTGTAAGAGAGCTCACTGTAGATACAGAGCAAAAATAAAGTAAGAATTGAAATAATTGAAAACATCATTTCAGTCTGATGTGATAATTTATTTCGCCTATAATCAGGCTCTTCAGAAGTGAAGACTGTCTATACAAATCAGAATAAGTGGAGATGCTCATATCCGGGGAGGGGGGGGGCTACACTTAACCCTCAAATGTGAGCATCTCCACTTATTCTAATTTGTGTAGACAGTTTTCACGTCGGAAGAGCCTGATTATAGGCGAAATAAATTATTACATAAGACTGAAATTATGTTTTGAGTTATTTCAATTATAACTTCATATATATATATATATATATATATATATATAAGTAAATGAGTATGGTAGTTTGTTTGAAGCATTGCTGGTAAATAAGTTTATAGGTATTTTATATCTGTTTGCAATGTGTGAACGGTGAAAGAGGATATGAACAAAAATAAATAAGTGGAGATAGCATGTGTTCTTCAATAAAACTTATTTTTTATTTTTCAATTTATCTTTCATTTACTGTTACATAGAGTCCGGAATGATGGAAAATATATATTTTGATATTTCGGCAGAAACACTCACCTTTTCAAAAAACGAAGTTTCTTTCCATTTGCTGATGAGAAATGTCCAAAAGTTGCTGTTTTATTTGAATGTTGAATGCTTTTTCTTGGTACGTCTAGTATATATATCACCATCACGATTTTTTATCACTCCTGGACCCCCCCCCCCCACGTAGCCAGGGGGGTGCCAGGGGGGGCAAGCCCCCCCCCCCTGCAATTACATTTGCACCCCCTGAAATTTGTGATCCAAAAAATATTATAAATATAAATACTCTTATATTTCCTAGTCAACTATACTTCTTGATTATGAACCAGTATTTACTTTTGTGTAATATATTTTACAGCAGGGCCGGATTAAGGGGCCACGGGGCTGGGGCCCTGGGCCACCAACCAAGAGAGGACCTCCCACCAATTTTTAACATAATTTCCGATTTCAAAAACGCTTCTTTGGATTTTATTTTGTTTAAAACTTAATTTTCCATTCCTGGTACTAATGATACCATACTAAATATTTACGGATTTTAAACTACCAGTTAAAATAAATCTATTGACCATAATAACATCTAAATATGATTTAAATTTATGTTACCTTGTAAAAAGAAAAAAAATTAAAATGTACGTGTTCTCAAACTCAAACATAACTTCGCTAGTTTCAGATCAAGTGGTGAGGGAAACAAAGCCTCGATGCTTTTCACCTGTTTCCTGTTTGGTGAAAGAGATTGTCAGTGTATCTGTCTTTTTTTTGTCAACTTACCAAATATCTACTTTTAAATATTGTTAATTCACACTATTTAATATCATAAATTATCAATTTCATAATTATAATTCAAATGATGGAATAATAACACAAAATGAATTCACGTTGTTGTTCTGCCAGCTTCTTTTAAAGATATTTTTTTAATTTATAAAAGAAAGTGTTGTCTTCATTCAAAAGATAGAAATGAATACTAGCAACCTAAATTATTTTCAAATGAAAGTGGGAATTAGTTTAAAAAATTATTTTTGTATTTTATCACGAATCTCAAATACGTTTTTTTCTTTTTGTTGTTAGTTGTAACTATTAATTAAAAAAATTGTGAATGTTATATTCAACATTTTTGAAATTAACATAGAAAAAAATCCCAGATTTCACCCGAGATGAAGTTGAAAAAAAAAACAGCATTGATAGGGTATAAACCCCACGTACAAATAGAAGATTATAATAGAATTCTGTAGAGCTAGCAAGTAGCTACCTTATTTTACGAACTTTATGTTATTATTACTGTGTTTACTATGCTTTATGTGCTTTACTATGCTGATGTTGTTATTTACATGTACCTACCGAAATACACAACAATATATTTAGATTATATAAAAGAAATTGAAATTTTGTATCTACTTATTTATATTTATATATCAGTACACACACACACTGAACCAAAACGTCACCCATATTAGAATATCAATATTAGTTTTGCCCTCCCCCCTAAAAATGCCTTGCCCCCCCCCTAAAAATGCCTTGCCCCCCCTAAAAATGTATTCCCCCCCCCCCCCCTAAGTTAGAAGTCTGGCTACGTGCCTGCCTGGACCAGGAACCCATCTCTTGTTTCCGTCTAACTTATTACTGACTGTCATTCAGGGTTTTTTGCCATAGTCGCCACGCTAGGCACTGCAGATTGTCGACACTATTTGCCCATAGCTTGGTGTCCACATACAGCACCTGGTATTCCCAAATGGTCACCCATATAGTACTGACCAGGCTCAAGGTCACTAAACTTCAGTGACCTTGTGGGAACCAGTGTATCACCGTAATTATGCCGTATATATATATATATATATATATATATATATATATATCCTAGACCCGTTGGGACACGACTATTTATTCTACTTTAATTTCATGAAATTGAAGAAATTTTAGAGAGGGATTGAATCAACCGAGAGTGAGAGGGTGCAAGAGAAATACATAGACTGCTAAGAGAGAGATTGCTGATTTGTTCAGTTAATTATAAATTACGGCTAATTCGAACAATTAAAAGAGATTTTTCTTTTCAAAGATAACTCAGTATTAAGTTATATTTTAACATGTATTTTGTGTTAAAGTATATCGAAAAAAAAAAAAGGCTGAAGGGAAACAAATATTGATTAACTCAGATTTAGTATAATAATAGATATTTATTATAACAATAATGAATGTGGCTTATTGTAATACTTTACTGCAGTTTCACATGACATCCAATCATTACAAGTGTATTAATATCATTCATGTCTTTATGTATTTAAATACAAATTAAAATTGAATAGAAAAGAAAATTCTGAAATTACTTATTTAACTTCACTTATATGAATACTTCAGACAGCTTCGCCACATGCTTGATAACAAAATTCCACTACTTATCACGGTCTTGGGTGAGTATTTCCACTGTCAGGTGCGGCATGTCAGTCTAAACAATTATCTGGTCAACCCATCTCTTTGGCAGTATGTCCTCTCGATCTTTCTTGAATTAAATCTTTAATCCTGAAATATGGGTGCTTTTTTACATTAGGACCCGCACTAAAAGTCCCTCGGCATCGGTGATTTCCGGAATGTTTACGTTAAACGCCAAAGTGCCGAATGAAAAATCCGTGGACTTAGCTGCGTCCTAAAAAACACAAACGAGGCTAGATTTACAAGCGAGACCAAACAACAAAAAATTCTTATTATTGTTGCTTGCGTAAACAAAACATTTGTATGAAAGAAATATATTTATTTTTTTAACAAAAAATAACAGTGAAAATTTAATCAAGTGTTTTTTTTATTTTTTACAAATTTTTTTATTTTTTTACTTTTTTTTACGGATTACTATTGTTGGTTTCGTTAGGGTTTGGGCAGGGTTAGGAATTAGGATTTGGGCAGGGTTAGGAATTAGGGTTTGGGCAGGCTCGTTTGCAGACGTCAAAGAAGAAGAAGGGGTAAATTTTCTTAGTGATCAATTTATGGTCCTGATAAAAATTTATCATTCCGTCGGGAGTTTCAACAGCCAGTGATACCTTGTAAAAATTAATTTCTGTATTTGCGCGTTTTGATCAGTTTGCAAGTTCAGTGTTTCACTCAGTTTGAAAGTTTAGATGTCGTCTGCTTATTCATCTCGCTTCGGGGCTTTCCGGCATTTAACATAAACTGCCGGAAAGCACCGACGCCGAGGGACTTTTAGCGCGGGTCCCAATGTAACAAAGTACCGAAATATGTAACTGTCTTTTAAAAATGTAAGTAGCGTGACGTCATATAAGATGTTTGCATATTTTTAGAAATCAGATGAAATATGAAAAGAAATCACATGCATGTGAAATGTGACAGTACACATAAATTTGAAAATACTGTTAGATAATTCAGAATTTGCTTTTCTGCCCAATTTGAGACCCCCAACTTGGGAGTTTTAAGGGGTGTAGAGTTAGTTACCACTACTCCCAGGTCCACTCTGGGTGGTACAAAAGTCTTGTTATCCTCATGGAAAAGTACGAACAATAGAGGAACAATCACCACATCTAGATAGCTAAGAGAGAGAGAGAGAGATGGATGGCTTGTTCAGTTAATTATAAATTACGACTAATCATAAAGTATCAAATAGGTCATGGCACCGCATAATTTTGTGAAACAGTGTGTAAGAGTTTAAATGAAAAAGAATAAACTGAATCAATTTGGATACGACAGTGGCTTTGTTGCTGTTGATCTGAGGTAGGGTTCTGTTTAGTTCTAGTAGGTCGACTCTCCCTGGCTTTACCTTCTCCTTGAGAATGGGTTAGTTTATTGATAATCGCTTAAGGCGCCCCTACCTAGGAATGCCGACGGGGCTGCTCAGGTATTTTTTTGTAAGCCAAAGTGCGCTTCACCTAGTGTGCTGGCTTTTCAAAACCTGAGCTGACCTTGTGCCTAACCTCCTGCAGAGGAGGTAAATAGACATACATGTTCTTTTCTATTATTGTATTATTTGTATTATTCACACTACTGTTATATGGATGTTATTCTCACAACGTTTCGACCGATGTAACCTCTAATATTCCTCAGGTACATCTTGTTGAACTCGGGAATCCGTACGGAATTTCGAACGGAACCCTTGATTTAATCCACGAGGGTAGCTGGCAGAACGAGAGCAATCTATCCCCATGGATTAAATAAAGGGTTTCATTTAAAATTCTGTACAGATTCCCGAGTTCGACAGAAAGATTCCCGAGTTCGATTATATGCACCTGAAGAAAGTTGTGAGAATAACATCCAAGATGAGAACAGTAGTCTGAATAATCCAAATAATATAAATTATCAGTACTCATCAAAAAAATTCTGACGCTCAAATCATTCAAAGCATCGCCGACTTGTGTGCTGTGTCTGTGGTGGAAATGGGACAGTATTATTTGTTCTTCGATTGTACTAGTGTTCTTATTTTCTTTTACTTAAAGTGGGTAAATTGAACTCAGAAGATATGTTTTGTATTGCTGTACTACTTGTTCCTCTATTGGTGTCAGTTGGCAGAGGTAAGAAGACTTTCGAACCACCCTGTATATTGTACCCAATTAATTACTAATAGATAAGTTTTCTTTGCTTTCTATGGAGCAAAGCCTCTTTTATGCAATTCACCACCAGCTTAAGATAAGCATTAGAAGGAAAGATGAATGGCTTTGCACTTTGAGTGAAGTTTAAAAAGTGCAAACGCGGAGGAAGTTGTCAGATTTGTTTAAACAAAACCTAAGTGTTAAACAAATTTATCAGCAAGAAGTGTCAAAGAAATACTAAACAATTTTTAAGCCCATCTGATTAGTTTTCTTAATGTCATCAGCTTCAAAACGAATCTTGTTTGAGTTTTCTACTTTTTTTTTTCAAATAACTCAAATAACTCAAATTCAAATTCACTGATAGGTTTATCTTAATTGTCCTTCCTTTGCAAACGTTAAAAGCTGTTAGCCATATTTTTCAAAATATCAGAAGTAAAGCAAAGATTGTAGTGTCAGTTGCGTGCAGAACGAGACGGGAAGGAGGGGGGGGGGGCGTCCATGGGTATCCATCAGAACAACGAATGGAAAATGGGAAAAAAATGGTAATTTTAAAATTTAAATATTGATGAATCAAGTTTTGGAGTCTAAAAGCACTTTCAGAAACGGCTGTTAGCCCTTTATTTCTTGTGTGTGTGTATATATATATATATATATATATATATATATATATATATATATATTGTGTGTATTTAGGCAGCATTTTCTCATTTATGTAAAAGTTGTTAAAAATAACAGAATTCGTCTGTTTAATTATACCTTTTTTATTTTTTGAATTTTTCTTGTGGTCTTTTTGTATTAAAATCAAAAAAATTGATAAATGTTCTATAGGTTTCACAGGTTTCACGAACGTTTTCGATTCTTCGTCGAATCATCCTCAGGTGTCAAAAGCAAATGAACAAAAATAGCTGGAGAAAGAAGAGAATTTTTAAAAAGACAGCTTTTTTGTTCATTTGCTTTTGACACCCGAGGATGATTCGACGAAGAATCGAAAACGTTCGTGAAACCTGTGAAACCTATGGAACATCTATTATTATTGCGTTTTAAATATTGAATAATCAGAGATTATTCTGATTATTCACAATGAAAAACGTGATGTTTAACGAAATATGTTGCCGGATATATATATATATATATATATATATATATATATATATATATATATATATATATATATTGAAATCAATTTTACTACAGTTGAAGCATCGGTGTAACGATAAATTTGAAAATTAGTTAAGAAACCAAATAACACGATGTGGGATTTTTCAAAATAATGAATTATTTTTTTTTTTATGGACATAAATATATTTACTTTATTTCAAAATTTGGGCAAAATAAGTTAATCACTTACTTTTTTGAGTTGCTCGGGCAAAAGTCTTTCAGCTGCAAGTCTGTTGTTCAGTAAATGAGTACCATATGTAAGCTCTAAAAAAATAAATCTCGGTTAATTGTTTTTACACAATATTGAGAAATCCTGATTCTTTATAAAGTCCATAGTTTTCTTCGAATGTCCGGCTGGCTTGGCAGGCCGAGAGCAGACTCAAGGCTTTTCCATGAATAATGGCGATAGAGAGGCGCTCGTAAAGCCAAAACAATTCGCGATTGTCTCCGGTGTTGCACATCATTAATAGACCAAGGCTACCGAGGAAGTCGCGTGTGGCAGGGTCAATCACTCCACTCGTCTCCACAGCGATCGGTTGAAATACAAATCTGTCGAGAATATTGGCATATTTTGACCGCTTGTGGCTCTCTGCTGACGTTGCTGCATGTCCAGAGTTTGTTGCAGATTTTATCACTGACGAGGGTGCATTTTTTTAAAATCCACTTTTTCGGTTTTACAAATCTTCTTCAGGGTATTACAGAAAATTGTTTTTTGTTTTTTTTTATTATTATTGTCGAGATCTTACGGCGTGCCGAAGATCGCCGATTTCTTTTGGTCTTGTTGAAGAAACTGTTTTTTTAATTTTAAAATTTATCGTTTTACCGATGTACTAAAATTGATTTTGTTATTTGTGCAAGCGCCCCAGCGCATCTCATTACGACAGTCGGACATTAAAAAACAGTTTCTTCTACAAGACCGGAAGAAATAGGCGATCTTCGGCACTCTGTAAGATCTCGACAATGAAAAAAAAAAACAATTGTATGTAATACCCTGAAAAATGTTTATAAAACTGAAAATTTGGATTTAAAGAAAAAATGAATAAATAATTCATTTATTTAAAAAACATCCCTCATCGTGGTATCTGGTTTCTTAAGTAATTTTGAAATTTATATATATATATATATATATATATATATATATATATATACATATATATATATATATATATAATGTCATACACAGACAGCTGGTTTGTCGTTTCATGAATCATCAGTATGGTTGAATGTAGCAAGCACATTAACCCCAAGATTCAAAATCCAAAAGCTAGTCACTATCAACCATGACCACTGGCATCTGATGCTCTACCAACTAAGTCAACGAACGTGCTACTGAAGTTGAATAAATTATATCGTTTTTAAATGAGATGCCATCGTCGTAGTAGTAATCAGCATCACTGCCGTTGCTGTCAACAAGTTCGAGTCACTGTTTCTTATTTTAAAGTTAATTTAATGAGAAACAAAAATTTGGATCCGTTCGAAAAAAATGTTATACTAAAGAATGATCCTTGTGAATGAATCACTATTTTCCAATGAATCTCATATTGTGTGCGTTATTACATCTTGCAACGAATGTCGATAACGATCCTTGAGGTGCACCAGTGCGATGTCACCACTGGGTTGTTCCCCTTTTCTTTTTAGCCAAAAGAGGTTAGAGACTTAAAAGGGTTAATTAACCACACTGCACGTTCTATAGAATGAAGGATATCTGGGTTTGTAAGGCAGAGAACTGACACTTTTCATGAATAGAAACTGTTTTTAATGTTTTGTATAATGTTACGTTTATGTTTTTTTTTATGTTGTTCTCAACTGTAAATAAATGTGTAAATTATACTTGGTTTTAATTTCGTCTGTTATTCGTTCTGATGATAATTATGTTTCAACTAAATACAGAGTTGTGAGGTAAAATATCCTCTTATCCCAACAACGGTAGTACATTCTTTGATTTCAAAAGTGGTGTACACTGTTCCTTTAATATAAAAAATACGCATTATTTAATTACTTTTTAAACAAATCTGTACGTTTTATTTATTGGCCTCCACACGAGGGCAAATTTAGATGAGCTCAGTCTTTAATGTTGGGGAAAATCGAGCTTCCCCACCAGAAAGAATCTTGACTGATTGGAAGCAAAAATATAAATTGCCTCAGTCTATATATAGTTCAAAATATTTTCCCTTTTCATAATATTTGACAGTATTTTAAATGAAATTCTATCATTGTCGTAGTAGTCAGCATCACCACCGTTGCTGTCGGCAAGTTCGAATCATTGTTCTTTGTTTTAAAGTATAATTTCTTAAGAGAAATTCGGATTCATTTGAAGTATTTTATACTTAAGTTGACTGAGTGATCCTTTCGGTGAATCTCGGATTGTGTGTCTTACTACATTTTGACAACGGTGTTGCATGTTTTGATTTCAAAAGTGACGAACATTATTACTTTAATAAAAAAATAAAAAGGTTACTTATGATTTAATTTTTTTAAAGAAAATCTGTACGTCTTATTTATGTCTTTAATGTGGGAGTAAATCGAACTTTCCCCTTGATTGATCGGGAACAAAAATATAAATCTGTAAATAATTCAAAATATTTTTCACTTTCATAATATTTGACAGTATTTTAGGCCTTATATTTGAGTCTGAGACCTCTGCAAGCAACTGACTGCAGTTTATATTCAGATGTTCGTTATGACATGTTGGGAATTTCCCTTTTTAACTATCTTCTCTGTTGTGGACTGAAAGGGTCGTAAAGAAATAAGACAACTAGGAGGTAGTTAACAAGAGTATGTATTTACAGAATGTACAAAAGTAATGGGTTGCCAGAGAATGCTTGTGGCTTGGTCATAGCGTATCTGTCTGTTACAAACATTATCACTATTCATAGTGTCAGGAAGAGTCTATGTAGTGATGCAATAGAGTAGATCACCATTCTTAATTCAACTCTTTAAAAAACATTATACAAAACATTTACACTATTTGTTGTATTCTACATTCATATATACATTCAATGAATGTGTGCATATAAGACGGTGATGGTGACAGCGGTCATATGTCTAACATTAATAGTAAATAAATGTATGTGTTTGTTTATGTGTGAGTCGTGACACAAACAGTCAGGAGCAGCAGACCTAGCGTCACAGTTTGTGTGTATGTGTGTACATACATAAAAATGAAAGAAGTAAATCGACTCTCTACAAAAATAAAGCATGCGTGTTTAAAATTTCTGCTTCCTCCACCGACGGCCAGCACTCGGAGCCGTACAAAGCGGCAGTAAAAGTTTGAAACATCGATATTTTATACTAATTAACATTTTTTGTTTCAGATATAAATATATATATATATATGTATATATATATACATGTATATATATATATATATATATATATATATGTGTTTTAAGGTTCATATTTTTTTTTAAAGCATCTATTGTTAAATTTAAGAAGGAATAGGTAAAATAAATACCTTTTGAAGCATAAAGATGCGATATCAATTTTTTTTATAAATAACATCAGGATATATTACACACCGATGATGCCAAGATTTTGGCGAAATATCTGTATCACTTTAAACTAACAAAAAAAATGCTAGTTTATAATAAAAAAATTTTAAAAAAAATCGGTTTCGATTTATTATTTTTCTTTTTTATAAAAAAAATTGATATCGCATCTTTATGCTTCAAAAGGTATTTATTTTACCTATTCCTTCTTATATATATATATATATATATATATATATATATATATATATATCACCATTTAAGTATGACATGGGTCAAAGAAGCATTAGAATTGTAAGAGTTTCAAAGGAGCCATATTATATGTGGAGGTGGATTACATCAGTGTCAAATCGCTACAAACCTCAGGATTTTTTTTTAATAGAAATCGCTCCAGACAAGGCATGAAGCCACTTCATGTAAGGAGCTAACAAGAACTAAATATGATTATCACAAAGACATGAGATGCCTATTGGCCTTAGTTTGGAAAAGGCTTAAACTATAGGTAGGAGAAAAACAGTCAGCGGGAAGAGAGTTCCACAAGCCTGCAGTTCTTGGAAAGAAGCTCTGGAATAGGAAGCTGTATTATAATGACGTATCAAACAGCGAATTGATGAAGACCACTAGACCAATGAGTCAAACGAGCTGGAACAAAAGAAGCAGGGAATAGATCACATTATTCTGAAAAATTCATGCCATAATAGTATTTATAGAAAAGACTGAGACTATCAACATCACATCTGTGATAGAGAGGGTGCAGAGAAAAAGAAAGGATGTGGCCAATCAAATTACAAATAGGTTTCTGCGCCTTATCAAGAACCCTCAAATAGGAAAGACATTCACCAGCCCAAATATGACAACAGTACTTCATACATGGTCTGATAGTAGAGTTGTAGAGATAGAGATTCCACTTCCCACTAATAAACTGAACTGAGTGTTTGTCCACTTCATCAGCGAGGGAAAATAATCAATATTATGTTGTTTGTATAAGCAGTTTCAGCACGTTTTTAGCACGAAAAGTTGATATTATTTTCTTTGTACCAATTTCTAGTAATAAATCGTACGGACCGCACGTGTTTTTCACCTCCGTCCCTTCACTTAATTCCAAGACCGTGTTTGCTTGTCCACTAGTTATTCCAATAGGAATAACTTTACAACAAGTCGGACAAGACACGTTTCCAGTACTCTAACACTATTAACATAAGATCATTATACACTTTAAACTAAATATATCATTCGATAGTTCACAAAAATGTTCCCTTAATTACTCTTTGTTACTGTTATTTCTGAATTCACCCACTTATTCAATCTGAAATTAAAAAATAAATAGAATACCCCGCATCTCTACAAAGCCACCATCCGCCCATGCATGGAGTATTGTTGCCACATCTGAGCTGGTGCATCATCTACTAGTCTCTCCCTCCTTGACAAGGTCCAAAAAAGAGTCGCCAACCTAATAGATCCCTCACTGTCAACCAAGCTCCAGTCCCTATCCCATCGCCGCAATGTAGCATCCTTGTGCTTGTTTTACAAATACTTCAATGGATTGTGCTCCGATGAATTGGCTACTCTGATGTCCCCTCGGCGTAAATTCACTAGACCAACTCGACAATCAACTAAATCCCATCCATTTGCTGTGGCAGTCCCCAGATGCCGGAGAGCTTTCTACTCAAATAGCTTCTTTCCTCGTGCTGCTAACCTCTGGAACTCCCTCCCTGCCCCTGTTTTCCCGACAGTACTGACATGCAGAAATTTAAAACTAATGTAAACAGACATCTCGCTGCGCAGATTCCAATTTAGGTTGACCCCCCCCCCCCAACTTTCTCCCTTTTCTTTTTTCTCAGTAGCCCCTTACGTTTACAGTGGCAGCCTGCCTTGTTTGGGGTGAACTATGTTAAAAAAAAAAAATACATGCACTTTACTAATGCCCATGTGAAGATTATATTTGCAAAATTTCACATTCCCGTGTTATCGCCTGTAAGTTACTTACCGTCATAGGTTAGACGTTTAACAAAAAATAGAAACTAATTTATATTTCCTTTTCATTTAGACATGTTTGCCTTCAATCTATGCAAGGAAGAATTTTCAGTATGGCCATATAAAAAAAACAGTGTGGAATTAAAGTTCTAAAATTATGACAAAAAAACATAAAATATTCTTTGTTAGCTTAAAATAGAAGGGGAGCGACGTGGGGGGGGGGGGTCATCCAGTCATATTCAAAACTGTGATAATAAAGAGGAACACTCACCATCAGGAAAAAGAATGAGGTGCTTTGCATGTCGTGTATGCAGATTTTAAAAGGGTTTCTCTTCATAGGTGCAGGTGTTTATGGTGGTCTCTGATTTGCATATGTGGATATCAGGTGATATAAATCAAGAGGAGAAGTGATTTGGATTGGAGAGAGAAAGTGGGTTGCACGAAATTCGGTTGGAAATTGAATCACAGTCAAAACTTTTGGCGAGAAAGGCAGAGAGAAAGTGGGTTGCACGAAATTCGGTTGGAAATTGAATCACAGTCAAAACTTTTGGCGAGAAAGGCAGAGAGAAAGTTGGTTGCACGAAATTCGGTTGGAAATTGAATCACAGTCAAAACTTTTGGCGAGAAAGGCAGAGAGAAAGTGGGTTGCACGAAATTCGGTTGGAAATTGAATCACAGTCAAAACTTTTAGAGAGAAAGGCAGAGAGAAAGTGGGTTGCACAAAATTCGGTTGGAAATTGAATCACAGTCAAAACTTTTGGCGAGAAAGGCAGAGAGAAAGTGGGTTGCATGAAATTCGGTTGGAAATTGAATCACAGTCAAAACTTTTGGCGAGAAAGGCAGAGAGAAAGTGGGTTGCACGAAATTCGGTTGGAAATTGAATCACAGTCAAAACTTTTGGCGAGAAAGGCAGAGAGAAAGTGGGTTGCACGAAATTCGGTTGGAAATTGAATCACAGTCAAAACTTTTGGCGAGAAAGGCAGAGAGAAAGTGGGTTGCACGAAATTCGGTTGGAAATTGAATCACAGTCAAAACTTTTGGCGAGAAAGGCAGAGAGAAATTGGGTTGCACGAAATTCGGTTGGAAATTGAATCACAGTCAAAACTTTTGGCGAGAAAGGCAGAGAGGAAGGTGGTTGCACGAAATTCGGTTGGAAATTGAATCACAGTCAAAACTTTTGGCGAGAAAGGCAGAGAGAAAGTGGGTTGCACGAAATTCGGTTGGAAATTGAATCACAGTCAAAACTTTTGGCGAGAAAGGAAGAGAGAAAGTGGGTTGCATGAAATTCGGTTGGAAATTGAATCACAGTCAAAACTTTTGGCGAGAAAGGCAGAGAGAAAGTGGGTTGCACGAAATTCGGTTGGAAATTGAATCACAGTCAAAACTTTTGGCGAGAAAGGCAGAGAGAAAGTGGGTTGCACGAAATTCGGTTGGAAATTGAATCACAGTCAAAACTTTTGGCGAGAAAGGCAGAGAGAAAGTGGGTTGCACGAAATTCGGTTGGAAATTGAATCACAGTCAAAACTTTTGGCGAGAAAGGCAGAGAGAAATTGGGTTGCACGAAATTCGGTTGGAAATTGAATCACAGTCAAAACTTTTGGCGAGAAAGGCAGAGAGAAAGGTGGTTGCACGAAATTCGGTTGGAAATTGAATCACAGTCAAAACTTTTGGCGAGAAAGGCAGAGAGAAAGTGGGTTGCATTAAATTCGGTTTGAAATTGAATCACAGTCAAAACTTTTGGCGAGAAAGGCAGAGAGAAAGTGGGTTGCACGAAATTCGGTTGGAAATAGAACCACAGTCAAAACTTTTGGCGAGAAAGGCAGAGAGAAAGTGGGTTGCACGAAATTCGGTTGGAAATTGAATCACAGTCAAAACTTTTGGCGAGAAAGGCAGAGAGAAAGTGGGTTGCACGAAATTCGGTTGGAAATTGAATTACAGTCAAAACTTTTGGCGAGAAAGGCAGAGAGAAATTGGGTTGCACGAAATTCGGTTGGAAATTGAATTACAGTCAAAACTTTTGGCGAGAAAGGCAGAGAGAAATTGGGTTGCACGAAATTCGGTTGGAAATTGAACCACAGTCAAAACTTTTGGCGAGAAAGGCAGAGAGAAATTGGGTTGCACGAAATTCGGTTGGAAATTGAATTACAGTCAAAACTTTTTTTTTTTAATTCTTTTAGTTTCTGGGAACAGTTAGTTCACAAAAACATATCTCTTTCATATAATATTTCTCAGTACTAGGAATTATACTGGAGTCTTTGGGGGTATACAATCAAAGAGTTGATCCCGGGCATCACCAGAACATCATTAGACCTCTGCGCGCCACTGATTGCAGTCCTTAATCTGATTTGGAACTGATTCCAAAAATATATTACTCTATTGCATTGTAGAATTTTCAGACAGGATTCTCGTTTTAAAGTCAGTAATTCATTATACGTATGAAAAAAAATCCAGTAAAAATTTTTGTTTTTTCAAGTGTTTGTCTGATATTATCAGTAAACAACGAAAAGAAATAAAAATGTCGATTCCTTCCCATCTGAAATCGGAAATAAATTGTATTTGTTCTTTGATTTTTGTAATTCATTTTTTTGCTTTCTTAAAGATCTTTGACAAAAGTAATGAAACAGAGTGGAAGATTTATCAGTTACTGAATCACCAAACTTTACATTCATTGATTTTTCTAAATTCCATTTATTTTCGTGTTTATGTTTCGGAATTCTTTTAGATGAGGATTGATAATTTGGATTATTTGGATTAGTCAGGCTACTCTTCTCATCTTGGATGCTATTCTCACAACGTTTCGGTCGATGTAACCTCCGACCTTCTTCAAGGGCCTCTTGCCGAACTCGGGAATCTGTACAGAAGTTTGAACGGAACCCTTTATTTATACCACGGGGGTAGACTGCTCTCGTTCGGGTGGTAGTCTTAAGTAATTCTTAATTGTATTCTTCAACCTCCAGAAGACTATCACTTAGAACTGATTATCACTTAGCACTTTATACGTTGCGCCATAGGTCAATGTGGACAATTCTAGTATGAATTTCAGGAGCCTTAAACCTATTCTTGTTTTAGATGTGTATTCTTACTACTTATTACTATATATATATATACATATATATATATATATATATATATATATATATATATATATATATATATATATATAAATTTGGGAAAGTTCATTTTTTTAAGCATCTTTAAAATTTAAAACACTAAGATGAGGCAAAATGCCTTCAAAAAACCATGTGTTAGATGCAGATATTTTTTATTAAAAGCAAAATATTATTTTTTTTTTTCATCTTGACTTTTTTTCTAATAATTTCGCTCGGTATCACAAGCTTCATCAGAGATTTAAACAAATAAAATGTATTAACATTATTTTTTTTCGTATGAATCCTTCCTGGTCTTTTAGAAGTGACGTCCGATGGTGTGTTGACTTAACGGAGTAAATGTCTCTTTTAAATTTAAACTTAAATCGCACATGATAGCTGGTAGGTATAAATTTGGGAAAGTTCTTTTTTTTTTAAGCATCTTTAAAATTTAAAACTTAAAGAAAGAGGCAAAATACCTTGAAAAACCATGTGTTAGACGCAGATATTTTTATTGAAATATATTGTATTAAATAATATTTTGATTTTAATAAAAATATCTGCATCTAACACATGGTTTTTGAAGGCAGTTTCCCTCTTTCTTTAAGTTTTATATATATATATATATATATATATATATATAGTGTGTATTTAGGCAACATTTTTTCATTTAAGCAAACATTGTTAAAAATAACAGATTTCTTCTGCTTAATTATACCGTTTTGTTTTATTTTTTTCAATTTTCTCTGCTATCTTCTCTTTCTTTCTCCAGCTTTTTGTTCATTTGCTTTTGTCACCTGAAGATGATTTGACGAAGAATCGAAAACGTTTGTGATACATAGTGAACATACAAGTTTTTTTTATTTAAAAAAAAAAAAGATCATTAGAAAAATTGACAAAATTAAGCAGCGAATTGTTAGTTTCAATAATGTTTAATTAAAATATATATGTATATATATTGATGTTTATATTAATATTTTTATTCATACAAACCTATTAAAAGCTACACATCCATGGAAATGTTTCCATCATTAGCTTTAATAAGCTACGATCTCATCGGGTTAATAAAACATGTCTGTCTGTCTCTCTCTCTCTCTCTCTCTCTCTCTCTCTCTCTCTCTCTCTCTAAATAGATAGATAGATAGAGGCATATTCTGATAATATTGTTGAATACTCTAGTTAGTCTTTCTATATGTGCCTCCCTTCGCATAAATAGAACTTAAATTCCCTTCTTGATGTGATAACGTCTCGTGGCCGTATGGTTATGATGCTTGCTTATGGGGTCTAGGTTGATTCTGTAGCAGGGGTTCGAACCTTGCGACTGTCTGAGATTATCATTCCCTACACTGATGATAGTGAAAGCTTGAAACGTTGGAGTATGTAGGTAAAAATAATTTAATATTAGTTACTTAAAATTAATATTGTATATATATATATATATATATATATATATATATATATATATATAAATGGTGTTTCAGTCGGTGCATCTTGTCGAACTTCGGAATCTTTATGTTGAATTCAGAAATCTGTACGGAATTTCTACGGGGGGGGATAGACTGCGCTCATTCCATTAGTCATGACCGGCTTGAAGTCTTAAGTAATTTGTAATAATATTCTTAGTATCACCTATAGAAGGTCAGAGGTTACATGTGAGAATAACATCCAAGATGAGAACATTAGCCTGAATAATCCAAATAATATTAAGTTTTCATGTTTGTTTAATGACAAATTAACCCTTTTTGGTTATTTAATGCTAAAACACAACACCTTATATAAATTATACATTGTATACGATTCATTTAACACAAGTTGTTATTTTTACCCATAGCTAGAGGGGGATTGTGGGTTCATACCTTTTTCAAATGTATTGGTGTGTAAATGAGAAGACCACAACAGATCTAAACGGATTTACATTTTAGAGTTTTACTTAGCAACATAGAATGACTTTGTAACTGGTTGTTAACCAAACTAACACCATTTACAAACGCCTTATCAGCATTTCGAACAGATAGATCATTTTATATTAAGCTTACATACATAGCAAGCTAAAATACCCCTATAAAAATTGAACAGATTAGTTTTCCAAAAAATCTTTTGTAATCAGAGAATTTTCAAAGAAATGAAATAATACAATTTTTAGAGGGCAAGAAAGTTAGTTGTTGGGCAATATCAGCTCCTAAAAAATTATTCTATATTATACTTACATAGAAAAATTAACACACCACTAAAAATTGAACAAGTAATTAAAAAACAAAACAATTTATGATCTGAAAATGTGGTGCTTAATCATAGAAGAAGGTGGCATCCTGATTCTCCCAAACCTCCCCTACAGAACATATGGCCTCATCATTGTCTCTAAAATGCTGACTAAGAAGATGGAATTTCGGTTAGGAAACAGAAAGAAGTCAGATGGAGCAAAATCTGGTGACTAAGAGAGATGAGGTAGCAATTCAAAACTGCAAGAATCTAAAGTATTAAAAAAAAGGAAAACGAAAAGCAAACGTTTCAGAGAGGAATGTAGGTCTCTTATTTAATTCTGCCACAAAATATTATGTTTTTCTTAGAAACAAAGTTTTACTCTATGGATCTTTGTTTTTCTTGTTTTATACAAAATGAAGGGTCATATATTTAAAAATACTGAAATAAATATTTTTGTTTTTCTTACATTGTTTCATTGCATGACATTTTGAAGTTTGTCATCAATACGTTCTCTCCTACAAAATCAATGTTTTATTCTGAATATCCAGTCAATTATGGAAATTATCGGTCATTGGTCTTTAGCATTTAAAATTTAAATTCCAATCGATTTCATCGATTTCATACTATATCTGACCGGGTATTTCTTTTAGTAAAAGTCAATTCTCAATATGCAGCGTAATTTCTATTGGCTACTCATCTATATTCATTGGCCAATGAACTCGCCACCTTTGTTTTAAATGGTGCCCAAAAATTAATAATTTACTCACAACTTTTATTTCATTTACATTAGTTTGGTTTTCAGAGAAAATTTTAAAAACTCAATATATATATATATATATAATATATATATGATATATATAATATATATATATATATATATATATAATATATATATGATATATATTTATGACAATTAAGTTACACAGTGGCTTCTGCGTTTAATCTCCGTAGGGAATCATCAGGCTAAAAGGTATGGAGTTTGTGTTGCCGGATGTTTTTATATATACATGTGGTGTTTAGTCTAGCTAGTTAACCAATCAGATTCTCTGTTATTCTCTTAGCCAATCGCTGGGCTTCCCACAAACAAAGGTTCGGTTGATTTTACTTCCTATTTCCTATTCTATTGTTCTGTTTTCTATAGGGTAGCACATCCCTGTTTCTTTGTTGTGTTGAAATAATGGGTGACGTGCTTGCTTGTATTTCTATTTTAGGTTTTAGTTTAGTTTAGTTATTTATTTATTTATTTGTTGATTTTTTATTATTTATGCATTGTTAACCTAAGGTGAATTTTATTCTGTGTAAGCAATTGTTTGCTATTTCACTTCTACAGTTTAATAGATTTGGAGGTTCTTTAAAGCTTAGGATTTCAAATTTCTCATTCAGGCATAATCTACACGAGTTGTCTAAATTTCTACATGTACTGGCCTGTCGTATTATTTTCCATTCGATTATTGGTGAGCGTCCGCTATCTTTGAGCTCAGTGTAGCTTAATTGCCATAAATATATTTCCATAACTTACTACCTAGCTCTACTCACGTATTGAGCACTGTTGAAGTAAATACTGAAAATTGATATATAAAAGATTGAATTTCCTTATAACGTTTTATGTGGATACATGAAATAATATATATATATATGTGTGATTTTTTGAAAGCTTACCAAAGCATTCCGTTCAGGAGCCCAATCAACACCACAAAAGATTTTTTCATTCAAAAATTATTTATTTATCATTTTTCAAATTAAACAGTTTTTTTACCTACACGTGTTTTCCTGAACGGAATGCTTTGGTAAGCTTTCAAAAATCACATATAAATGCTCTGTATCCTGTAATCGAGTATCATCGAGCTTGTTTTATTGGACTAATCCCAGTCTTCACTGAATGATCTTTTTTCTAAGTAAAAAATCCAAATATATATATATATATATATATACATTATATATATATATATATATAAACTAAAGTTTACTTATTATGAATTAAATTCTTATGAAATATTATTTCTGTCCATAAATTACTTTAAAATGCTTATCCCTCAAATTGAGCAATAAAGATTTATATGCAATATGGGGTTCAAGGCTGGGACAAGGAGTTTATTATGTTCCTCACTTTCCCTGGATGGGTCCCGCTAGTTTCTAATAACAAATATATGCAGACACACACACACACTGATATATACTTTTTTGATATAAAATGTTCTGCATATTTTCTGCAATGAAATCTCATTAGCTGCAAACGACATCTGTGTTAAATGGAGAGAGCTCCGAGAGTAACCTTCCACGAATTTTGAACTGAACTCCTTGTTTAGGATAGACTGTTCTCTTTCTGCATCCTATGCATTGGGATATGTCAGATGAATTCAGTTTTTGTTTTCATGAATGTCCTAGTGAATTCTACCTGTAGGAAATAAGTTCAATCCCTTGATGTTGACTTCAATAGCAAAGAAACTAAAAGTTGGGAGTTTGTTAAGACAGTCAGAAATTCAAATTGTAACGGGATGCCTTCAAACAAAACTGTGTCTGCGGCTTATCTAATTCAAAGTCCATCTATCTGACCTATTTTTTATTTACACGACGAAGACGGTTCTCCACGTTTGTTCAGTAAGACTTGTTTTTATAAAGAGAGCGAAATAGCGTTTTCACCTCTTCCTGTCAAATTGAGTGCTCAGTGATTGGTCAATATGAGAAGTGTATGGAAGCCACTTAATGATACTATTTAGAAGACAAGCGGCCTAATCTTTTAAATAATGTACACTTTGTTATAGTTGTAAGTGCTAAACAAGTAATAGTTACTATACATATAGATGTTGAGTTTATGCTCCCATAGGTTTTCTTTAAAAAGGAATTTAGTTAAAAACTGTTCTAGCTACATAATACACATATAAGATACAGTGATCACATAGACATGTTCTTCATATTTACTGGCATGTGGTAGGTTCTCTGCATTGGACCAGAGTGTAATACTTGCACAAAAATATTATTTTTCATACATTTAAAATGAATATTTTTGTGAATATTTCGGTGAGGAAAATATAATAGTGTTAACTGTTCTTATCACTAAATGTTCCATTTGTATTTATATACACAAATGTAGTTGCAGACAATGTAGTCAATATCAAAATAGTATTTTAGATGAAGCACTCTTTAGCCTTGATGGGCAATCGCTTAGAGATGTTGTCTCACTAAAAACACTGGGTTGGCTGCAGGAAGGGCATCCAGCCTATAAAAATCTAACCTCAATTAAAGAAATAACTTTCAAAGAAACCTGACCAGAGATAAGTTTGAAAGTCAATTTCTAAAAGCCGTCCAATACATGCCAGCATGTAAAACGAACTTTAAACCGAATATGATGATGATTATTATTTATTCAAACAAAGTCTCCTTTAACATGTCTATACCACCATTCACTCAAGTGTAACATATCCTTAGTGCTATGTTACATTCGAGTAAATGCTGGCTTCCCACTAGCTCGATCTTTCTGAAGATGCAGAGAAATGGCATGGCTATGTTGTGGTGGATTTGTGATGTTCGTGTATGCTAATACACTCAAAAGTAGCTATAAAATAGCAAGATTTTCAGCCAAATTTAAATTATTTATTCCGGATTTGTTTGGATGTTATTATCTTAGTTTTAATTGTTTTTATTTTGTAGATTTTGAGTTTACAGTGTTAAAAACAAACATAAAAAGATTTCCTCGTTATTACCCAAATAATTTCATATATTTTTCTTTGCCGGCTGAAGTCAACAACTTTTAATTTGCAAGATGTGGACATATCAAATAACGAGAAAGATCAATAACTCTTCAACAAGTTACCCACTATCAGCATCTTCCGTTTTTATTTGTTGATACAGACACTAATAAATTGTGCGCACGTTCTTATTTTCTTATGTTTTCTCTCTTTCCGGCCCAGACGAAGAGGGTCATAATAATCACATAAATCCGTTTTTATCATGAGTTAATAATAAATCCGAAAAACCGTTTTTTTTTTGTTTTGTTTTTTAAACTTTAAATAAACATTTTCCTCGAGTATTCTGGCAACTTAAGAAAGATAAGATCAGTATTTAAAGTAAGAAGGTTGGAGTTTATTGGGCACATGTGGAGGATGGTTTTTTTTTTACTATTGGATCACCAATTATCAAGGCCGAGAGCCACTCGAGGATAAGAGTTAATGAGACCGAATGATTATCAGCCGAAAGATAAGGAACACTATAGGAGTACTAGCATAAATCAATTGTATGAACTGTATTAGATTACTTTTGGAGCGGTTTAGTTGTAATCAGCAGGGAAGCAGTTCCACGGTAATGTGTTTCATAGGTGGGAAGCCCTTGCAAAGAAGCCCTGAAGGAAGAGCTCGTACACTAGGTGCTCCTTTAGGAACCAACCTTGGGAAAGAGAAGAAGGAGTAACAGTTGAGACGTGACACACGACTGACCCCTGCTGAATTGTGAAAGATTATGGATAAAGGTGAACGGCGGAGGAACCTCGAAATAAGAAGTTTGACCAATGCACTTACTGAACTTGTACCTCCTCAACGTAAATACCCCTGACCAACCCGACTTGCAGCAAAATCACACCTCTTCTCTGTAAAGGTCCTCAGATGCTGAAAAACTTTTTACTCTAATGACTTCTTTCATCAGACTGCTTGCCTTTGGAATTCCTTCTCTGCTCTCTGTTTCCTCTACTGTAGAAACATGCAGAAATTTGAATGTAATGTAACCCTACATCTTGCTGCACAACTCCCCACTTAGGATGCCGTCTATAAATATGGCCCCTAATCACAGTAGCCCCTTATGTCTCAGTGGTAATATGTCTCCTTTGGAGTGAATAAAAGTGAAAAAAAGGTTTCCTAAATACTGATTGCCAAAAGGTTTTCTTCATTTTCCAGGGGGGGGGGTCAAAGACTGGGGGTGGCGGAAATCACATTTGGGAGTGGAAATCACATTTGTTCCTTTTTATACTGTTTAAAAATATTTATTTTTAAAGGGCAGCGTATAGAACCATATTTCACCTGGTATGTTGTTTTTCTATTGTGATTTATTTTCGTCAACGTTAATAGTGTTAGATAATGAAGATGGAGCGCCAGAGGGAGAGAGCTCCAAAAGTTGGGGTGAGCTAAAAGAGGAAGTCGAAAAAATCACGTCACTTCTGTTTGGAGAGCAGTCTGTCTCTTGAGATTGCGATCAACCGACGAGACAGACGCTAGAAACGGACGGCCCTCTGCCAGTCCTGCAGGGGGCCTTGGAGGTGGAGTGCAGTGTAGCCAAAAATGGCATGACTGATATGCTAAACGTTCCCCTCTCTCCAATTAATTATTTCTAGACTTCTCTCTCTCTCTCTCGTACGCATTATTTTAGTGTCTGTCTCTTTTAAAAACCAAATCTGGCGTCCATGTGGTTATCGATCAACGGCCGAGAGACACTAGCCAACAGCGTCGAAACCTGAGTTGCTGCAGAAGATGAACGGTTATATAACGATGTATACACCTACAAAGGTAAGCAATATCCAACAATAACAATAGGATGTTTATTCTAAAAAGAAAATTAGCAAATGTTTTTATAAAGACATTAATTAGGGAACAAACTTCTACCAATCGTAATCATTACGATAACAATCACAGTCAGTGATGTCCTAGCAACCTCGAAGTAAAGGGTTAAAGTTAAGTGCATTTTATTATAATTTATGGGAAAGAGAGAGAGGAGGAAGAGAAATAAAGGAGAGAAGGGAAGGAAGAGTGAGGGAGACATGGAGGAGAGAGGGAGAGATAGAGGAGAGCGGAAATAAAGAAGGAGAGAGAGGGAAAGGAGATAGAAAAAGGAGAGGGATGGAGATATAATGAAGAGAGGGAGAGACAGAGAGGAGGAATAGAGGAGAGGGGGAGGAGGGATGTAGAGAGAAGGGAGGGAGGAAGGAAGAGATAGGTAAGAGAGGGGAGAGAGAGGATGGGTGAGAGCCGCTAAAAGAGAGGAAGAACGTTTTATATATATATATATATATATATAAGTGTAAGTTTGAAATTCGAGGCAAGAGCAATGTGAAATCTATACCGGAAGGTGGAAAAGATGAACAAAAATAAATGGGAAGAGAAAATAAGAATGGAATCTCAAATCAATTTATTAATATTTCACGTAAAACAGATTAAATACCAGAACAGTAAATAATAAAATGCAGAAAAAGGATTAAGATAAGCTTATCTTAATCCTTTTTCTGCATATCTACTCTCAATTCTCTGCGGTATCTCATCAACAGTTGATCCCATCAGTCCACCTTGTTTTTTCGACCACTCGGTCATATTTTTTTGGTCTTTTGATAATGAGAGGAACGCTCTCGAAAATTTAAGTTTACCTTATTCCGGAACTTTTATTTGCCTGACAGTAACCACTTTTTTATTTACTGTTCTGGTATTTAATCTGTTTTACGTGAAATATTAATAAATTGATTTGAGATTCCATTCTTATTTTCTCTTCTCATTTATTTTTGTTCATCTTTTCCGCCTTCCGGTATATATTTCACATTGCTCTTGCCTCGGATTTCAAACTTACACTTATATTTCCAGCAACGCTTCAAGCAAACTACAATTTCCTTTTATATATATATATATATATATATATATATATATATATATATATATATATATATAGTTTTCATTTTTTTAATTACATTTTTAAAATTATTATTTTGAATACATTAAAACAAGAGAGGAGAAAGTTCAGAGAAAGAGGAATAAGGGGGCAGCATGATAGGAGGGGAGAGAGAGAGACCCCAAAAGGGAGGAAGATCGTTTCATGTATATAGTTTCCATTGGGAAAAGAAAAGAAAAACAAAGAAAAAAAGCATAATTTCTAAGAGAGTGGAATATTGCTGCTCGGAAGAGGAGGAAAATGTTCAATTTGAATGATGAAGAATTAGGAGGAGAAAGAAAAGCCTGAGTTTCATAATGTCTCATATAGGGAGAAGGAGGAGGAGGAGGAGGGGAGGAGAAGAAGATTTGTATGTAGTTTTCCTTAATACAAAAAAAAAACAAGAAAAACAACAATAGCTATAAAAATGAGAGATTTATAGTTTTGGTGATACCACCATTGAAAGTAAATATTTACAATTTTTTGGAACAGAAATGGCGCGTGTTCGTAATTGTCCACAACCTGTTTTTCCCAAATTTTTTAACGGACCAAATTTTAGTCATTTTTCGATGTACAATTACCTATCAGGTTGCTAGAGAATCCCGTGTTTTTGGGGGGAAAAAAATTAAAATAAATTAGATTTTAGGTTGAGGGATCAGTTTCCTATATAAATTTAACGTAAACTAATTACCTACTTTTCGACCACGTTGCATGTTGTTGTTTAGTCACCCATTTTTTTTCCACTTTTTTTACGGACAAAATGTTTTTTGTTTTTTTCTGTGTAAATTCTGAGAATTCCGGGTTATTTGGAAATTTTTGGAAAAATTTGTGATTGTCAAAAAGTAGGGAATCAGTTTACGTAGGAAACTGATCTCCCGCCTAAAATCTAAAAACTTGAAAAAAAAAATTCTAAAAAACATGGAATTCTCTAGCGATGCGACATAATAGGTAATATCATGTCGCGTCACTAGAGAATTCCATTGTATGCAGACATTTTTTTTTTAATTTGTGATTGTCAAAAAGTAGGGGATCAATTTACACTAACTTTACAAATAAAACTGATCCTCCCTTCTAAAATCTAAAATATTTGAAAAAAAAATTCCCAAAACACAGAATTCTCTAGCGACCTGATAAGTAAAAAAAAAAAAATTGTTCAGTAAAAAAGTTTGGAAAAACGGGTTGTGGACAATTACGAATAAGCGCCCAGAAGCTTAACAAGAATATAAAAGAAGATGCATTCTTAAGATGCGTCCATTCAATCTGCCGTTTAAAACTAAAGCGTGACACATCAACTGACCAACCCTCTTATAGATATATTTAAAAATATTAAAAATTAGCTGTACCTACCCGGCGTTGCTCGAGATGCAGTGAAGTCATTTTAGTTTTTTAATTTTTATTTCTTTGCACATTTCCAAATTTAAGGTAGACAACTCCTGTTATAATTTAAAATGAGTTATTCCCCTTACTGATTTTTATGTTTTAGGTAATTGTTTAAAAATGTTTCATACTAGCAGGCGTCTGGGTCGGACTAAGTAATTTAAAAAATAAATTGTAGAATTGCAGCAAAGTACGTTATTGTATTGCCAATAACAAAGTACAACAATAACAAATGAAAATTGTTTGGTCTAAAGCAAAGTTTGATTTATCAGCTTAAATTCTGAATTTGAAAATCCAACAAAATAACTTCATATGTTAGATCACTAACCATGTATGGTAACTTATCACAAAAAAACAGGAGATATCTGAATTTTAGCAAATGGCTTCAACCCACTTTTTACCTATTTCACATAAATTAAAGTAAATATAGCCCACATTACGATCCCTTATGCCCAACAACTGTGTTCCAAAATTTATAATGATCGGTTTATTAGTTTAGGAGTTGATCCTGTAGATACAAATATATTAACATTGTTCTATCTTAAAGATTTGGAAACAATTTATATTAAGTTATTAAAACCCTCCTTATGTAAGCAAAAGGAGTGGTTTCTCGGATTTAATATGATCCACTTGTGACCCCCCTTTTTTTTTCTCCCCAAATTTGTCACTGATCTTGATTTCACTATGCTATTTTACATTTTAATCGCAGTACATGAACTTTTCTACCACGTATTTACTCTGATGAGTGTGGATGGCAGCCGACTTAGTAAATAAATGTACTTAGACATTTTCTTTCGTTTTAACACCTTTCAATTCTCCCCCCCCCCCAAAAAAAAATGTCACAAAATTCCGTGCTGTAATAAAATTCATAATGATCAAATAATTAGCTTAGGAGCGAATCCTATAGATACAAATATATAAACATACCCAACTTTATATAAATAAAAACATGAAGAAAACTATAGTTAAAAGTAATCAATTAATAGAAGCATTAGCTATCTAATAGGTTTATCAAATGTATACAAAACACCTATAGAAGGAAATATCTATATTCAGTGTAGAACCACATGCAATAGACTTAAAACTAAATGAAAAAAGGAAGAACTCGCTAATCATTAAACTCCTGAATAGAATAAACATCATTCACAAACGAAAAAAAGACCTCATATTCTGCGAGATCCCAATCCAATTGCCTGCATATATTTTATTTCACTTTAGTTTTTTTCTCATAATACTTATTCCGGCTAAGAAAACTGTTAGAGTGGAGGCATTTTTCCTTACTCATCAAAGTGTTGAATCGTAAGAGATACGTGATTAAAACCATTTTTTTAGCTGCTTAATACTCGGTTGAATAAATGATGAACATTGGTATTCCTTGTCAAGTTAAGTCCACTTGTGTTTTATGAATATTTTGAAACTCAAAGATTTTGTTTAGTCTTCAAGAAAAAATGAAACTGTTCATATTTAAGTTTTTTTGTGATAAGTCTTTTACCATTATTCACATAGTCTGAGAGAAAACTAATAAAACAGCTAAGTTTATTTAAATGATTCTGGTAAAAGAATAATCTTTGCTTGCCGAAGCTGGTAAAATGGTGAAATAAAGCATATAGAAGAAGGCACACAAGGCTGAGATAAAAGAATAATATATGTATTAGATAAATAAAGGAAATGTCTGTTGCGAAATTAATTGTATTTTGAGGTTTGATTAAAGACCAACTATTGAATGCGTTTATTTAACGTCGGAGTAGATGGCTCCTTTGAATGCGTCAGATTCAAAATGAAGTGACGGCCCCTTGAGTGTTGACTGGTTGACGATTAGATTGTGTGTTTTTATATATATTTTTTTAATTTTAAATGCCAAGATTGTTTGATTTTTTTTCTTTTGTCAAGCTCTGATTTCAAAACCGAAAGTTACTTTTTTGTTTCTATATAAGAACAAAATCAAGAATAATTCTCACCAATAAATTGTCAGTTTATAAAATCAACAATGATCTCTTGTCCTGAGTTGATCCTGTCCTGATTTGAACCAAATGTACAACAAATCAAGAATCAATTAAGGTAACTAAATGAGCCAGTACATCAACACTTGATAAAGATTGTTGACGATTGTATTCAAAAGGAGGAAGCGACGTTTCTAGGTGTCTCCTCCTGGCAAATACAGTTTTCGAAAGAGGAAGAATAAAGGCGCTCTGCATTCAGCCCGACATAATTATGTGTTGGTTGATTGCTCAAGGAAGAATTGTCTTGACCAATCATTTTAAAATATAAGGGAGCTAATTTATAATGAACAAAGTGAAATAATTATTTAAGGAGAAAAGGTGAGGAGACCCTTTTTTTTTATAAAGTTGTCCATAGAAATAACCGTTGATGAAACTTTTAAGATACCCTTCATCGATATGAAAACTTAAATGAACAAGTGTATTAAAAAGAAATGACAACAAATACGGGAAAATAACAAAAAATTATCTAACATAAAAGTTATCTTGTCGGATTTTCTAAGTCGGGCCTAAATAGTAATCCATTTGGCATATCGATACTTGATTTAGACTTATCTATCGTTTTTTTTTTCCTTCCAGTATATTATTGGCACAAATATATTTTATTTCGCTTTAGCTTTTTTTCTGATAATACTTATGCCGGCTAAGAAAATTACTAGAATAAAGACATTTTCCCTTACTCATTTAAACAGATTAAAAGGAAGTTCTCTCCCTTGAGTTTTTCCAATATATATATATATATATATATATATATATATATATATATATATATATATATTAATTAAATTATGCGACTTCAAGCATGTCTGTGCATGTACATGTTTCACGCCTGTACATTAATTTACACATTATTATTTGTTCTTTATTATTAATCCGTTACAATCAAGTATTAAAACGATTTTTTTACAGTTCCTATTTTATTTTGTTTTACTCCCGGGCAACACCGGCTGGATACAGCTTGTTTAAAACAAATCCCAAGTTTGGAGGAAATTCTTAGATATTAATATGCTAGCATCTACCTACCTGTGTCACGCTCTGACACCCCTTTTTAAGAAGATGAGATCGCCTGAGATTTTTTTAAATTAAAATTTTTTTTTTTAACGGTGAGCTTAATATACATCGAAGGCAGGGACAGAGTTAGTACTTACTTTTGCCTCGGCGTGATGGGGGGCGAGGGAGGGAGGGAGCGAGCGGAAGACAGTGGGGCGAGTGAAATGGGAGGGGCGACCGGGGTAAGATGCCGACCGCGGAAGACACAGCTTTTGCCCCGGGAAACCGGTTAATATAAATAAATAAATATATATCCTTCCATCCAGTCACGCAAAAGTTAGCGAGTAAAATATGTGCATATTTCTAGCAACTGGAATATTACTAACAGTAAATTATACATATTAATGGAGAAAACACTGTGGAATTTCCACGAAGTCCCGCTAGTTATTTTTTATACATTAAAATAAGAAAGGAAGAGCAAGGGAGAGAAGAGAAGGGATATAGAGATAGAGAGTGGGAGGGGAAAAGAGGGGGGTAGAGAGAGAAAGACAGAAAAAGGGGTGGAGAGAAGTAAAGAGAGATAGGCAGAGAGGGTGGGGAGAAAAGAAGGAGAGGATGAAAGAGAGGGAGGGGGTAGAGAGACAAAGACAGAAAGAGAGGTGGAGAGAGGTAAAGAGAGAGAAAGGGGGGGGAGTTTTAAAGAAAGATGTCACACGCACATTTTAAGTCTTCTATTTTGTAGTTTATGCCAAATCTGGGAAATGGAGAGATATTGTTTTCGACTTTTAGATAAAATTTGTAAAAAAAAAATTATTGAGATAAAGTATTTTACAAGTCAAATTGAATCGAGCAAAAAGTTACTTTCTGCTTTGGCATTTTTTTTTTGAGTCGACACTTGCAAGGCATTTAGACTTTCAGATAACATGAGTATCAGCATTTATGCAAATTGTTTTAAAAGGGAGATAACTGTGACCTCACTGATTCTGTCCTCCACAAACCGACCTTGGCAAGCCGGCGAAATAGCTGTGGGGGACAGGGAAGTCAAGTAAGATTAATTTGAAAATTAAGAGATTAAACGAGCCAGTTTTTATAATTTGAGATATTTTTATGCAAACAAAAAGTAAAAACAAAAATCAAGTCCAGCCATTTTATCGGCAAACTGTCCAAAAGTTTTCTGCAAAAATATCAAATTCTTATTATTCACATCGAAGTTTTGAATAGTAACAGATACATGATTGGAACCAAGTCTTTTGTAAAAAAAAAAAAAAAAATCGTAGCTGCTTGATACTTGGTTCAAGAAATGATGAATATTGGTATTCATTGCCAAGTTAAGTCCAGTTGCATTTCATGAATATTTTGAAACTCAAAGATTTTGTTAAGTCTTCAAGAAAAAATGAAACTGTGTTCATATTCAAACCTTTTGGCGCTAAGTCTTTTACCATTATTTTCACACAGTACCATAAATTTTTGGCAAACATCTGTTTTTTGACCACCTTTACATAGTACTAGAACTAGCAATTATATGCTAGCCTGGGAGGATGGCATCACGACGGTCAAACATATATTACACTGCCTCCCCCCTCAAAAGAAGGGGGTAATGCCTGAGGGGGTGGTAATATGACGAAGGAACATATACTACACTACTCCCCAAAGGAGAAGGTAAAGCATGGGAGGATGGTCTCATGACAAAAGAACAGATATTACACTACCCTCCCCCCCCAAAAGAAAAATAAGGAGGAGGTAATGATTAGGAGGATGGTATCATAACGAACGAACATATACTACCTTCCCTGTCCTAGTACATTATTCTGGTGGATAAGTATAGTAAACTGAATTAATCTATTTATTAATAGAAATAATAGTATTGTTTCAGCTTCAGACAGAAATTAAATCTCCATCAGTAATAGAAGTAGATGTATAGTTCCGGCTTCAGATAGACAAATTTCCATTTGTAATGGAAGGGGAGGCTGTCTGTCTGTTTTGCTATTTACTTTCTCCCTTCCCCTAAACACTTGAAATGGTTTCGTCCGGTAGTTTTTTTAATCGCTAACTTTTTCATGATGGGATGGATATTTATATAGATACGAATAAAGACACATTGATCGTTATTATAGAGTGGGGGATGGCCATTGGGCTTCTTATAGCTACAATCAATAATGCCAAATTGCTACCATCTTGGGGTGCTTTTTTTAGTTTTTTTTGTTCTATCATTTTCTTTAATTTATTTAGGTCGGATATTAATCGGCAACTTTCTAGATTCCAAATAGCTTGGGTGATGGTTTTCTTCTAAATGAATCCTTGCCTTGTAATCTCTTCAGAATATTATGCCATTTTCTCTGCCTTTAAAGTATTTATGAGTCTCACAGTGTCCACCTTCTACGTGCCAATTCCTAATAGTCCATGTCATGTAATTACATGTCATAACTGTGATGGGAATCATTTCTAAGCACTTTTTTTACTTCGAATGTTCCTGCAAAAGTTCCCATTATTTTAATTACATTTTCGTCAGAATTGCTTCAACTTGATTTTGCTCTTTTGCAATTTCATTTCGTCCATTTTCTCCGAGAAGTTTCTCGGTATTAAAGTGACATCACTTCCGGTGTCCATTTTTACGGGAAAGGTATGCTATTCAACTTCATTTTCGGTCCTGGTGGGTGTACTTACTGCAAGTACTTCGGGATTTTTCAGTTGGATGATCTATGCATTCGATCCATTCTATTAATCTTTTTTTATTACATAATCCAAATAATAGGGTTTCTTAAAGAAACTAATTTGTACAAACATATGTAATTAAAAAAATAATCCAGTATTAACAAAATAACATCTGACAAGAAACAAATACCAATTAACCTTCATAGAAATGCTAATTATCTTGTTACCAAGCAAACAATTTGAAAAACTCTCTTCAAAAGAATGACCCAAATAATATCTTAAAAACCTAAAAGAAGCAAAAAGGCATATGAAAATCTAAAAATAAAATAAAATAAAATCTCTCACACATTATGAATAGTCAAATCCCACACTCTAAAAACACCTTCACAACGAAGAAACATTGTAAAAACTATCTGATTCGAAAAAAAACAAAACAATAAAAAACGTTTGACCTGGGATGACCGTATAATAATTGAAAGCAAAAAAACAAGCAAACATATTGAAAACAATCTTTCTTTTTGCAGTTTAAACATATTTTCCAAGGACTGCATATTTGTATTTTTTTTTCATCTTCTCTGGCACAATATTTGGATTTGATCATGAGCTTGGTTGTGCAGTATGCACCTTCATAATATTACTGTTGATTAAACTCTTTAATCAATTTTAACTATTGTAAAATTCTAGGCTCGCTTCAAGATCCATGTTATTTATCTGCAATCTTTCAACCGTTTCTGCCATGTGTCTTGCATTCGTTCTATCAATCTAAGAAGAATTAATGCATTCTCCGTAGTCATGTCTTTTGACACTATCTTCCTCGAAATTGTTATATTCCAATGCATCCTTCAGTCTATGTGCATCTATTATTATACTAAATGTGAGTTAATCAACGTCTGTTTACCTAAGGCTTTTTTCCTATATATTTTCATCACACAAGACACATGCTAAAATATACTTTAGTTCTGGGAGTTAGTAGCTATATTTGATAAAGAAATCTGTTTTAATTATTCTAATTAGCAATAATTTATAATAAACTAAACAACTCACCTATCCCTCTTTCTTAGCTATCTATGTATTTGGCTCAACCCTCTCACTCTATGTTGATTCAACCACACTCTAATCTTTATTAATGTCTCTGTGATCATTTAGAAAAAGAGTGACTCTGTTTTTTTTTTCAGCGCTGTCATTTAATTTACATACGAATCTCTTCACCCACCACAAAGCTGTATGTAAATTAGATGGCAAAATTATAATCTTTTGTGGATCCATCTCACCATGCTCTATTAATATCGGCAGAAGTTTCGGGGGCATTGTTCCCAAGTTTGAACTCATGCAACATAAGAAGGTGAAGGTCATGTTTTGGAATGTTAATCATTAAGGGTCTTCTATGTTTCAAAAATACTTTCTATTTGAAAAAAGTTACAAATTATTATTGCGAACACATTAATGGGTCCCCCGATTTATAAAATCGGAGGACTTAGGTTTTGAGGCATGTCCGTCCGTCCGTCCGGATTTTTCTCCGCAACCATCCATTGAATTTCTCTGAAATTTTGCATGAAGTTGTAACTTTGGTCAGGTTTGAAAAAAAATCTGGTTAGCCCCCCAGGGCGTCAAAAGGACCCGAAATGGCAAAAAAATGACATTTTTTGCCCCATAACTTTTCATCCATCCATTCAATTTCTCTGAAACTTGGCCAAAATGTGATGGAAATTGTTCCTAATAGAAAATAAGTATCGCTGACCTTGGAAAAATCTGGTTCGCGCCCCCAGAGAGTCAAAAGTCCCCATAATGGCAAAAAATGACCCTTTTCTCCCATAACGTTTGATCCATCCATTCAATTTTTCTGAAACTTGGCCAAAATGTAGAGGCAATAGTTCTAGATATAAAATGAGCATCCTTGACTTAAGAAAAATTCTGGGTAGCGGCCCCAGGGAGTCAAATGGGGGGTCAAAAATGCCCCAAATTGCCCAAATTTATTGCATTTTACACTCGCCACATTGAGTCACATACAGAGGGGGACCACGCACGCGCAGCTTGTTATTATATATGTTAAAATGAATTATAATTGAGAACATATATATGTAAAAATTAACCGTGAATAAACTTCAAATTCTGTGCTAAAATGACTTCTTAAAACCTAGTGGCCATTATTTTTGTAACGACCTCATATTATAGCCTCATTTGCATCCCGTTTGTTTGCAACGATTAGTCTTTTTCTTGGTTGAATATTTTTCTTAATTATTTTAAAAATCTCTTTGTAAGTGAATTCTTCTAGTTCTCTTGAGTCAGTATCTTCCTTAAAGCTTTATATCCTATCATAATGAGAAATAGGTCTGTGATCATGTTCTCTCTTCTGCTAACTTGTTTTTTTTTTTTTAATTTATTAATCCTTACCCGCACTGCGAAACATCTGATCCATATTGAAACTGGAAGGCGTACAAAGAAGGGTGACAAAACTAATAAGTAAAGTAAAGGAGTGCAGTTACAGCGAGAGATTGTACAAATTAGGATTGACTACTTTGCTGGAGAGAAGAATGAGAAGTGATATGATTGAGACTTTCAAGATAATAAATGGCATTTCTAACTATGGTGGGCATTTTTTTAGTATTTCTCCTAGATCTGGAAGGTTATTGTCAAGGCAGTTTTCAAAAACTAGATCTGTTAACCAGTTAAGTTTTTTTGCTCACAGAGTAATATGTTTTTGGAATAAGTTGCCAGATCAGATTAAGAACAGCAATCACGTGAATCAGTTTAAGATGGGGTTGGATGAATTCAGAGAAAGTGGTAGGAGGGAGAAATTAGGGGGGGCACTTTTGGGAGTTATCAAATGAAATATTTAACAGAATTTGATCTGGATATCGATACTGTACTAAGAGTTTTATTTTATTTATTTTTTTAAACAGTTGAATTGAGAAGATAGTTAAAGAGGAGATGCCCAAGGAGGCATAACAGACAAATAAATAAATAAATAAATAAATAAATAAATAATAGATAATGTTTCTTTGTGCTCCCGTTCGTCCAGCGTCATAAGCAATAGCGTAATCTTATGAAGTCTCCAGTAGATTCTTCTAGTAACAGAACGCCCTGGTCTCGATATAACAGTCGATTGCCTGCTTATTCTCGGTTCTTCTCTTATAGAGGTACACAGATTTGCATACGATACTACATTTTCCTGAACTTAAGAGGATGTACGCCCTCTATTGATCTTATGATTCTAGAATGATTATAAGTTATCTAAACCTTTCTTATCAAGGCTAAAAGCTACTCGAGGATAAGGGTTAATGAGATAGATTGATAGAGTTGAATGATGAAGAATATTATGAGGGGATTGAAAATGATACATGGAATAAACTCACTCTTCGCGATTTAGAAATATCCACAAGGATAATATAGAAGTAAAAGGACATATTACTTTTAGTTATGCGAGAATAATTCTTTAACATTTATATCCAACGGCTCATGGGTACGTTTAGTAACACCTAAATCTTTTCTCACACAGAAATAGGAATATATTCAACATTATACAAAGCAATTTTATCATGCAAAGATGGCCGACCAGACTGAAAAGCCATTTCAAAAGCAGCCTACTCTTTTCTTGAGTAAGTATGAACTAAAGAAAAACTTTTAAGATATTTAAGGAATATTGGTCTTTGACTTGACTTGACTTGAGTCATCTATAAATTGACAGTAAAACATTCACAAAGTTTGTGCACCAGTTTGTGCTTGCTCACTCATTGTGGCCAGATGTCAGACCGTGTGGAGGACAAATTATTAAGGGCTTTAACGTTGGTGCTATTAGTTTATGTGAGGAATATTGGTTTTGGACTTGACTTGAGTCATCCATCAATTTACAGTGAAACATTCACAAAGTTTGTGCACCATGATGCTTGCTCACTTATTGCGGCCAGACGTCAGACCGTGTGGAGAACAAATTATCAAGGGCTTTAACGTTGGTGCTATTAGTCTATGTGAGAAATATTGGTCTTGGACTTGACTTGAGTCATTTATCAATTTACAGTGAAACATTCACAGAGTTTGTGAACCATGATGCTTGCTCACTCATTGCGGCCAGATGTCAGATCGTGTGGAGGACAAAGTAGCAAGGGCTTTTTACGTTGGCGCTATTAGTTTATGTGAGGAATATTGGTCTTGGACGTGACTTGACTTGAGTCATCCATCAATTTACAGTGAGACATCCCCAAAGTTCTTGCATCACGATGATTGCTCACTCACTGCAGACAGACGTGGAGGACAGCATATCAAGAGCTTTAACCTTGATACCATTATTGAACTACATTATGCTTTATCTAATGGCTGATCGTATATACCGCACACCAAACCTGCATATAATCCATGATACTTTACTAACTGGACTAGTTATGCTTTTTCATTGTCAAATATATATCATCGTCTGCGAAGCCATGTTGTTCTCGGAACCAGATCATCTATTTATTGACGAGTGCAACTGGAACTGCTGCTACCCGTGGAATAGCAGGATTTATGGTCAAGGTTTACTCCTCTAGATCCGCCGTATTCTGTCTATGCTGTAGTCAGCTGTGAAGCAACCATGCGGTATTGAGTTACAGACTGGTAGTTCTAGAAAAGAAACTTTTCTCATAGTTTTAAGCAAAGAGAGAGAAAGGGAAATTATTGCCGAGTTTGTGTCGTGAATGTTTAACAGCACCTACCATGAAAATAATGATAGAGTAAAAAAAGACTAGCAACGTCTATATTAACAGGGTAACCTCACCATGCACGGACGGCGATTCACTATAGAGAGGCTATAATTTTGCGTGTTGCATTATGTTGGGATGCATGGGGGCCAGTCAAGGACACCCCTGGAAGCCATATCAGAAAGGTATTACCTCTCTGTAAACGACTATATCCTTAGATTTAAGATCTTTAAAAGAAGACATTGAAGGTACTTATATTGACAAAAAATAACAATTTACAAGAGAGGTTATCTTCATTAAATTAAGAAGTATAATATATTTTCAAACAAGGCATGAAATTATCTGTCCACATAAACCTTTGCTTCAAAAATATTCGAGCTGATGATGTTGTAACCATGGAAGAATGAAGATCTTTGAGTAAAACAGTCAGATTTAATGTCCTGGAAGTCTGTAAGGAAAGAAATCATTCTAAAACTTGTCAGACATTTGGAATTGTCTAAAAGAAAGAAACAAATGTAACTCAATCTTGAAAGCCAATGATAAAAATGTATCGTGGATATTCTCAATGCACTTAAGACATTCTTTAAATAACCACAAATTGGCTAATGTTGTTTTCTATATTGAGTTTTACTTTTGCAAAATAAAAAGTATTTTCTTCATTAAATTTCTACTTTTTTCTTCAAAGATTTATGATGACGACAGCAAAAAGAAAAAAATGAAATGAAACCAAAGAAATCCATGATTGTTTGTTTACTTTTTCTTGCATCTTTCCAAAAATATTTCAAAATGAAAAATGAAATCGCACTGAAGGCTTTTTTAGATGCGGCCACACATCCCTATAAGAGGCTCTGTCCATCAACCGGTCAGTTGGCTTGTCACACAATTAATATATATATATATATATATATATATATATATATATATATATAGTCTCGGAAGTTTCTCAACCATTAAAACTATATATAAAAAAAACAAAAACATTTTAGTCCCAAGTCGTTCGGTGCAAAATCTTTTTTGTAAGTCAATTTACTTTTTGCAGTCACTATATTTGTTTGCTTCCTAGAATTTACGGTAGTCTTAACATTATTTAAGAGATCGTCAGTTGTTTACCATGAAAAACTGTTTCGGGAATTTTAAAAACAAAACAGTATTTTATTTCATGGCTTCCCAGCAGAGTTGATCAGACCCCACTTCACAAAGACAAGAACATAAACGTTCCATATATTAGATCTCAGTTTTGTTCCAGATAAATGTTTTGCTAGCTTATTTAGTTATTAAAAAATGTCTTTCTTACCTGTGTTGTTCGTCTGTGTCTAAGATATATATATATATATATATATATATATATATATAATGAGAGAGAGAGAAATGAACAGACTGAGATAGACACATATGAACAGAGCTCTCTCTCTCTCTCTCTCTCTCTCTATATATATATATATATATATATATATATATATATATATATATATATATATATATATATATGAACAGACTGAGATAAAAAAAAATAATAGTGAGATATGGATAGGCTCTTATTTTATATTTTAATTTAGGTTTTACTTATATTCATCCCAAATGAAGCACATTGCCACTGAGACGTAAGGAGCTACTGCGAATTAGGGCCCAGATTCATAGGGGCCTTCTAAGTAGGGAGTTGTGCAGTAAGATGTTTGTTCACATAATTTCTGCCAGTGGCTAAAATCGGATTATGAACAAGGGGCAGGGAGGGAATTCCAAAGTCAAGCAGTTTGAAGAAAGAAGCTATTAGAGTAGAAAGCTTTCCGGCATCTGAAGATCTCTACAGTGAAGAGGTGGGATTTTGTTGATTGTCAGGTTCGTTGGGGTATTTACATTGAGAGGACACAAGTTCAGCAAGTTCGTCGGAGCACATTTCATTGAAGTACTTGTAAAATAAGCACAAGGATGAAATATTGCAGCGATGGGACAGGGTTTAGTCTTTGTAGACTGTGATTAGACAGACTATAGGCCATTTTTTTTTACCCTGTCTCAGATGGAGAGACTAGTGGTTAATAAAGACCAATGTGTATTTGTATATAAATAAATATAAATCCCCCCATTATGCAAAGTTAACAAGAAAAAAACGTGCCTTTTTCTAGACCCCCGGACGAACCCATTTCAAGTGGTTAGAGGGAGCTAGAAAGCTAATAGCTAGTTAGACACATGAAATGAATTCAGAAAACATCCTCTACTCTAAATCAAAAGTCAACGGTGGTTGTTTTCTTTTTCCTTTAGGTCATCAGAAATGATAATAATAATTTATACATGAAAACGTAATTCTGAGGGTCTGAATGAGTAATTCTATGATTTCATATGGATATTAGTTTGAACACTGGTGAAGGATAATTTTTTTCCATTCCTTGTTGACGCAGGGTGTACAATAGTATAGTATATTCAAGAATATATATCATACATTTCATATGTAATATCTATCTAAGGTGCTTTTTTACATCAGGACCCGCACTAAAAGTGCCTTGGCATCGGTACTTTCCGGATGTTTACGTAAAACGCCGGACAGTGCCAAATGAAAAATCTGTTGACTTACCTGCGTTCAAAAATCACAGACGAGGCAGGAATTACAGCAAAAAAATTTGTATGAAATAAATATTTATTTTTTTAACGAAGAAATAACAGTGATTAAAATAAGTGTTTAGATTAAAAAGTTAATCAACTGTTGTTTTTTTTTAATTTTACGAAAATTATTAAAAAAAATTTTTTTACTGATTATTATTGTTGCTTTCGTTAGAGTTTGGACAGGGTTAGAAATTAGGGTTAGGGCGAGGTTAGGGGTTTGGGCAGGGTTAGGAATTAGGGTTAGGGGTTAGTGCTTGGGTAGGCTCGTTTGCAGCCGTCACAAATTCAGTTATCAAGTTTAGATGTCGTCTGCTTATTCATTTCAATCAGTTATTCATTTTCTTGCAGGTTCATTGACTAGCCGCTTCGAGGCTTTCCGGCGTTTTACGTAAAACACGGAAAAGTACCGACGCCGATGGACTTTTAGCACGGGTCCCAATCTACCAAAGTAACTCTATCTAATCTCAATATGTTGTTATCTCTCATGAGAATTGTTGGTTTCTTATTCGTTCTTATCCATAAACAAAAGCGAACTAAAAACTTACTTATAAAATATAACAGGATCTATTTGCGCTTAAAAGTAACACACCAAAATATACACACATGTCAATACTACGGGGGGGGGGGATATAATAAAAGATGACCTCAGCAAATATTTGTAGAGATCTGATCTGTGCCAGTTGACACGGTTAAGATTCGGATAAAAATTGTTGTTTGGGATAAATACAATTTAGGCGCGCAGTGTGAATATAATTGTATTGGCGCGTGAAAGATAAAAAATAACGCCCACGCAAATTCCGGTGTGGCCTTATATATTAAATCAACTCAAAACGAGCGGACGTAGTAGGGAGCACACCACGTGATATTTCTGTCCAATGGGATTTCTCCAAATACATTTTTCTAAACTTTTCTCCTTAAGCTCGCTGGAGCCTATCCAAATAGTATTTAAGCACACACAAACATCAAACCCTCTCTCTCAACTGATTCTTCATTCGGAGGTTACACGCGTCTTATTATCACTCTTCCATTTCACCTTTCGCGCGCTTCATACAATTTCACAGGCGAACATTACCTATTGCCTCTCTTAACATTTTATAACATATGAGCATTTCAACAAAACAAAAGACATTCTCCTTTTTACTTACCCTGAAACTAAAGAAAGGACTTCTGAACTCATTACAAAAGGAAATATGTTATATTTGTTAATGGTTTATTTCAGTGAATAAACTTCCGTTGGTTTTGCATGTAAGTCTTCTTCTTATTATTTTTATTTGTGGAGGAAGTTATCACCAAAAAAAGGCATGACGACCACCACAGATCTCCAAACACACGTCAAACAGAACTTGTCTGAATGGAAAGGAGACGCTGACCGCATGTGGTCTCAAAAACATATCAAAAAGAACTTGTCTTGATGGAGACAACGACTGACCGACAATGTTGTCATATCGATGGTCGAAACGGAAACACGGCAGAAAGAGGAAGTAAGCTTTGTGTCACACCTTTTATATGGGTGACTACATGGCTACATCTGTCTATGGGAGACCGCCCGTCTACGTGATCTATGAATTCATGTAGTATTAGGAAACAAAAAACAGTCTAATCATGTGTGTCTTGGTTTTATTTATCTTCCTCCCACAAGGTAAGATGTGACACAAGGTCGGGAAAGTGGGAAAGAAACAGCGCTCGAGAATTTGAGCCGTCTGGCTGTTTAAAAATTGCCTCGACAGCCCCGTCAGCATTCCCCGGTAGGGGCGCCTCAGGCAGTAGGCAATAAACTTACTCCTCCCCAAAACACATAGGAAAGTCATTATATATATATTACAAAACACATAGGAAAGTCATTCTATATATATTACAAAACACATATGGAAAGTCATTATATAAATTACAAAACACATATGGAAAGTCATTATATAAATTACAAAACACATAGGAAAGTCATTATATATATTACAAAACAGGACCAACAACCAATAGACCGGCGTAAATCCAGACCCGAAGGCCCGGACGATACCGGTTTATTAGGCGGGGTAAAAACCCTGGGTCTTGGTATGTACATATTTATACGTGTATGTTGATATCACTATCAATCTGTTTTCATATATTGAATTAGTTCTTTTACTTATAACTAATTAGGAATCTAATACACACTGTGAGTTAATCAACGTTTGTTTCTATAAGGCTTTTTCCTATATACTTTCAGAACATAAAATACATGCTAAAACATACTTTAGTTCTGGGATTGAGTTCTGCTTGAAATCATTCAGTTTTCATAGTTTTAATTAGCCATAATTTATAATTAACTGAACAAGTTACCCATCGCCCTCTGAGATATCTATGTATTACTCTCGCTCCCTCTCACTCTATTTTGATTCAGTCACTCTCTAATATTTCTTAATCTCTCTGTGAGCATTTAGAGAAAGAGCGGTTCTCTCTTTGTAATCATCATCATCTAATTTACAGACGTGTGTCTATACACACTACAAACACATGTAGATTAAATGGCAAAATAATAAGTCTCTTTACTTCTATATACTACTACTACTACTACTAGTAGTACTACCACTACTACTAATAATACTAATAAAACCACCCTCGGCTGGTATCACACACCATGGTTATGAAGGGTTACAGAGGATGGAAAGAGCGAGGAAGGAGCTCACCTACCAGACCTCCACTGAAAAGGTGCTGAGAGTACTAGAAGATTTGGGATGCTTACTGCCTATCAAATTTTAGAGTTGACCAATAGTTCTTGCCAGCAAGAAATCAATGGTAAGCGGCTGTTGCGATAACGCAAAATGATTTGAAACGGTTATTAAAAGAAACGGAGAGTGCTGGAAATCTGAGGAGATGGGTTGTCACTCAGACTCCAGAGAATATCACTAGTTGTTTTCAGAGAGCAATCACTGATAATTACTTCTGTGAAAATTTATAGTGAGTAAATAATAATAATAATAATAATAATAATAATAATAACTAGCGGGGCTGTGTAAATTACACGAAATGATGTTTTCAATACTAATTATCGTGTTCCTAACCTATACATGTTTGAATAAAATAGATTAAATTAAATTTGGCTCCAATTCATGAGTAGCATACAAAGATTTGGAAGGTCGTTGCTTTTGATGTAAGCATGACACACAAAATAACACACACGCTACTATATTAATATGTGTCTTCCTGGTCGTCCCCTCCCTACCATACCCCCTTCGATGTAGAAAAAAAAATCATAGAGGTTGGTTGGGATCGAACTATAAACCAGTCGGGCCGACATCAAAAACCGACGTCAAAATTCTACGTCGCTAACCGTTGTGCCAAAGAGAAATACTTGAAAATATTACGAAAATTAGATGACTTTTCCAAATCTAGGTGTGGCACACATGCACAGATTTTGATGTAAACGTGACACAGGAACACACACGCTATCGTATGAATATATAGATAATATATTTATTTATCTCTTCTTCAGGGGGTTAGACACAAGGGCAAGTGGGGTTTTGAAAAGCCAGCACACACTGGCCTGCAAAAAATGTCTGAGCCGTTGACATTCCCCGGTAGGAGCGCCCCAAGTGATATTAGTAATAAACTAACCTTTTTTTTTTTTCTTTTTTTTTAACATAGTTCACCCCAAACAAGGCAGGCCACCACTGTAGACGTAAGGGGCTACTGAGAAAAAAATGAGACGGTTTGGGGGGAGGGGTCAACCTAAATTGGGATCTGCACAGCGAGATGTCTGTTTACATTAGTTTTAAATTTCTGCATGTCAGTACCGTCGGGGAAACAGGGGGCAGGGAGGAAGTTTCAGAGGCCAGCAGCACGAGGAAAGAAGCTTTTGGAGTAGAAAGCTCTCCGGCATCTGGGGACCTCCACAGTGAATGGATGGAATTTAATTGATTGTTGAGTTGGTTTAGTGAATTTACGTCGAGGGGGCACCAGAGTAGCCAATTCATCGGAGCATAATCCATTGAAGTATTTGTAAAACAAGCACAAGGATGCTACATTGCGGCGATGGGACAGGTTGACAGTGAGGGACCTATTATGTTAGCGACTCTTTTTGAACCTTGTCAAGGAGGGAGAGTGGATGATGCACTAGCCCAGATGTGGCAACAATGCTCCATGCATGGGCGGATGGTGGCTTTGTAGAGATACAGGATAATGTCAGGTGTGAGAAGCTTACTAGCACGGTAGAGGGAGCCAACCTTCTTTGCTGCGGTCTTGACAATGTCTTCAATGTATTTGTTCCAATTCATGTAACCTGTTCTCAAAGAGAAGGTAAAGCCTGGAAGGATGGACTTCCTAGGACGTAACAGAACCATATCTCACCCCGACAGCAACAAATCCATTGTCGGATTGATTGTACAACGTAAATATACAGAGTAGTACAAGATATCGATAATAATAATAATAATAATTATAATAATAATAATAATAATAATAATAATAAGGCTACTATATAAGTAAAAAGACTTATTATTTTTAGTTATGCAAAAAGGATGTTTTAAAAGATATGTCACAGTTTATGAATTCTCGAATAAAATCAAAGTAGAATAATTAGTGATAGTAGTTATGACCCAACGGGTCACGGGTACGTCTACCATCATATTAAATTTGAAATGAACATTGTTTAATATTAATCGCAGGTTTCCATATAAAACTAGAAAATCTTTTTTCCATATAAAACTAGAAAAAAATTTTTAAAAAGAGAAACGTTTTTTTTTCTTTTATTCGCCATCAAATATGTCAGATTTTGTCAAAAGATGTAAGTATCATTTTATTTAATCGCGTTATTTTTTTTTTTAACTGAATAACTAAAATATCGATGAAAATTTCTTTTTTAACAAATAATTCGCTCAAATATTTTATGAAATGGATAAAGTTTTGTTTGAACAGATATTTATTTTTTTCTCGTTTCTGTCGAAAACATTTCCTTTGGGGATTTATTTTCTTTGGATTTGATGGTGTTTCTATTTTGGGGGATTTTCAATTAAATCTTGTCACACGTTTCAGCCGAGGAATGTGTTCATGTTTGCAATGACCATGGGGAAAATTAATTCGCAATTTTCAATTTAATCAATCTCTAAAAATGCTGACAGCCTTAAGTGTTGCAAATTATAAAAGCACCGTTTTGTACGTTTAATTATGCATAAATATCAACAGATATCTATGCATAATTAGAACAATCCCAGTTATGCATATTGTTGCATTACCTCCTCTCTAAGGGGAGATCTAACGTTTTGTGTGTCACAATCTGTTTGTTATCGAATACAAATCAACCAATCACAAACAGTATAATTAAATAATACCTCGTGTCTTCAACCATAGCGCCCCCTCCCCCCCGAAACTGAAGACACTAGATCAGGGGCGGGCAATCTTTTCAGAGTGAGGGCCATATGAGACTTTTGGAAGGAGATCGCGGGTCGGAGTGAAAAACGAAATTTCAAAATTACTTTATTTTATTTACATGAATAAATTGGACAAAAATTGCATTGAACACTCTACAAATCTGATATTTTTTCTCAAGAGACTTCTGTATGTGATGTTATAAAAGGCGACGACGAAGAGCCATTTTGGAACCATAAAAAGTAATGACGGGGAAGTAGCAAGTTGATCCAGCATTCGTTTTGACACACCTCACATAAGTCTTTAGTTTCATGCCCTTTTCTCGTCTTTCGTTTCCTCTTTGCCTCTCTCTTTCTCTTTTTCTATTTTTATCTCAGGCCAAGGATTTGAAATTAATAGTTAAAGAAAAATGAAATATAATGCATCATCGCTCGCTGATGTTTATACATTTTTATACCACTGTAAATCTTAATTGAAACCTACTTTTACGTCTATGTCACAAAATGATATGAGTTTTACTGGGAGGTCCCCGGACCGGATTGCAATAATAAAGCATAACAGGGTGGCCGGCCAGACGCTAAGCCTTCACGGGCCGGATGTGGCCCGCGGGCCGGAGGTTGCCAGCCCCTGCACTAGATCCAAGACTGTTTTTGAGGTCTTTTGTTATCCCCAGATGTTTGCTTCTCTGGGGGGGGGGGATTCTCGCTCTGGAATCAAAGTAGGCACAACATTAAAGAAAGATATCGAATTCGAACTTGAAGAAGGACCATTTTATGAGTCGATTGGTGTCGCCCCAATCCCCACCCCACTTACTTTAATTATTGTCAATGTTATTTAAGTCATTTCTTATCACGTCTGATATCATCAAGTTTCCAACTCAGAATCCCTACTTGGCCTATCCTATCTTGTCTGACGTCATTTCATCTAGCTAGTGCCCCCAACAGGAGACAATGGCCCCCAAGGGCAGCTACCTGACATCCCCATTTGATCTTTATTTCCTGTTCACATGCTAAAGTTTTCCCTGCGAAGTTCCATCACCAAATAAGTACTAGCTGACATACCTTTAATATTTAACTTTAGATATTAACGGCCTTAAAAAACACTGATGTGACGTTATAGCCCTGGGGCGAAATAACTAAATCATTCATTTTGATTGGCCAATAAAATAAACCAATGATTTTGTTTGGCCAATAAAATAGTGAGGAAAGTTCAAATAGAAAACAAGAATAACATAACTTTACATCTAAACTTTTTATCAATAAAAAAGGATTTAATTTTTTCAAAATTCATTGGCAGTAAATAAATAGTTTTTACTCAACCAACTTTAAAAAAGAAATTTCAAATTTGTTTATGTTATGAAAGCTAGCAGAGTGAATGGCGCGATTAAGTGACATAAACAAAGAGGGGGGAAATTTACACCATAGTAATTGCCTGATGTGGCAGAGGTGGAGAGAGCATGAATATTAATTAGCTTCTTTTTAGCCGGTTTTTTCCCCTTAATTTAGCTCCCTTTCTCTCTCTCTCCCCCCTCCCATGTAATGTCACGTTTCTCTTGTCCAAGTCATCAGGCGTTTATTTTATATTTAGCAAGCTCACTCTCCAGTTCTCACATGTAAACTGTCAACAAATACCAATCTGTACGGTTTTGTCTAATCATTCGCTTCCAAGTCTTCCTTGGCCGGCCAACCTTCCTGCAATTCAAGGCATTCATGCTTCTGCAACGGTTTATCTAGGAGAATTAACTCTCCACATGACTGTACCAGAATAACTAATTTGCCCATAGGATAACCTCTATGGCGGGTAAATGTAGTGCTTTTAGCCAATCCTTCGACCTAATGTGTTGGGTTTGGTCAAATTTCACATTACAGATTTACCTAATAATGGATCTAATCTACCTGCTCTACTTATTTTCTCTATCTTTCTGGATTTATTCCGTTTAATTATCATTATTTTGTGTCCTATATCTGTAACCAAAACTACGTCATAATTCTCAAAGCTATTACTTTATGTGTTCACATTTTATTTTTCTGAATATCGAGAAGAATTTAATACAACTAATTTTTTTATCATTGTCGTCTGTATATGTATAGGCTCCAAAACTATTCGAAAAATTACACCAAATTAGGCATGAACCATTCTTGAGATGCCAGGTGTGTCATAGGGGATAATGTTACTACTACTACTACTAAAACAAAATAAACACTTATAGAATTCTGAATTATTGGACAGAATTCCAACAAATTTGGCATGAATCACCCTTAGGATAACTGATGTGTCATAGGTTGGTCAACATTAAGATAGTACTGCTGTTACTACTGCTAATACAACAAAAAACTACTACTACTACTACTACTACTACTAATAATAATAATAATAATTAGGATAAAAAGGAAGTCCGTAAATAATATGAATACTAAGTAAATTAATCATATCTTTAAATCCAAAAGGAATCTAGGGCAGGGACATAGAAGATGCAGCTCGGAAACACGCTCTAAACTTAGATCTTGACGAATACAAAATTCATATACAGACCTCAAACTCCAATGCAACAAATACATATTAAAAAAAATGGCGGCAACAATGGAGTGAAAGCAAAAGTAATAAACGTCATTCAATAAAACCTTCTCTGGCAGAATGGCGTCCTGCCACTAGAATATCCACAAAGCGGTGGTCATAATGGCTAAACAGAACATAAGCCACAAATGACTGACGCTGTAAGGTTATGCTCCGTCCTTTACTGATCTCCGAAATGCGAAAGATGTTGCCGCAAAAATAAAGAATCAAAAGCAAGAAAAGTGTTTTTATTGTTTATACTTTATTGTAGTAGAATGCCAACATTCTGTTAGCACCCTCAGCTTCACGTACACTATCAGCTCCCCATCCCTCACTAATAGGAGCAAAAGGCGGAACATCTGCTCACCTCAACTTCAAGTCTCACTCTGTCGTTTTTTTCCGATTCTCTCTCGATCGGTGACATAATTCTGACAATTATTTTTTACACATACCTAAAAGCGGCATACCCCAAAATAACAAGAATAAAATGTTTATACTTTCAATTTTCGTCTCAACCTCGAAATTATCACAATATTCTCAGTCGCATTCCAAACGCGACGTCTACCCTACATCTCGTTACCATCTAGATTATCATTCTTATTTACTATCCTATTTTTTCGATCACCTCGGGGTAATCTCGTTACAGCACCTAACTATATGTATTTGATCCCCAATCAAAATGTCAAATCCCTCACACGATGAAAAACATACTAATCAATGCAACAAATTTAACCTAACCAGAGAGAACTTGATCAGACCAAGGAACATGAAATATTTATTTGATAATCACAAAAACCTCATGCCCTTCCTAAGATGCATTTATAATAAAACTAGCAGAATATCCTTGCAGGAAGGGTAATCTGCTAGTTGATAATAAAATTAATTCACTGAACAGAACAGTTTTGCACCACTTTTATGTCCCCTTACGAAGATTAAAATCAGGATATATATATATATATATATATATATATATATATATATTACAAAGCATTATGTCTAGAATCCTTATTCCAATTTCCATAAAAAATCTATTAAATAATTTTGATTTTAGAAAAATGTCTAAAATTTAAAGCTTAAGCTTAGGGATTCTTGAGAAGAAATTAAAATCAAGGAAATCTTAATTCATGTCTAATAACTATGAATCAAATTTTATGCAAATCGAACAGATTTTAATTTTCGGTGCTTGTCCATAAAAATGTACATGTGAAATATGGCAGTTCCAAATAAATCAACAGGAAAACTTACGTATCAGGCAAAAATAGGAATCTCCACGAAAGATTATGGAAAATTATCGAGTAGAATTTGAATTAAAAATATAAATCAGTTTTATCGTATTTTTCCGAATCACCATTGATAAATACACGTAAAGCAGGATATAAGTCAGTCTGTCATTTCGTCAAGTCATAATCAATGGGGAATCGGAAACATATGATAAAACTGATTTTTATTTTTAATTCAAATTCTACTTGATAATTTTCCCTAATTTTAGTGCAGGTATCTACTTTTGCTTGATACGTAAGTATATCAAAGGATTTTGCTGTTAATTTATTTGGAACTGTCATATTTCACTTGTATATTTTTATGGACAAGCACCACATTTTCTGAGCTCATATTATGCCCCTAACAGTTTTTATGGAGTATTTTACTCCATAAAAACTGAATTTTGGGGAATATTTATTAATTTATGTCGAATATCTA